>CM062806.1:227458937-227774857 GCA_031772625.1 Pinus tabuliformis
ATGGATAGAGAGATAAGATGGCTTTTTATTGGTTCTACTAAAACTTGTTGAATCTGCTCCAAAATGCTGAAAATAATAGTCTTCATGTCTTCAAAACTCATTGGCACAATTCCTACTATGTGAAAAGATGTTCTGATGTCGAACATAGTAGGAAATTGTTGGCTTAGTGGCCATTAATGGATGCCACTAGTCAACACGAGAACTCTCACCATTGATGACAATGAGAGTCAAGATGCCCAAACACATCTTGCTAGGTACGAATGAATTTGCTGATGTCGAGTCACCTAGAAGATCTAACGAACAAGGGACATTAATTTATTCCCATTGTTTGTCAGCATGAGGACTTGCCATTAAGGCATGCAAGCCTCAAGGTGTTTTTACAAAGAACTTAGACTCAAAGGACTATGGACTCAGTAATTTGCATTGAAGCATGGCTTATTTGCAGAATGAAAATGACAGGAAATGGAAGATGAAAATGGAACATGGCAATGGAGCGTAGAAATGACAATGGGCAATAAGCATATGAATGAGCCTCTTGCTTTTATTTGTGGGTTATGAATGGACAAAAATAGATGGAAAGTGTATGTGAATGTAAATGGAAAATATGGAGTGGAATGAGGTGAATAGTTTATTATGAAGTATGGATGTGATGTAGACAATAGTATCTGAAAGTTTTTCAAGTGTTTGGATCTGATTTTGCATCAGCATATTTTCTCTTTGTTGTTGATCATCCTTTTATGAAACAAATTGGTCTCTTAGAGAGACACCATTCTCTTGTAGTCATTTGTCCTTCCTCCTGGAACCTTCCAAAAAAACTAATACTTCTTCTGCAATGGAATGTAAGATTATCAAAGGAGAGAGATGGCCAATCTCTCTAGTTATGATATTTACACACAAAACTTAAGAATTTGTATTAGTGAAACAAGTTCTCAAAGGAAAAATCAAAAGAATTTATACCTGATTTGGAATTAGTGCCTTAAATTGATGTTGCTTCTTTTCAGCAATTTATTTCATTATTTTCCATTTCAAACTCAAATGATGGATTTCTCATTGTGTAGATCTTGTTGAGATCTTTCTAATGGTACTTAAATCATCAAAATCTGATTTTTTATGAAAAATATAGGCTGATTTGAAAAATGAGGTTTTTCTGGCTGCGGAATTAGAGAACAGCTGCGGAATTGGACTTTAGCTACGGAATGTGCACGGTTCTGTAGCTAAAAATCTTGGATACAAAGTTAGCCATTCATCTTTCATCATCAATCCAAAATTAATCAATACCTTCAAAAAAGTGAGCAAATAACTTATTCATTTCATTGATTCAAAATTAGTATTTTTTTTCTTGACATGCAGCGACTCAGTGTGGCGACTCAGTGTGGCGACTCAGTGAAAACACGCAACTTTACTTCTCTTTGACCAGGGTCTTTTTCATCAAATTTGACCGAATGCATAGGACACTATCCATGTATTGACATTCCCCCAACTACCCATGTGGCTTGTTTTGCTTGATGACACCTGCAACCTAGAGTTTAACAAAACAGCTGCGGAAAGTTGAGCCAGCTACAGAAAGTTGGGCCAGCTGCGGAAAGTTAAGCTAGCTGCGGAAAGTTGAATCAGTTGCGGAAAGTGGCTTGTTTCCACAGCTAATGAAAACAGAGTGTAGAAAGTACTGTGAAATGGAGTGGTTGTGTGTGTGGAAGAGAAAAAAATGTGGAGGAGTGAAGGCTGCAACAAATTGCTGTCCAACCTCAATAGATACTTCATATCCAACAAGATCTTGCAATCTGAATGGACCTATTGGCATTCCAAAACTTGTGATGACTTTGTCTAAAATATCTACACCAATAATTGCCAACATATGAGCCGATTGAGTGTATGGAAAGAACATTTGATTGACAGCAAAGCCGGTGCAATTTCCCACCACTCTAGGGACTTTCTTTATATTCTTTCCAACATTTATAAGGTCAACAATAATCTGCGATGAAGTTTTCTCTGTTCGAACAATTTCAAGGAGTGGCATCACATGCGCAGGACTGAAAAAAATGTGCCCCTACTATACGGTCTTGAACATGTGTTTTTGCACTAATGAGATTGAGATCAATTGTAGACGTATTAGAGGCCAAGATGCTGTGAGGAGCGGATAGAAAAACAATGCAGAGTTTTTGGCTGAACATATGATCAAACTGCCAAGCACGTCATAATAAAATTAAACACGTACACAATGTTGGCATTATGATTCTGGTATGGCTTTATGATACATATGTTGTACTTGATGGCAACCCACTCATCTCAGATAATAAATTATAGTGTAGAGAAAATTTCACGCACTTATATGCAGAGAAAAGTTTATTTCATGTAGAGAAAAGTTCTCGCACTTTTATGCAGAGAAAAGTTTATTTCATGTAGAGAAAAGTTCACGCACTTTTATGCAGAGAAAAGTTTATTTCATGTAGAGAAAATTTCACGCACTTTTATGCAGAGAAAAGTTTATTTCATGAAGAGAAAAAGTTCACGCACTTTCATGCAAGGAAAAGCGCGTATATGTTGGAGAACTTACCTTTGGTCCATGGTAGTTAGTCCTTGGTATTTGAACCTATGAGGAAAAGCGTGTATATGTTGGAGAACTTACCTTTGGTCCATGGTAGTTAGTCCTTGGTATTTGAACCTATGGTTTTGGACCATGGTACGCACTTTCATGCAAGGAAAAGCGCGTATATGTTGGAGAACTTACCTTTGGTCCATGGTGGTTAGTCCTTGGTATTATTGAGCCCCATGTTTTTGGGCCCCTTGTATTGGTTATCTATGGTATTGATCCATGATTTTAGGAAGAAGCTTGCCTATATAAAGCAAATGAGATCACTTGGCTAATTCATCCTTGCAATTGAATATCTTAAGATCTGAAATATTGGGTTATTGTTTTGAAAGTTTGATCTATGAAAGTGAAGTTGAAAGCGAATTTGTGAAGGGTGATCTCTCGAGCGCTGTAGCTACGAAAGTGCAGAGGCGCCACAAAAGGCGCAGTGCGGAGGCGCCACAGAAGGCACAGTGCAGAGACGCCACAGAGGCGCCACAGAAGGCGCAGTGCAGAGACGCCATAGAGGTGCCACAGAAGGCGCAGTGCGGAGGCGCCACAGAAGGCGCAGTGCGGAGGCGCCACAGAAGGCGCAGTGCGGAGACGCCACAGAGGCGCCACAGAAGGCGCAGTGCGGAGGCGCCACAGAAGGCGCGGTGCGGAGGCGCCACAGAAGGCGCAGTGTGGAGGCGCCACAGAAGGCACAGTGCAGAGGCGCCACAGAAGGCGCAGTGCGGAGACGCCACAGAGGTGCCACAGAAGGCACAGTGCGGAGGCGCCATAGAAGGCGCAGTGCGGAGGCGCCACAGAAGGCGCAGTGCGGAGACGCCACAGAGGCGCCATAGAAGGTGCAGTGCGGAGACGCCACAGAAGGCGCAGGTGCAGTGGTCGCGGCGCCACAGAAGGCGCAGGTGCGGAGGTAGTACAGATATCCGCAGATCTATACCAGTGAAGTTGCGATCCCTGCTTAAAATTTGTTTTAAATGCCTTTGACTATTCTGCAGGGTTTTGGATGCATAACTGATGTTTGGTTACTGGTATTGAGTTCAGATAACATCATGATTAATGACTTATCTTTATGTACTAGATCTGGTTGATAACTCTCATAATATCATTGTATATGTATGGATTTGGTGATTGGGTGATTCAGAAGGTTGTTTGATTATGAGCTTCAATGTTGTTGTTGGGTCCAGTATGAAAATTGGATGAAAAGTGGCCTTTCAGATTATGTGTTGTGCTTCAGTGTATCCAGTCTGAAAATCGATGAAACGTGGTACCTGGAGGAGAGAAGATTGTAGGCCAGCGCCTATGTACTAGTATCTAAGCTAGTACAAAAGCTAAGGAAGATCTTTGGAGCATTGTAGCAGGTAGCAGCCTGCGTACTAGTAAATGGATCGGCTAGTACAAGAGCAAAGGGGGTTGTAGCTCCTGTACTGGTATAAGACTGCACCAGTACAAATATTGTAAAAGGATTTTCTGATTAAGAAGAAGATTGAGATGACTTGCAGCAGGTGGTTTTTCTCCCGCATTGGGTTTCCACCTTATATCATGGTGTTCATGTGTGTGCCTTATGTGTGATGATCTATTCTCTATTACGGCATCTGTTATCTGATAATATGGTTGATAATGTTCTAATGCACTCATTGAAGATCAATTAACTTAATCATAAGAAGTTGTGGAAGTAGCATATATGAATCTGATTATGGAAATGAAAAAGTTTTATTAATGTGATAATACTGATTCACCCCCCCCTCTCAGTATTATTTCCAACAATTGGTATCAGAGAAGGTCCTTTGATAGAAGCTTGATCGCTTGAAGGAGATCCGTGGAACAATGGGAAAGAAGCTTAAGAAGAAAGCACCTAAGAAAAAGAAGTCATCTCAGAAGAACTATGACAGTGGGAGAATCGATTGGGGATTAGGTATAAGAAGATCTTCAGATTCAGAATCAGATTCAGAATCATTATCAGGTATGAATATATTATCCTCTGATGTTCCAGCTATCTTTCCTTTTGGAAGAGATGAAAGTGATAGCGAAACTACTGAATTTGCTCTTATGGGTGAACAAGAAAGATATCAAATAGAGGCAGAATTTAAAAGGCTGACAGACAAAATTAGAGATCAACAAGATCTATTGAATAAAAGGGAATGTGATTTCAAAGAAGAAGCTACCAAACTAAAGGCCCAACTAGAAGAAGGAAACAAGGTAAGAAAGCTACTCAAGGACAAGGAAGACCAATGTCAAAAATTGCAGCATGAAGTGACATCATTAAGAAAAGAAGTCAACGAAAGAAGCACAACCATCAAGAAACTCAAAGATAGATCCAACTACTATGAAAATCTTGAAGCTACAATCCTCTCACTAAAAGGAGATCTTGAAGAATCAAAGAAGCAGAATACAGATCTACTCCAAGCTATTGCAAAACAAGAAAACGAAGTCACCAGATTAAAATCTCAACTAGAATGTGCCTTCCGAGTTCGTCAAATGTAGCAGGATCTGAATGAAGAACAAGAAAAGGAGATTCTCAAACTAAGGGAACAAATGGAAGAAGGAAGGAAAGCTGAAGAAGATTTGAAAAAGCAATCTCTTGAAAAGGAAGAACAACTTCAGGTTGAGGTAAATATCTTGAAAGGTAAACTAGAAGAAAATGATAAGCTTTTACGATTTCAAGATAGCTCTAAAGTCTTGGATGATATTCTTAGTAGTCAAAGGTCTCCTGCTATAAAGACTGGTCTTGGTTTCCATGAATCTGTTGAAGGTGAATCTAGTTCACAAGGTGAGGCAAGGAACTCTAAAGAGAAATCTAAAGTGATCAACGAAGAAATGAAAGATCAATCTCATCATCAACCAAGAAAAGAGATTCCTCAAAGAAAATCCCTTACTCCTCCTATGAATAATGTTGAATGTTATGTATGTCATAATCTTGGACATGTTGCAGCTAGATGTAGAAGAAGAAGGGTTCAAGACCATTATGCAGAAAGATCATCACATTCAAGGTACTTTTATGGATATTTCTTTGCTTGCAATATGTTTGGTCACAAAGCTGCTGATTGTTACAGGAGGAATATGAAACATGTAAGATGTTATGCATGTAACAAGCTTGGACATATAGCTAAGGAATGCAGGAACAAAGTGTGGGCACCATATCAAAAGGAGAAAATGTCATCATCACACTTGAAGATATGGAGGAAAAAGGAAGTACAGTCAGAAAAAGGCGGCACTGCACAACGTACAGACATACCAGAATCAGAGGGAGCTGAAAGTACAAAACTTCAGTGTCCTGAATCTCATATGCAAACTCCATAAAGGAAAGTTGCATATATACGCGAGTTAGTTACTGCACAGTCGCGTATATGATTGTTTGAAGAAAGGCAGTAGGGACAGATTCAAGAGAAGGATCAGTTTTGCTCTAGTTAATAATAATGATGTGTGGATATGATGGTTAGAAGTGTTTTGGTTCTAACTTGATATTGATGATGTCTTGATACTTCTTATTGATATGCATGATCAGACAGATGGCACAGGTTTAGAGGGAGCATATAGACTTAATGCATTATTGGCATTATGGTTAATAGTCCTTGGTGATGATACTTATATGGATAAATGATTCATCTTGCTATGGTTATGAGTCGTTCACATGGTTCTTGGATCAGATTTATGGTTGATTCTCTAATGATGCTTGCATGGGAAGCACTTAGCTTGAATTCACATCTTCTTGATGTTGAGTCACTCATATGCTGTTGTCGTCATATGCATAAAGATCATATATTACAGTTATGATTCCTTTCATTCTTGGCACAAATGGATGAGGATTGTTGCCTGGATACAGGGATGATTATTCAAAGTTACATTGTTGGAGACATGATGATAATGAGCTCTTATCTATATGATGATAGGATTGTTTCATACATATGTTGATTAATGCAAATATTCCCAATTGATGATACTTGATTCATGTAGATCTGGATGGCTATGATGTTTCTCACATAGAATGTGAAATTCTGTTGATGCGGACATACCTTGATGATTCATGCACTAATACAAGTTGTTGGTCTAGTTGCTGTTGACAGATACTATGGAGCAGATCATAAAGTGTTGTTGCTGATGTTCATCTTATTTAGGTGATGTCATATCAAGACTCATGATGTAATAGTGTCATCTCTTCAGGTCATGTAACGACCTATGTTGGTTTCCCCACTATGCCTGGGATGAAGATGTAATGTATTTGGTTTTCATTTTTCTGATATATCCCCACTTGGTTGGGTGATGGATGTATGTATTGAATCTTTTAGGAAGGTCATTTGTGATGTAGAACATCCTTTTGCAGACCTTTCTTACAGTGAGGGGGAGCCTGAGCATGAACAACACTATATAGCAGAGCAGACATTTCAGCTTGTTCTCAGAAAGAGCATGATCAGATTGGTGCACCATGACATATACAAAGGGGGAGCTCATTCAGAGATTTCAACAGGTACTCAGGGGGAGCTTATAATGCATTGTTGGCATTATGGAGGACGTACAGAAGGAGATCTTGGATGCTGGTCTGATTATTGCTGCAATCTATCTCTTTCATGGTCATTTATGGTGTTTGGTGGATTATGTTTCTTCTTTACAGATCTGGTTCATATTCAGGGGGAGCATGCTCTTAGGGGGAGCATAACCCTTTGCCCTTGATGTCAAAGGGGGAGAATGAGCTGAAGATTTTGAGGTTGCCATCAAGTCCAAAGGGGGAGATTGTTGGCATTATGATTCTGGTATGGCTTTATGATACATATGTTGTACTTGATGGCAACCCACTCATCTCAGATAATAAATTATAGTGTAGAGAAAAGTTCACGCACTTATATGCAGAGAAAAGTTTATTTCATGTAGAGAAAAATTCATGCATTTTTATGCAGAGAAAAGTTTATTTCATGTAGAGAAAAGTTCACGCACTTTTATGCAGAGAAAAGTTTATTTCATGTAGAGAAAAGTTCACGCACTTTTATGCAGAGAAAAGTTTATTTCATGAAGAGAAAAAGTTCACGCACTTTCATGCAAGGAAAAGCACGTATATGTTGGAGAACTTACCTTTGGTCCATGGTAGTTAGTCCTTGGTATTTGAACCTATGAGGAAAAGCGCGTATATGTTGGAGAACTTACCTTTGGTCCATGGTAGTTAGTCCTTGGTATTTGAACCTATGGTTTTGGACCATGGTATGCACTTTCATGCAAGGAAAAGCGCGTATATGTTGGAGAACTTACCTTTGGTCCATGGTGGTTAGTCCTTGGTATTATTGAGCCCCATGTTTTTGGGCCCCTTGTATTGGTTATCTATGGTATTGATCCATGATTTTAGGAAGAAGCTTGCCTATATAAAGCAAATGAGATCACTTGGCTAATTCATCCTTGCAATTGAATATCTTAAGATCTGAAATATTGGGTTATTGTTTTGAAAGTTTGATCTATGAAAGTGAAGTTGAAAGCGAATCTGTGAAGGGTGATCTCTCGAGCGCTGCAGCTGCGGAAGTGCGGAGGCGCCATAGAAGGCGCAGTGCGAAGGCGCCACAGAAGGCGCAGTGCGGAGACGCCACAGAGGCGCCACAGAAGGCGCAGTGCAGAGACGCCACATAGGCGCCACAAAAGGCGCAGTGCGGAGGCGCCACAGAAGGCGCAGTGCGGAGGCGCCACAGAAGGCGCAGTGCGGAGACGCCACAGAAGGCGCAGTTCGGAGGCGCCACAGAAGGCGTAGTCCGGAGGCGCCACAGAAGGCGCAGTGCAGAGGCGCCATAGAAGGTGCAGTGCAGAGGCGCCACAGAAGGCGCAGTGCGGAGGCGCAGTGCAGAGGCGCCACAGAAGGCGCAGTGCGGAGACGCCACAGAGGCGCCACAGAAGGCGCAGTGCGGAGGCGCCACAGAAGGCGCAGTGCGGAGGCGCCACAGAAGGCGCAGTGCGGAGACGCCACAGAGGCGCCATAGAAGGCGCAGTGCGGAGGCACCACAGAAGGCGCAGGTGCGGTGGTCGCGGCGCCACAGAAGGCGCAGGTGCGGAGGTAGTACAGATATCCGCAGATCTATACCAGTGAAGTTGCGATCCCTGCTTAAAATTTGTTTTAACTGCCTTTGACTATTCTGCAGGGTTTTGGGTGCATAACTGATGTTTGGTTACTGGTATTGAGTTCAGATAACAGCATGATTAATGACTTATCTTTATGTACTAGATCTGGTTGATAACTCTCATAATATCATTGTATATGTATGGATCTGGTGATTGGGTGATTCAGAAGGTTGTTTGATTATGAGCTTCAATGTTGTTGTTGGGTCCAGTATGAAAATTGGATGAAAAGTGGCCTTTCAGATTATGTGTTGTGCTTCAGTGTATCCAGTCTGAAAATTGATGAAACGTGGTACCTGGAGGAGAGAAGATTGTAGGCCAGCGCCTATGTACTAGTATCTAAGCTAGTACAAAAGCTAAGGAAGATCTTTGGAGCATTGTAGCAGGTAGCAGCCTGCGTACTAGTAAATGGATCGGCTAGTACAAGAGAAAAGGGGGTTGTTGCTCCCATACTGGTATAAGACTGCACCAGTACAAATATTGTAAAAGGATTTTCTTATTAAGAAGAAGATTGAGATGACTTGCAGCAGGTGGTTTTTCTCCCGCATTGGGTTTCCACCTTATATCATGGTGTTCATGTGTGTGCCTTATGTGTGATGATCTATTCTCTATTATGGCATCTGTTATCTGATAATATGGTTGATAATGTTCTAATGCACTCAATGAAGATCAATTAACTTAATCATAAGAAGTTGTGGAAGTAGCATATATGAATCTGATTATGGAAATGAAAAAGTTTTATTAATGTGATAATACTGATTCACCCCCCCCCTCTCAGTATTATTTCCAACACACAAAACATGTTAATGAAGACAAGATCCATGAGTATTAGCACTGTGCCGATATTTTAGTAAGTAAAACGCCGATTCATAGGAATAGCTGTTGGAGAAGTGCCGTATTTGATTATCTTAGTGTTAAATGAGCAGACGGGTGGCGGAAGACGTGTTCAAACTATTTCATGTTCATTTAATAAAAATATTTTCCTCTCACACATTCAGTGACATGGTGGATGACCTGGAAACCAAGGAAATCGGATCTGAGCGGATTTCTCAAAGAAATTGAAATATGGCCGCAACTTGTAAAATAAACACTGTTTTTTTCACACGCGGAAGGCAAAAAGAGGCTCCAAAGAACCGAGGATTTCTCCCAGACCGCCACAAATTTCTTCAAATAGTTTCTGGGTTATCTAATTGACCTAGCTGGAAAAAAAACCCATGTTTTATTTTCTTCAAATTCGTCTCTGTTTGGGCAAATCGAGCGTTTGAAATTTGACGTTTTTCTGCTGTTTTGCGTTTTTCCTAAGTTAACATTTTTTTTTTACTGTTCTGCATTCGGCCTGTAGAATTTGATTTTGAATTTTTTTTTTTATATGCGATCACAGCACAAATAGATTTAACCATTATTTAGTATCTTCTTTGATTTCTTCAGCAAAAATACGCCTTCTTGCTCTTCCTTCAGTGCAAATTGAAGACCTGCCATCAGTGCTTTAATATTCTTCAAATTGGGATAGTCATAAGTCACATATGTTTCACTCCTTTTGCAACATATTCACAGTTGTTTTGTTCACTTTCAGGAAGATGTCATTGAAGATTTGCCTCTAACGCAGTAGCTGTAAGATCTTCCATGTCTCTAGATGTATATCAATAATACCATGGAAATGAAAAGTAGTTTGGCTTTTAGAGTCTTCTTTCGTTCACAATTTTGTTGCAAAAGTCCTGCACCATAAATACCTACAAACTAACTGGTATGCAAGGAAGGCCACTGATTTTCTCACAAATGTTTGGCAGGCATCTCCATATAGGTATGGTCTCAGTAGGGATGCTCCAGCTGGACTAAGGGATGGAAGGAATGATTGAGATAACAAATAGTAGCTGTAACAATGCTAATGATACTCCAGCAATGGATGGAATATAGATGAGAGTTTAAGATTTCCACTAACATTGACTTGCTACTGCTGATTACAAATGTCAGGTAGACAACTAGAGAAGGATTTTGCAGATTTTTTTTTTTTGTTCGTTTTTTTATTTATTTATTGAGGCTACAATGAAAGATAGGATTGAGGATAGCCATAGATTGTTTTTCTTCTCTTTTTTTTCTCTGAAATTGTAAATTTTTATAAGAAGAATTAATGATTTTCAATTTCAGGCAGCAAAGTCTTCAAAGAAAAACATGCTAAAAACATGACTTTGACTGAGGTCTTAGGCTGGTTTTTCATCGATCTGATCTGGGTGACTAGGATAGGATCCATGTCGAGACAATTCTGAAGATGCCCATGTGGTCGGTTTTTTCATTGAATGCCAGTAACCTGCTAAACCTTGAAACAGCTGCGGAATTATCAGTTGCAAAACCTTATTAGAACAGGATACAGTGTTTTGAAGACCACTACAAACCATAACAAGACAATTTGAACCTATCAAAGCAGTTGAGTTTCATTTTTTCAAATTTTTTTTTTTATTGAATCAATTAAAATGATGAAGTTTATTTTGTCTCCTCTTTTTTTTTTACATAAAAATTCTTTTTCTGATCCTCCATATCACACAAAGTGCAAGAGGAGAGCATACTCAAGAATTATTAATTTTTTTTTTCTTTTTTTACATAACAATCCTTTTTTTGATCCTCCAGATCACACAAAGTGCAGGAGGAGAGCATACTCAAGAATTGTTAATTTTTTTTTAGATGTAAGAAATAAGGTCTCCTAATTACACTTCTCCAGCAACGGCGCCAAAATGTCTAGTCAATTTAATGTCTTAAATTGCTCTACATAAATTATCAATCCGGGTATCGTAAACTGATGAAGTGTGGTGCACCATATGTGCTTAGTTAACCTTTTTCTTACTTCGTTGTTTTATAGATTTTATTTTGTTTTGGGGTTTTGTTTTTGTTGGTTTCCTAAAGTGTCTAATGCAAATGGAAATCCTATTCTAAGGTCTTAAGAATACTTTTAAAGGACAAGTATGGATAGAGATTTCAAGACAAGGCCTATGTCCCTAATGGTAACTTCCAAAACATAGCACTTCAAAAGATCTTAAAACATGTTATTGATGGAATTAGTACTTAAACAAAAGTGTAAATATGCAGCTACTTCAATCAAAATAGAATGCAATAACCAATCAATGAGCTAGTGACTATGAAACCCAGTATCCTTGCTACTGTATAAAAAGAAAACTGAAGAAAGTAAAAACTGAACTTAAAGCAACTCAAAGGCTGAAAGCAAAGCAACTAATTCACACTACTTCAACTCTTCTGATCCTTTACCCTTCAGCTCAATCTACCTTATGGGAAGCAATCATGAACAAGTTAAGCAATATGATATCTAAATTGCATAAAGAAAACTAATCACACTACTTCAACTCTTCTGATCCTTTACCCTTCAGCTCAATCTACCTTATGGGAAGCAATCATGAACAAGTTAAGCAATATGATATCTAAATTGCATAAAGGAAACTAATCACACTACTTCAACTCTTCTGATCCTTTACCCTTTAGCTCAATCTACCTTATGGGAAGCAATCATGAACAAGTTAAGCAATATGATATCTAAATTGCATAAAGGAAACTAATCACACTACTTCAACTCTTCTGATCCTTTACCCTTCAGCTCAATCTACCTTATGGGAAGCAATCATGAACAAGTTAAGTAATATGATATCTAAATTGCATAAAGGAAACTAATCACACTACTTCAACTCTTCTGATCCTTTACCCTTCAGCTCAATCTACCTTATGGGAAGCAATCATGAACAAGTTGAGTAATATGATATCTAAATTGCATGAAAGTAAATGAGCAAAACAAAACTGAAAGAAATAACAATGTTGGAATTAGAACTCAAAAAAATAAATCAGCAGAAGGACAAGATGATTTCGTCATGTCATTAGTCATTAAAAAGCTATGTGCATTATTAACCTACAATCAACCGGTTGAACACACTTGCATGAATTAAAATTGCATGAATGAAAAATCTAATCTACCAACTTGAAAGCAATTAAATGACATAATGAAATCAAAGCAAAATTTACAAAATGAAATCTACTCTACCGTACATTCTAATATGCTCCATGACATCTACTTCACATCTCCTTCCATGTTGAGAACATCAAAGCTTTATTCAAATTCTTCAAAATTACAAAGTACAACAAGGTTCTCCAAAGCTTTCAAAAGCCATCAAGGAAGAACTACAAACTCCCAAGCTAAAAATACTTAAGAACTCCAAACTCTAAGCTAAAGAGGACTAACTAATGAAGGAGAGAGATCTCTATTTATACAAAAAGATGAGAAGCCATTCATTAATGAGAGTCCATGAATCTCTCCCTCTACCTCTAGAGTCCTAATCAAAATAGGAACTGATAAGACACATGTCTTCTTAGAGTTACAATACAATTAGGAGATGTGACACATATCCTCACGATCCCATGATTCTTTCCACTCAAATTCGAATTTGGCCTTAGAGTGCCACATAAGAGTCTTCTAGAAGCCTCCTTTCAACCTACACATGTCAACAATCTCAACCCATTTGTTAGGTATAAGCATATGCACATTATTTTCTAATTTTTAACCACAAATTCACTTAAAAGGCTTAGAATTAATAAATATTGGAAAAACATAAATGTGGCCCAATGATAATGAAAGTGGGATGAATGTGGTGACATAGTAGTGAAATGGAGGTGATATAATGGACATAATAGTGAAAGTGTAATGGAAATGAATGACATTTTCAAGACTCAACAATAGCCCACATGGGTGAGACAACATTAACAACTTATACAACACATTTTCGTAGGCATATTTATTCGAAAAACCAAAATAGTTAAATTGTGTTAATACAGGTTAAAGCAACATGCCTTACAAGTGTCCAAAGAATAGTATTACAAAGAAATACAATACATGTGTGAAAACGTGTTGGCCTTCTTATCAGGCTTCTGAATTAAGCGAAAGTTCCAAGACACATCGATACACTATTACATCACCAATCCTGATAGTGGGGCATTGGAGCCACTTCTCACTCTTCAAAGAAAAGATTAAATACTCTCAAAGCTATATGGGAGGAGCCAAGGTGAAAAGTCTTTTGCATGTACAAATGAGGGGTATATATAGCCAAGGGTGAAACTGACCCTTGTGACTGTTCGACTTCCCCCATGAATATTTAACTTACATGACTCTTCACTTTACATGTGGGTCTCTTGGACTTCCATGTTACATTACATTGATTACAATAGTATGCCCCACAGTACTGATGTGGCCGAGATGACTCATGACATGAATCAAAACAACAGAGCTGGTGTGTTCATGCTGCTGTTGGTGTCCATGTCAAGCTACAATGATGCTGAGTGATGGATGTGCTCTTGGTGTATCATAGCTTCACCTTCACATGGCAAGGTGTGTAGAGTCTTCGATGGTCTTTGTGTTCGCTTGATGTTGCACGTGCATGTCTCTTCTTCGATTGTACTTGGCATGCTCCATGTGTTCGTCCATTCATGAACACGTCTCCTTGCATGCACTCTTTGTTCATCCCATTCGTCATCGTGCCATGTCTCATCCATGTACTTGTATTTGCAATCACTCATGATGAGATGAAATGAAATCCAGAAACCTCCTAGTCTACCATGATGCATTATCTTTTGATATCGGGTGCAGGTGACCGGGAGAGAGGACAAGGCTCTGAAACTGCGTAGAGCACATTTCAAGTATGGACGCAGACTATAGGCACTGTCCATGAAAATTACACAGAGGTCACTGGGAGGCTGAGATGGGATATCTACATCAACACTGATTATTTGTTGGATTTGGCTTGACTGACAGATCCATGCAATTTTTCAAGGGAGACAATGTAGGCAGCAGGGGGAGACTGGCAGTGAAAAGTGTGCATATTCTCGAGGGACACTGGCAGTGGGCTATAGGAGGCTGCTAGAAAAATCTACGGAGAGCTGGGAAACTAGCCTGCAGGACATCCCTGCATAGTTTCTGGGCTGAGCGGGATGCTTGGAGACAGCCCATGAAAACTGCATAGTTTTTAGAAGGAGCAGTAGGTTGACTGACAGGGTGACTCCAGGATTGCACAGTGCAGACTGCCTGGGAAGCAGCCTCAAGCTCTCTGCAATTCTAGGCAGTAGTAGATGTTCACTAAGGGCTGAGACTGTGCAATGTAACTCAACAAAGGTCCGACTATTGGAGGGTGGTCCAGTTGACAGAGTTTCAACAGAATGAACAAGTGTATGAACGAGTGACTTCGTACATGCATGACCTTGTGAACACACACTCAACATGGCTTTATTACAAGACACCTTGAACCATCAACACAACAACACTAAGTGTGACTAACCGACAGTCGAGTGACAAGCACGACACTTGTGATAGATCATTGAATGACTACAACAACACTTGTGCGACAGTGCATACAACTTCATGTGTGAATGCGACAAATGTTTACATAACAAGTACAACTTGTACACACAAAGAGGGACCTTGTGCATAGACAGAACATGGTTGTAGGCATGACATTGCGACCAACATGCTAGAAGATGTCCGGTGAACGATCAAGTGAGGAGGGTGAAAAGACTCAACATGAGGTCATGGGATGTGTTATCACTCAGGTTGTCCTTAAGCTCGTGAAAGGATACGGCTGAGGTAACCACAAACCAATCTTTGGACTGCAGGTTCTAGCCCACCTAAAATTAGAGAGGGCTCTCTCTTTCTGATTTAGCTTTGTTGAAGATGATTTTAGGCTAGTTATTGAGTTCAAGGGGTTTTGTTTTGATTTTGGTGGGATGATTGATGCTTTCAAGTAGAGAGGCAAAACATAGTGTGGTAAGTTTCAAACCATTGGGCATGGAGTCATGGAGTAAGACTGCTGGTGCGTTTTCTTGGTCACAAGAGAGGAAAATGGAGCAAGATAGTTGCATATGAAACAATCATTCAAGGTAAAGAGATGGATTGAAAGGCTAAGGAATGAGAGGCAATTAAGAATTTCTCATTCAGGTTAGCAGAGGGAAGATAAATGAGCCCTATCTAGGAGCAGTTAAGAATTCCTAGATAACGGTCATTCATATGTGAACTAGATCAAACATGAGCCATAAAAGAATTCATATTTATGCCTAAATCAAGAGGAAAAACATTAAGAAGCCATAGAAACTGAGCATAGAGTGCAACTAAGCAAATTCTAAACCAATCCTTCGTTCTGTAACCTGAGCATATATGAAATTGAAATAACAGAGGTGAGGAACACTTATTGATTCATATTGCAGCACAAGAATTCCAAATTCATCCTTGAGAAACCATTAACAACACATCAAACAGTCCATTCTCCAAGCTTTTAGTAATCTTTGATTAAGGAAAACATATCAGATATACAGTGCAAGTCTCTAATGAGGATTATCAACCAACCAACCCCTAAAACAGTACAGAGGGTGGTATAAATAGGGAAAATATCCAAAATTAATCTATTACAGCCGACCTAAACAGGTCTGGAGGAAAATGATTTCTTTAACCTAATCTTATCCAGAAATAATTGCAAGAAAATATCTTTTGAGTTGCGCTGAGGGCAACTGTATCAGAAAGGAATTAATGTGTTGTCTTTATGGCTCTGTGTTGATCACTTAGACATAACTGTGCTTTGGGTTTTGATCCATGCTCTTGAGTGGTTGTGAGGTGCATTAACTATGATGGGAGAGCCTCGATATAGATCCACCATTTTTTTTGACTTTGTTGGAGGTCATTAAATTTTCACTTGCATTGGGAAAAAGGATTTCCATTAAAAACATTTAACTGATACTCTTTGCCACTTCCTTGATCTGCTTTGGTGCTGAACCTGGAGTCTTTAATGTCTTCTGAGTGCTTTAGACTGTCCCATCGACCTTTTATGGCTGTTGTTCGGCCCTCTGTTGCTTTAAAAACTGTGTTTGCCCCTTTCTGAATGCTGTGCGAAGAAATTCTGGTCATTTTGCGCCTTTCGGGCCTGCTGGAGGCCGAGCCATGAAGGGCTTTCCATTTTGGCCTATTTCCCGTAGCCATGCGTGAATTGCGCATGAAAACCTGCCTCAGATTTTGATTCTAGGCTTCCTAGGCTGCGATTTGCTCCTTTTGCGCTTTTTTTGACGGTGACGTCAACATGACGTCAGCGGTGGGTCCTAGTACGGTGGTGACGTGGCAGGGTGACGTCAGCAGTACAGTGGGTGACGTGGCAGTATGGTGGAGAAAGTGACGTGGCAGTGATATGGCAGGGACACGGTGGCAGGAGGCCGACGTGGGATGATGACTTCAGCGGTGACGTGGTGCTGACGCAGGAGGGGGAAGGCGGTTTCCATTTTCGGTTGCACCGCTTTTGTGCACAGGCGGTTTCGGAGGAGGGGGCTCCGCCACAGTCGGGAGGGTGACGCGTTGCGGGAGTACGACGGGAAAACCGCCCATCTCCCGGGCGCTAACCCTCGACAGCTTCGGAGATGACAAGACCCGCCCACCGTTGATCTGTGGTGCGCCAGATCTGATGGCCGACGAGAGAGACAAGGCGGCGGAGGGTTAAAAACGGGGCCCGCGCATATTTTATTATGTGCTTTTATACGGTGGGGGGGGTTTTAAACATTGGAAATGTGGGTTTTGGGTTATTTGCAAGCGGGAAAAATATATTTATATGCGTGACCTTAGGATAAGGGCGGGAAATGAGTGTTGTAGGGTTAGGACTTAGGGGAAATGGTTGTTAGGGTGACCAGATGTCAGACTAACTCCAAGTTAGGACACGGAAGGGTTAGTAGGAGCCCCAGATGGGCTACTACTTCTCGGACTTTGATAAATATGGCTAAAATGCCAGGGGATGGGAATATGTACATAGGGGAGTTATTAACATAGTTTTAGTAGGGGAAGGGGAAACATATAGGGAGCTACATAGTAAAATCAATAGTTAATATGAAGTGATAAGAAAGCGCTAAGTATGTGAATTCTTAGGCTATTAGGGGGGGGAAATGATTCATAGAGGAAGTATGAACATTCCTTGAGTAAAGAATATCTTTACCAAGGCAAATGATATGGAGAATGATGAAACTAAGAGGTATCAAGCAGATCTTGACCTCTTCAGGGAAGTTAGTGAGTGTTTTGGGGAGTAAGAGGAAGAGGGAGTTAGTCATGCCTCACTTGAGCTCCTCCAAATGAAAATTGCCTTGTACCTGTGATCTGAAGTACAGTATCACTTTGAAACACAAAATTGATCACAAATCAACATTTTGCAACCTCAAAAACTACCTACCCAGCCTACTTACCTAGCATTTTTTCTTCTTTTTGGTTTGGGTGCACTTAGGCTTGCAAACCCTGCTTATCCTTTTTTCTTTTGACTTCCCTCCTATCTGAATCTACACTTATTTCTTCCAAGGGCCCAGATTAAGCAGTTGGGCTCCTTTTTCTCTCTACCTATCTACAAATCTGCCAAGGTTAAGTTGTTTGGACAGATATTCATTCTCTACATTCTAAAACAAGAAATTGAAACCCAGGGAAGCCAAGATTAGGCTGTTTGGCCTTCCCTTAACAGAAAATTCTTCAAAAATGGTTTAACTTATCAAAATTGGAATACAGCAGTGGCATTTAGACTGGCACACTTTCATGGCTTCTTATTTGGCCTCTTTTGGAAATATGGAGCATTGCAGCATGCAAAGTATGACATATTTGGCATGTAAAAATGTCAATCATGAAAGATGAACACCTGTTGCAACAGGAGGCTAACAGTGGCTCCACTTGGGGATGGCTTTTCCTTGTGAAAAGCCAAGAACAACAGGTCAGACAACCTTAATCTTATATTGTTGCTGTAGACTGAAACTTTTCTTTGTGTTGGCTGCTAAAAGTGTAAAACTTTAAAATGTGAGCAGCCCTCTCCTCAACTAAAATATTGTGAAATACATAGCACTGCCTGCTTTCTTCTGCGTGCTTGATATTATATATAATGTTGCTTGAGCATTGCGATGAATTTCTGTGATATGACAGTGCTACTTTTGCTATTTTGCTGAGATTAATGCAGAGACATAGCTTTTAAAAAGTGGAGTATTGGCATTGGTTGTGTCTTCACAAACTTTGCTGCTGCTTCTCTAACAATCAGACTGCTTATACAAAAAATGAAAACAAAGTGCTGATATATACAAATATCAATGTACAAAAAGATATATACAGAGTTGCATTGTATCCCTTAAAAGGGATCATGGTAATGTTTTAACATTTGGCCATTAACAGGGCCTTCTTCAGTAGAGCTGCCCTCTACATATTTGAGAAAATATGTGTTATTTCCCTGAACAACAGAAATAACGAATGGCCCTTTCCATAGAAAATAAAATTTTGCATGTTTTCCCTTGTCTTCTCTTCGTGAGTCCCACCTTAGAACTTTGTCGCCAATGTTGAAATCCTCAGCCTTAGCTCTCTTATCAAACATCTTTTTGAGCTTTTCTTACAAAATTTGAGCTCTGTCATAAACTTGCTCTTTGGTTTGTTGAAGATGAATGGTCTGATTGGTTCTTCGTTGAATGTCATTTGGCTCAGCCTGAATCTCCTGTAGTATTTTGATAGTAGGGATGCCCAAGGATGAAGGGAATCCGGCCTCCATGCCATATACTAGTTCATAAGGGCTCATCCCAATGAATTTCTTTGTTGAAATTCTGTCTGCCCGTAGGGCATTTGTGAGCTTTCTATGCCTGTTCTTCTTGTTCTCTTCTAAGATCTTCTTGATAATATTAATGAGACTTTTGTTTGAGGATTCGGCTAAGCCATTACCTTGAGGGTAATAGGCTGTAGAGTGGCCCAAGGTAATGTGAAATTTATGGCAAAAGTTGATCATCCTTTTGGATTTGAAGGCAGCGGCATTGTCGGTAATGATCTTCTCGGGGCAGCCAAATCTAGAAAGGATATTGCACTCAAGGAATTGGATAATGATGGTGTCATTAGCTTGCCTGCATAGGATGGCCTCGACCCACTTGGTGAAATAATCGGTGGCTGTTAGAATCCACTTGTGCTAGCCTGAGGAAGAGGGATGGATTTCTCCAATGAAGTCAAGACCCCATTGTTGAAAAGGCTTTTCAGTTGAGATGGGTTTAAGGGGCAGGGGCAACAACTTTCTTTTGCCCTCAAAGATTTGGCATTTGTGACATGAAATGGCAAATTTCCTTACATCTGCAAAAAGAGAGGGCCAATAGAAACCAGCCCTTAAAATTTTATCAGCAGTGGACTTCCAATATAGATGTCCTCCACAGTCACCTGCATGGAATTCTTTCATGACATTGTTAGTTTCATTCATGGTTAAACAATTAAGCAATATGCCTTCATGATTCTTCCAAAATAATGCACCATCTGTGACACAAAACTTTAAAGCCTTCATTTTCAAAAATCTTTTCTTGGTTCTGGACAATCCTGGGGGAGCAAATAGGTTTAACAATACAAAACATATATCAGCATGCCATGGGGATTGCAAAAAGGTTTCACTGATCTGCGGAGTCGCCAACTCTTGTTCATTGTCCAATTGGTTAATGTCTAAGGCTTGAAAGTTTGTTTCGAACATCAGTTTGGCTAAACTTTGTCCCTTTATCAACTTGGTTGGTTTTATTTCTATGTCATACTCAAGGATGTTAGCAATCCACTTGCCTCTTTTTCCCTCTAACCCCTCTTGGGTTAATATGTCTTTTACAACAGCATTTGGGACATAGGCAATCACATGTGAATATAAAATGTAAATTCGGAAATCCTCGATTGCTTTAACAAGGGCATAGGCCTGCTTTTCCATGATTGGGTACTTCAAAGGGGCATCTCTTAAGGCTCAGCTAAAAAATGCAATTGGCTTTTCAGCTCCCTGGTCATCCTTTTGCAAAAGGACAGCAGCTATGGTGTGATCAAATGCAAAAGAAAATATGATAAAGTCCCTATCAAATTGCGGACTTGTGAGGACCGGGGCTTGGGTTAAGGCAGATTTTATACTCTCAAAGGCTTGTTTGGTTTCGAGAGACCATTTTACCTTGGCATCCTTCTTTAGCATGTTGCTTAACAGTCGTATCAGTTCAACTAGATTTGGAATAAATCTTCTTAGGAAGTTGATTTTTCCAAGGAATGCTTGCAACTCTTTTATGTTTCTTGGATATGGAATTTGGAGGATGGCTTGGATTCTTTCAGGATCAATTCTAATCCCATCCTTTGATATGATATGGCCAAGAATTTTGCCTTCTTCAAGGCCGAAGAGGGACTTCTTGGGGTTCAAGGAAATGCCATATTTCCTACATGTCATGAATATTTGCCTGAAATGTTTTAGGTGCTCTTGATCAGATTTAGAGAAAGGGGTTAAGTCATCAAGGTAGACAACTAAAAAATCATGTATTTCTTTGGAAAATGCAATATCCATTGCCCTTTGAAAGGTGGCACCAACGTTTTTAAGTCCGAAAGGCATCTTCACATACTTAAATGTTCCCGACGGTGTGGTAAAGGCTGTCTTGTCTTGGTCATCTGGGTGAACCAGTATTTGATTGAAACCTGAAAAGCCATCTAGCAAAGAGATTCTAGATGACCCCACTAGTCTCTACAAAATATGATCCATTTTGGGCAATGGGTAGTGGTCTTTTAGGGAGACTTGGTTTAAATTTCTTAGGTCTACACATAGCCTAATCTCACCTGTCTTTTTTCTTGTAGGAACAAGATTGGATACCCAATCAGAAAATCTGATGGGTGTTATTATTCCTGCTTCAAACATTCTTTTCACTTCCTTTTCAATCAAAGGGAGAAGCACGGGGTTGATTCTCCTCAGTTCCTGATTGAAGGGCTTTTGGTTTGGTTTTAAGGGAATGGTGTGTTGGATTACTGAGGTGTCATAGGACTTCAAGTCCTCATAACTCCAAGCAAATACATCTTGGAATTCTTTGAACAAATCAATATATTTGGGCTTTTGATCGGGGGGCAGATTTTTGGACAATTTAATCATTTTGGGCTTCTCTGCTGTTCCAATGTTGTGCTCTTCTATATCAGTGTTTAAGGGCTGCATTTTTGGTTTTTTGGGAACATCATTTGCATCAAACATATCTTCTAATGGAGTTAGCCCAGCAGGCAAAAAGTTATCCTTTAAGTCAATGATCTCGGCCTCTGTTTTGGCTATTTCCTCCAAATGCATTTGTCTCAGCTCTTCTATGTTTGTTTTGTCAAAAACAGTTGGGTTCAGGATTTGTTTGGCTGTTACAGCTGTTACAGCCTGCTGATTTTCATTTGTTTGCTGTTGTTCATCTGTCATAGCATCCATGTCAATGTTAATATTTGAAAACTCATGCTCAAGAGTGAGGAAATTGTTAATCTGGGCATCATTTTCAAACACTTGCCAGTCTTTAACGTTATTAGGGACAACGGGCCTATGTTTTATCTCAGCAGTAAAGTGGTGATTTGGCTCAAAGGGAAGCTTGCATGTGCTAGCAAAAGTGGCTAGGCTGTGTGCATGAATGTTATGATTTCTTGAAATCTTAGCAAGCTTGGATTCAGTGAATGCATTGAGTATATTAGTGGCAGCAGTCCTATAGGCCCTCATTCTATTGTCATTGGTAACAAAGTTACCTTTCATTTGTTGTATGATTAAATCGGAGTCACCTAGAATGGACACTTTTGCAGCTCCTAGAGCTTTGAGCAGTTTAAGGCCTAAAAGGAGAGCCTCATACTCTGCCATGTTATTGGTGCATTTGAAATTCAGTTTGTAGGCATGGCCTTCTGCATGATTGTTATGTGTATTGTGAATCCAGACACCTGCCCCTGCTCCTAACTTGTTAACAGAGCCATCAAACTCTAAATACCATGTGATTTCTTGCTTGTGGTTAGTATTAAGAGTTTCAGCCATCCTAGGATTGGGCAGATTTGAAATTTTTGTTTGGGGAAGTTCTTCTTGTATGCTGGTTGCCTTGATTGTTTTGACAGTTTGAACAGTATGGGCAACCGATTCTTCATTGATGTGTGTGTCTAGTTCTAAAGCCAAAGGCTTATCATCAGTTGGAGGATTTGTTTCCTCATTAAATAAAATAAAAGAATCCATATCGGAATGGATTGAGTAAATCGGAAAATTTTCAGGCTTGTCCTCGCTACTTACCACATACTTCATGAGTGTTTCTCTATATAGTCTCTTTGGTTGCCCAAAGACAGATATAGTGGCATAAGAGAGGTCTAATTGAAGGAATCCTTGGAGTTTTGCTCCCCATGATCTTGATAGGAGCATGCCATACTTTGGTGGAATGTCAGCAACCACCACATCCATAAGGATTGTCTTGTTGGGATATTGGACTAAGGAGACACACAAGTCTTTGATGAGGCCTAAACACTTGACTTGACTTGAGTCAAAGGAGAATAGATCTTTGTATGGCCTAGTGACCTCAAGGTTTAGTTTTTCCATTACAGCCTTGGGCATAAGATTGTGTGAGGCACTTGAGTCAAACATAGCATTGTGCAAGACTTTGTCATGTATGTGCAAACTAACATAAAAGGGTAGAACAGATCCATAAGTTGATTTTCCATTAACTTCCGGACCAAATAGTAGTTCAGGGGTATCATCTAGAACATTGACATCATCCTTAACCTCTGGCATTTGAAGTGATCTTTGAATTTGTTGCCTATAGATGTCATGTTTTGCAAGTTCAGATAAAGGGATGGATATCTTCAGTTTTCCAATCTCTGCCTCTAAATTAAATGGCTTTTCCAATGGAGTCTTGGTGTTGACAGTGGCAGATTTCTCTTTTTCATTTGAATTATCAGCGTTGTGGGAAGTGATTGCTTGCGGTTTTTCAGTTTTAGGAGGGCTTTTTGGAACACTGTTCAAGTTCTCTTTCGAGGAAGGAGGTGGCAGAGGCTGATCAGTAGCAAGCTACATTTCTGTTATGTCCTCTACAGTCACTTGATGCGGGTTTGGGACAGTTGTATCAGCTGGTTCTGTTATAATAGCCTTGCCTTTAATCCTGTTGGGTTGTTTACCATCCTTTGGTTTGCTAGGCTCAGAAATATCAATGGTCCTAGTTCTCAGCTTATATTGTTTGTGGACCTCATACACAACAGTATCATAACCTTGTTTAAAATCAAAAGACTCACCAGACTTAGTCTGAAATTGATTAAAGTCATGCTCATCTTGGTCTTGTTGAGTTAGGAAAATTTGTTGCTCAGCCCTTGAATCCACCAAGTTGATGTGAGTGTCCTCTGTGGGCTCACTAGACGTAGATGCTTCAGCATAATTTTCATGAAAAGGGGGCCTTACATCATGGTCTGGGCTAGACCTGCCAGCATTTGTGTTCTGCGTTTTCCTGAAATTTGGGTTCCTTATGGCATTAGGTTGTTGTCCATCCCATGAAGATTTTCTCTCAACACTTTCTACTCTGTCTCCCAGCCTGTGCATGCCACTGATAATAGCATCCAGCTTTTGATCTAAGGCTGAGGGTTCTTCCTTAAAGGTGGTTCTTCTCTCCATTCTAGCTCTGTTTCTTTTGGCAATTAGGTTGGCCTCTACGCTAACAGCAACATTTTGCATGTCTGCAAGGGTTTGAGGGGCTCTTTCTTTTAATTGGTAAGCCATATCCGGGTCGAATCCATCAGGGAATTTATACAAGGCAAGGTCAGGTGGAGGCCTTAAGTTCTGTGGTATTGCATTATAGACATTATTGAATCTTGCACAATAATCTAAGACAGACTCTTGAGGGCCTCTTTTTATGGTGTCGTACTCAGCTAGTATGTGCAAGGGGTCTTTCTTTTTCTCCCATCTGTTGATAAAGGATTGGTAAAGCTCATCCGGATTGGTTATGGAATTTGCAGCAAGTGCTCTGAACCAAGTTCTTACATCACCTGTTAAACTTTGGACAAAAATTTTCATTCTCACGCTATCATCATCTATTTCGTAGTTCTCAAAATAGTCTTGCATCTTCTTGGTATGCTGAAGGGCTGTGCAAGAACCAACACCATCAAAATATGTGATTTTAGTTTGGTAATCCTGAGGCATAGCCCCAGGATTAGCAGGTAATTGGAGGGGTGCATATCTATTAGCCATGTTTACAGGGATAAGTGGAACAATAGGAACAACAGGAACAGCTGGAACAGTTGTAACAACAGTGGTGGTAGTGGTAGTATGTGCAGTGAATGGAGGTGTGGAAGGAGTGCTTTGAGAGGTGGATGATGAACAAGGGGAAGTAGGGGTTGAATGAAATAAAACTTTGACAGGGGTTGGAACACTGCTTGGGTGAACTGCTTCAGGACTATTATCAGCAAAATCTTCTTGTTTCCTAAGAATCTTTGGGATTAAGTTGGGATTGTCAAAAACAGCTGGAGGGTCTGGGTCGGGATTTGACCTAGTATAACGAGTTTTCCTCTTTGGAGCCAGCTTCCGAATTTTATTTTTTTTGGTATTTTCCTGGGAATGTTTCTAGTTTAGGAAGGAATTGATTAAATTTTTGAGACAGTTGTTTAGAGCTTAAAACTAGAATGAAGATTGACTGAAGCAGCTTTTATTTAATCCTGTAAATGCAAAGCAAGAACAGTTTCAAAGGCTTCCTGGCTGACATTCAGACTTCATCTGTAGTTTTAAGAAATAGATAGTAATTGGAAAAATCATTTCAAGTTCCCTAGTCGAGCTTTCCAACTTGATTTATGAATTTAACTGAGGATGTTCCCCAGTGGAGTCGCCATTATGTTATCACTCAGGTTGTCCTTAAGCTCGTGAAAGGATACGGCCGAGGTAACCACAAACCAATCTTTGGACTGCAGGTTCTAGCCCACCTGCAATCAGAGAGGGCTCTCTCTTTCTGATTTAGCTTTGTTGAAGATGATTTTAGGCTAGTTATTGAGTTTGAGGGGTTTTGTTTTGATTTTGGTGGGATGATTGATGCTCTCAAGTAGAGAGGAAAAACATAGTGTGGTAAGTTTCAAACCATTGGGTATGGAGTCATGGAGTAATATTGCTGGTGCGTTTTCATGGTCACAAGAGAGGAAAATGGAGCAAGACAGCTGCATATGAAACAATCATTCAAGGTAAAGAGATGGATTGAAAGGCTAAGGAATGAGAGGCAATTAAGAATTTCTCATTCAGGTTAGCAGAGGGAAGATAAATGAGCCCTATCTAGGAGCAGCTAAGAATTCCTAGATAACAGTCATTCATATGTGAAATAGATCAAACATGAGCCATAAAAGAATTCATATTTATGCCTAAATCAAGAGGAAAAACATTAAGAAGCCACAGAAACTGAGCATAGAGTGCAGCTAAGCAAATTCTAAACCAATCCTTCGTTCTGTAACTTGAGCATATATGAAATTGAAATAACAGAGGTGAGGAACACTTATTGATTCATATTGCAGCACAAGAATTCCAAATTCATCCTTCAGAAACCATTAACAACACATCAAACAGTCCATTCTCCAAGCTTTCAGCAATCTTTGATTAAGGAAAACATATCAGATATACAGTGCGAGTCTCTAATGAGGATTATCAACCAACCAACCCCTAAAATAGTATAGATGGTGGTATAAATAGGGAAAATATACAAAATTAATCTATTACAGCCGACCTAAACAGGTCTGAAGGAAAATGATTTCTTTAACCTAATCTTATCCAGAAATAAATGCAAGAAAATATCTTTTGAGCTGCGCTGAGGGTAGCTGTATCAAAAAGGAATTAATGTGTTGTCTTTATGGCTCTGTGCTAATCACTTAGCCATAACTGTGCTTTGGGTTTTGATCCATGCTCTTGAGTGGTTCTGAGGTGCATTAACTGTGATGGGAGAGCCTCGATATAGCTCCACCGTTTTTTTTTACTTTGTTGGAGGTCATTAAATGTTCACCTGCATTGGGAAAAAGGATTTCCATTAAAAACATTTAACTGATACTCTTTGCCGCTTCCTTGATCTACTTTGGCGCTGAACTTGGAGTCTTTAATGTCTTCCAAATGCTTTAGACTGTCCCATCGACCTTTTATGGCTGCTGTTCGGCCCTCTGTTGCTTTAAAAACTGTGTTTGCCCCTTTCTGAATGCTGCGCGAAGAAATTCTGGTCATTCTGCGCCTTTCGGGCCTGCTGGAGGCCGAGCCATGAAGGGCTTTCCATTTTGGCCTATTTCCCGTAGCCATGCGCGAATCGCCCATGAAAAACTGCCTCAGATTTTGATTCCGGGCTTCCTAGGCTGCGATTTGCGCCTTTCGCGCTTTTTTTGATGGTGACGTCAGCATGACGTCAGCGGTGGGTCCCAGTACGGCGGTGACGTGGCAGGGTGACGTCAACAGTACGATGGGTGACGTGGCAGTACGGTGGAGAAAGTGACGTGGCAGTGATATGGCAGGGACATGACGGCAGGAGGCCGACGCGGGATGATGACATCAGCAGTGACGTGGTGCTGACGCAGGAGGGGGGAAGGCGGTTTCTGGTTTCGGGCGTACCGCTTTTGTGCGCAGGTGGTTTCGGAGGAGGGGGCTCCACCACAGTCGGGAGGGTGATGAGTGGCGGGAGTACGATGGGAAAACCGCCCATCTCCCGGGCGCTAACCCTCGACAGCTTCAGAGATGACAAGACCCGCCCACCGTTGATCTGTGGCGCGCCAGATCTGACGGCCGATGGGAGAGACAAGGTGGCGAAGGGTTAAAAACGGGGCCCGCGCATATTTTATTATGTGCTTTTATACGGCGGGGGGGTTTTAAACATTAGAAATGTGGGTTTTGGGTTATTTGCGAGCAGGAAAAATATATTTATATGCGTGACCTTAGGATAAGGGAGGGAAATGAGTGTTGTAGGGTTAGGACTTAAGGGAAATGGTTGTTAGGGTGACCAGATGTCAGACTAACTCTAGGTTAGGACACGGAAGGGTTAGTAGGAGCCCCAGATGGACTACTACTTCCTGGACTTCGATAAATATGGCTAAAATGCCAGGGGATGGGAATATGTACATAGGGGAGTTATTAACATAGTTTTAGTAGGGGAAGGGGAAACATATAGGGAGCTACATAGTAAAATCAGTAGTTAATATGAAGTGATAAGAAAGTGCTAAGTATGTGAATTCTTAGGCTATTAGGGGGGGAAAATGATTCATAGAGGAAGTATGAACATTCCTTGAGTAAAGTAGATCTTTACCAAGGCAAATGATATGGAGAATGATGAAACTAAGAGGTATCAAGCAGATCTTGACCTCTTCAGGGAAGTTAGTGAGTGTTTTGGGGAGTAAGAGGAAGAGGGAGTTAGTCATGCCTCGCTTGAGCTCCTCCAAATGAAAACTGCCTTGTACCTGTGATCTGAAGTACAGTATCACTTTGAAACACAAAATTGATCACAAATCAACATTCTGCAACCTCAAAAACTACCTACCCAGCCTACTTACCTAGCATTTTTTCTTCTTTTTGGTTTGGGTGCACTTAGGCTTGCAGACCCTACTTATCCTTTTTTCTTTTGACTGCCCTCCTATCTAAATCTACACTTATTTCTTCCAAGGGCCCAGATTAAGCAATTGGGCTCCTTTGTCTCTCTACCTATCTACAAATCTGCCAAGGTTAAGCTGTTTGGACAGATATTCATTCTCTACATTCTAAAACAAGAAATTGAAACCCAGGGAAGCCAAGATTAGGCTGTTTGGCCTTCCCTTAATAGAAAATTCTTCAAAAATGGTTTAACTTATCAAAATTGGAATACAACAGTGGCATTTAGACTGGCACACTTTCATGGCTTCTTCTTTGGCCTCTTTTGGAAATATGGAGCATTGCAACATGCAAAGTATGACATATTTGGCATGTAAAAATGTCAATCATGAAAGATGAACACCTGTTGCAACAGGAGGCTAATAGGATGAGCCCGAGTGCTTGCAAAAATAAAGGAAAAACCCAAGGAAGGCTCTGAAACTGGATGCGGGCCAAAATTTTAGAGGGTGTTGCAGCCGCTACAACACTTGACGACACACTGGTTGAATTCCAGCTTCTCTGTTTTGGTCCATTAACATCATAGGGCCTTGATGTTTCAGGGAGTATTGAATGGTTGTGTAGGTTACTTCAAATTCCCCACTTACCCCATGGACAGAAATGGTTCACCTTTCACCAACTCAGTCAAACACAACAACAAGTTTCATCTTGATCACAGTGTTTCGAAATCGGGAAGGGTAGTTTGGCTTGCGAGTTAAAAAATTTTAGAGTATAAGCTTTGATCTCTGGTGTTGCTCCACTGCCAATAGGCCTAGACAGTACCCCGACACACTTTTCTCCACTACTAGTGAGCCTTTTCAGTACCCTGGTGGAGTTGCATGCTTCACCTCTTTGCACATGAAGCCTTTCTCTTCTTTCGCCTTTGTATTTTTTTAAGAGGACTGTGCATAGGCACTTATTTATTTTGGGGCAGAAGAGGGATCCCAACTTATTGAGGGCATATGAGGTTGTTCCTTTAGAGAAGCAAGTAAGACCTATGACATAGATTTTCTCATTTAGATTTTCCCCTTCTCCCTTTCTACTAGTTGGATGAGCTTGAACACACAGAGCAAAAGGCTAAGTACAGGCATGGGGTTTCCCAGTGTGGACACAGATTCAAGGTTGGACCCAAGCTTCCCTTGCAGACAGCTCATATTTTCCATCAAGACTTCATCGGCTGAAGGTTATAACCAAGCACAGAGAAGACAGGCACAGGACTGGCCAAGTACTGCAGTGTCATAAGACTCTTTAGATCTCAGCCACTTAATCATTCAAAAGCTAGAACTCAGTAGAGGGAAACACTTATTTATGAAACCAAAAATAGCATGATACTAAGAAAACAAAACAAAACGAAACAGGAATATTAAGTGAAGTGAAAAAATAACAAGCAATAAAAAGACTATGTACATTGCACGGGGCACGACCCCGACTTACTGAAAGTAATGTTTGAGATCTTGGTCATTGATAGGAAGGCTGTCAATCCTCCCATAAAGAGATTGCAAATGGTATGTGTGTGGGCCAAGCTTCTCATGGAAAGTGTATGGACCAATCCATAAGGACTAGAACTTTGTATGTTTGCCTTCATCTTCATGCGGTTTTCCCACTTCAAGACTAAGTCACCCACGTCAAAGTTAGTGTTCCCTGTAGAGTTCTTATCGAAACATCTCTTGATATGGTTCTGGTGGTGTGTAAATTTTTATTTTTCTTTCATCCTTTCTTCCTACAACTTGTGAAGTGTATCCATCCTATGTTGAACTAGCAGACAAGGCTTTCCTTGGGATTCTTGGGACAATTGGAGCGCGATGTTTGGGGATAGGATGGCTTCTTTCCCATAAACCAATAAGGATGGAAAAGTATTCAGAGAGGGTTTGTGTGTTACACAGTTAGCCAATAAGGTATTTGTTAAGGTAGAGTGCAAGTTATGCTGCTCAGAGTAAATGGTCTTCTCGATTATGCAGATAAGATTTTTATTCATGGATTCTACGAGACCATTTCCTTGCGGGTGATAGTTAGATGAGTGTTTCAATGCAATAGCATATTTCAATGAAAAATCATAAAGCTTCAAAGATGAAAAGTAAGTTTCATTTTCAAACACAAGTGATAATAGAACGCCAAAGTGTGAGATGATATTTTGTTGGAGGAAGCTAATGACTTCTTGGTCATTCACTTGCTTGAGTGGAACTACTTCTATCCATCACGTGAAGTAATCGGTAGCTGTCAAAATGTAGCTGTGTTGTTTTGATGAATGTGGGAAAATTTCCCCGATGATGTCTAGGCCCCATTGTTGGAATGGTTCCGTCGCTACAACAGGGTGCATTGGGGCCATTGACCTTCATGTTATGTCGGCGCATCGCTGGCAGACCAAGCACTTACAGGTGTAAGCGTGTGTATCCTTGAATAATGTGGCCTAGTAGAAAACCGTTCGCATAACTTTGTGTGTAGTGGTGTTTCCCACAAAGTGGCCCTTGGCTGGTCCATCATGGAGATCATGCACGACCTTCTCTGAATCTTGTCTCTCAAGGCACCTGAGCAAGATTCTGTTACTATGCTTTTTGTAAAGCACTCCATGCACCAACTGATAAGATAAAGCTTTGAGACACAGTTCCCTCTTCTATCTCATGGAGAAGTGAGAGGGAATGGTTCCATGCTCAAGGCACTAGTGCACATCTTCATACCAAGATTTTACACATGTAGTGGGTGGTGCTCGCTCTACATCATACATTTTGATTTCATGCTCCGAACCAACGAGATCTTATTATTCCTCTTGTGCATGGACTACATCAGCTGTGAGTCTGCAGAGACCAAGACCCTTGATAGTGTGGACTGGATTGAGGTCAAGATCATAGTCTTGCAAGCCTGTCATCCAGTTCGCATGTCATTCACCTAGCTCTTGTTGTACAAGTAGTGAGAGGACTGTTGGGTGAGGCACATAGACTATGAAATGGTTCTTCAGCAAGTAGGGTATGAATTGTTTCACCGCCTTGTATATTGCATATGCTTGTTTGTCAATGGCGAGATAGTTGATTTTGGGTCCCTGCATGCTTGCACTCATGAAGGATATGGGATGCTCGTCGTTCAGCACATCCTTCTAAGTGAGTACTGCAACAACCAAGTTGTCATAGGCGAAGGTGTATAGCAAGAAATATTTGTTACGGAACTTCTTCTATAGCCTACTTAATACGGGTGAATGTGTTCTTTTCCCTCTTGCCCTAATCGTAGACTGCATCCTTCTTGATAATTTTTTGCATTGGTTTTACTATCTGCACATAGTTTGAGATGAACTTCCGGAGGAAGTTTATCTTTCCCAAGAAGGATTGCATTGCTTTCTTGTTGGATGGGTGAGGGATTTGTGGAATGGTCTGGATCCAGTCCAAATCAACCTTGATCCTACTTCTGGCAATGATGTGCCGAATGAGGTTCCCCTCAGACATTTCAAATACTCTCTTTTTGGGATTCAAGGAAATCCCGTATTTCTGACATTGCTCAAATATTTTCTTCAGATGGCGTATGTGGTCTGACCATTTTCTAGAAAACACAGTCACGTCATCAAGGTACACCACTACATTCTGTCTAATGAGTCCACAAAAGGTGATGTCCATGGTGCACTGAAAGGTTGCACTTGCATTCACGAGCCCAAATAGAATTCGTATGTATGCAAACGTACCCCACTTGATATGGAAGGTAGTTTTGAGTCGGTCAGATCCCACTACCAGGACCTGATTATATACTAAAAACCCATCAAGTAAGGAAAACATCTCTGCCCCAGATATTGTCTGTAAAATATGCTCCATAGATGGCATGGGGTAATTGTCTTTGTCTGAGGTGTGGTTCAAGTTTCAGAAATCAACACACAAGCAGATTTCCCCGGAATTCTTACATACATGAACAAGGTTAGAAACCAATGTGGAATGACGAACTATGTATATGATTTGTTCATCCAACAACTTTGTCAGCTCTTTCTATATGAGGGGTTAAAGTGACGGATATACTTTCCTTAGCTTTTCCTAAAATGGCTTGACCCCTTCTTTGATTGGAATCACATGTTGGATTATTCACGTGTTGTATGTTTTTAGATCATCATATGTCCACGCAAACACATCCCGATACTATTTGAACAAGCGGACGAAGGCTTACCGCTCCTGTCGTGTGCAACACATATCGAGATCGACGAACTTCAGATCTTGCTCCATTCCCAAGTTTATTTGTTCATGCATCATGGTGGAGTTGTGGGTTTTTTGTTCCTTGGCCCCTAAAGTGGTTCTACAAGTCATGGATATTTTCTAGAGTACCACACCCTTGGGGATGAGGTTTCCTTTTTTGTCATTAGCCCTAGATTGCAAAGACTGCTCGTGCTCATCTTCATCAATCACTACATCTTTGAAGACACCAATGTTGGCCATGAAATGCAGTATCTGTTGATCATCATAAAAAACACATAGATTAGTTATGTTATCAAGGATAGAAGGCTTGTATAAAATTTCAACAATAAATCTATCCCTAAACGGTGACATCCTAGAGGCTACGTTTGCTAAAGAATTGGCAGCTGCATTATGCGTTCTTGGCACAACAGTGATATTGAATGCTTGGAAGTTAGATATTAGTCATCATACCACTTGCTAGTAACTTTTGAGATGAGGTGATAAACAATGTATGGTGTTACATGCTTGTCGTATCACTATTTCCAAATCACCTACCACTTTGAGCACAACAACGTCGAGGCTAATGGCCTTTTGCAAGCCCAACACGAGTGCTTCCTATTCAAAAATGTTGTTTGTGCACTCAAATTCCAAGTGGCTCGAGATCAAATGTTTCCTATATTTTGGGTCAATCAAGACACACCCGGTTCCAGAGCCATCCTGTGTCTTTGATCTTTCAAAGTACATGGTCCACAACTCATCTGTACATGGATCGATCAACATGGTTATACTACTGCTATTACTGCTACTACTACTGCTACTGCTACTGCTACTAGTGTTACAATGTGCTATACAAGTTTCATTGCCATCAGTTGGACAAGGAAGGAGACCCAACTGCACGTTTGGTGGGGTTAGAGCTGGCTGTGCAAGATAACACCCTAGCATTGTTTCCAAGAGTTAGTTGCTGAACATGAGCTCTGTGAAGGCCAATGGTTCATTCTCACCATTGATTGGAGTGATTTTATACCTCATGTATCTCTCGGATAACACCCATATTTGATTGCATTTTCCCAAATACAGAAGCCACAGGTGTGACGATTCTATAGAAAAGTACCCATTCAACTTGCTAGACCAGTCTCTTCTGAGCAGTAAGCCATATGCTTCCAATATGTCTAGAACAACAATGTTTATGCATTGGTGGACTCGAACATCATGAGATAGTCAGATGATCACATCTCGAAGTTCACCAATGGCTGGTATGCATGTCTGATCAAGTTGGATGATCCGCGTAGATGTATTGCTCCATTTCACATTGATCTTATTGGAAATGGAGAGCGGGATGACATTGGTTGATGCGCCAAAATCATTCAAACAGTTGTGAACATTGGAGTTAAATATTTCAAATGAAAGCAAGAATAGAGGGCAAACATAGTTCGCTTCTTCCATTCGGAGCGTGTTGAGCATAGTTGTGAGTGAACTGGGAGATGAGCATGCTCCCTTGATAGTAGAGGCTACACTATCTATAGATGTTTGCCCCAGTGCACGCAATAGAATATCCTGCTGACTTTGAATATTAGCCAACTCAAACAAACTGATTTTTGTGCGATTTTTCTTCATGTCTTCCACAATGTTGTAGTCAAGAGTCGGTAGACTCATCAAGATGTCTGGGGTCATACTGGTGTTTGTACTGTTTGGCGGAGTGTTGTGTAGTTTGCTGCTCATGGACATACTCTTGTCTGTCGCTGTCTTCCTAGGTTTGTTTTGTGTTTTCTTCTTTTGGACGGTAGGTGGATCAACCTTCCTCAGTAGTTCAATCTTTACTCACATTTCCCCAAATGTAGGGGGAGTAGCTTGACTTATAAGATTGTATCGACCATTTTTCTTTTGGGGTTGCTTCTCGGTGTTTTTCTTCTACTCTATTTGTGAGAACTGATACATGTTGATTACCTACCCAGTGTTGGGTGCCTTGTTAGGTGGAGAATCTTCATCATTTTCTGTGTCTCTCGCATGCACTGTGTACTTCTCACTACGATTAGTATGTGGTTGCATACTGAGCCTACAACTTGTCTCCATTCCGAGCAAGACCCTTCCGGGTGATCATCTTCATGGAATGAGAAAAATTCATTATTCACGCACTGTTCTAACTAGAATACTAAACTCGAGCTCTGCACAAGTTTATCCGGGAAGTAGTTTTTGCCTGATGACATGCTTCCTTTTTGTTGTTTTGGCGGCTGTTTTCTCACAGATGTGTCGATTGTTCGTTGTTTGAGCTCAAACAATTATCTTGTGAAGTTCTTAACAAGATGAGTAAGGGTTTCAATATCACTTGCTTCCTTGTCTTTACCCTTGCTCGTAGCATCCTGGGGCTTCCCGCTCGCATCTTTGGAGTCCTTCGCTGTTTCATCATCCTTAATTACTCCAATCGCGTGTAGGTCCTTCATTACAGTGATTGCCTCTTTGCAATTTTCTAGTAATTTTGGTTTCACAGCTCGCTTGACAAATTCTGCATAGTTGGTTAGCAGTGCGGACATGTAGTACTCAACCTTGATGGAGTCATGAGGTTTCGTGTCCATTGCAAACTTGGTCAATATGCGCAAAAACCTCTGATTGAAATTTGTTACCTTTTCTTTCGCCTCCATCTTTAGGTTGCCCAACTCGTTGAGCAACATGGTTGGGGTCTTGTCGTTAGCAAAATTTTCCAGAAAGATGCGTTTGAACATACCCTAGTTATGGAAGGAATTGACAGGAAGGTTGTGGTACCATACTACTACGCGGCCATGTAAGGTACAAGGGAACAGTCTACATGCAATGTTTTCGTACCATACCTCGAGTGTCTGTAGTTGTAGGTAGAATTTTTCCAAGTGATCTTTTACCTTCATTACTCTGTTAGGGTCATACTTTGTGAGAATTCTCTCTAAACATTTTGGAATATTGTGCAAAACACTCAGGAGAGCCAATGGTTCCTGAATCATCCATTCCAAGTTTTGATTAGCCATGTCTTCTTCTTCTTTGTCCTCCTCCTCTTCTTTAGAATCTGAAAATTCTGGCTCTGCGTCTGTTGGTTTGTCTCTGCCTCCGCCTCCTTCGCTACCTTCCCTTCCACCTCCTGTATTGGAATTTGAGCCCAAGATCACGAGGGTGTCTCGTTCTCCCTATCAAAATATTGGAGGTTCCTCTCCATTCTCAACAACTTCTGCCAGACTTTCGAATGTGGCAAGACTTTCTTCTTCCACTAATGATACAACAACTCCTGTGGGAGTGGTCTTTGGTTTCCATGATGCGTATGGAAGACCTCATATTCCTAGGATCATTCCAATTTCTTTCACGAACTGACAAGTGATGGGACAGATAGAGGGGAGGTGCTCATACAAAATTTCGTGTTCACGTCTGGGAGGTGAGGAGTAACCAACTTCAGAGTTGCACGTAGGTGAGAGGGAGTGCGAGTTACTGCCTTGACTAGATGATTAATGAGTGGGGGTGAGAGGACATTCAACCATAAACAAATAGCGGCCTTCCTTCTAGTGCCAGAAATGTTGATGGTGTTGGATCCGCTAACATTCATGGGATCTCCCCAGTATGAAGTCCCAACTAGACCTCACACCATTTGGTGTAGCAGTCCCATCTGGTATGATGGCTCGATTGTCATTATCTTAAAGAGATCTTGATTTTTAGTACATGACAGTGGCCTGCTTTGTTTTCAAACAATGAGGTTTGCGTGCCTAGTGAGTACTTAGTGTTACTTATGTCAAGGTTCTTTCACCACAGAGGGAGATGGTGGAAGTAAGTCTCAAGTCGAAAGGGAATAGTCCCAACTCTGTTAGAGCCACACAACATAGCAGGATATGTGTAGCTTCCGGTGGAGTAGTCCACATGGAGGCGGTAGTCACAAACACACAGTGAATGGATAGCACGTACAACACCCAGCGGAATAGTCCACATGAGCGCGATGAATATTATAATAGGTTTACGAGAATGGTTCTATCGAGTACCTGTCAGGATAGCCCACACGGGTGAGACATCATTAACAAATTATACAACACATTTTCGTAAGAATATGTATTAGAACAATCAAAATAGTTCAACTGTCTTAATACAGGTTAAAGCAACATACATTACAAGTGCCCAAAGAATAGTCTCACAAAAAAATACAATACATGTGTGAAAACATGCTAGCCTGTTATCAGGCTTTTGAAATAAGCGAAAGTTCCAAGACACATCGGTACACCATTACATCACTGACCCTGATAGTGGGGCATTGGAGCCACTTTTTGCACCTCAAAGAAAATACTACAGACTCTAAAAGCTATATAGGAGGAGATAAGGTGAAAATTCTTTTGCATGTACAAACAAGGGGTATATATAGCCAAGGGTGAAACTAACCCTTGTGGCTATTCAACTTCCCTTATGACTATTTGACTTACACAGCTCTTCACTTTACATGTGGCTCTCTTAGACTTCCACATTACATTATATTGATTAATAGTATGGCCCACAATAGTGATGTGGCCGAGATGCCTCATGACATGACTTGACATGATATAGTTGGTATGTTCATGCTACTATTGGTGTCCATGTCGAGTTGCAGTGTTGTTGAGTGATGGATGTGCTCTTGGTGTATCATAGGCTCACCTTTGCATGGAAAGGTGTGCAGATTCTTCGATGGTCTTGGTGTTTTCTTGATGTTGCACGTGCATGTCTTTCCTTGCTTGTAGTTGGCATGCTCCATGCCTTCGTCTGTTTGTGAACAAGTCTCCTTGCATGCCCTCCTTTCTCATCCCATTCGTCATAACGCCATGTCTCATCCATGTACCTGTATCTGCAATCACTCATGACGAGATGAAATCAAATCCAAAATCCTCCTAGTCTACCATGATGCATTATCTTTTTCTTTAGAGTGTAAGTGACCCAAAGAGCGGACAAGGCTCTAAAACTGTGTAAAGCACATTTTAAGTCATGATGTGGGCTCTAGGCACTGTCCATGAAAATTATGCAGAGGTTATTGGGAGTCTGAGATGGGAAATTTGGATCAGCAGTGACTTTCTGTGGGATCTAGATTGGCTGGAGGGCAGATCTGCGCAATTTTTCAAGGGAGACAAGTGCAGGTAGCAAGGGGAGACTGGTAGTGAAAACTGCGCATATTCTTCAGGGAGTATGGCAGCGGGCTATTGGAGGCTGCTGGAAAAAGCTACGTAGATCTGGGTGGCTGGCATGTAGGAAATTCCTCTACAGGTTTTGGGTTGAGTGGGATGCTGGGCAGCTAGGATACAACCCATGAAAACTGCATAGTTTTTAGGAGGATCAACAGGTTAGCTGACAGGGTGACTGGTTGGCAGAACTACATAATTTTTTAGGGCAGTGTAGTGATAGGTAGCGAGTGTCTGTTCAACATGTCTATGCAGTTTCTTCAATCAACAGAAGTGGGCATGCTTGGAAGCTTCTATGCATTCTTTTGGAGGAGTGCGGCCTAGGGTCATTTCCCGTTAAACTCTTTGATGACCAGCTAGAGGCTTGATGGCATTGCTTGCGGGCAATGCTGATTGAGATGGTTTGCTAAGAAAGTTTTGCACTATTCTGGGTGACATTCAGTTGGGACGACTCCAGGATTGCGTAGTGCAGACTGCCTGGGAAGCAGCATTAAGCTTTGCACAATTATGGGCAGTAGTAGATGTTCACTAAGAGCTAACACTGCACAATGTAGCTCAACGAAGGTGCGGTTGTTGGAGGGTGGTCTGATGGACAAAGTTTAAAAAAAATGACCAAGTGTGTGAAAGAGTGACTTCGTACATGCATGACATTGCGAACACACACTCAACATGACTAGACGAAAAGACACCTCGAACAATCAAGACAACAACACTCAGTGTGATTGACTAACGGTCGAGTGACAAGCGCGACACTTGTGACAAATCTTTGAACAACAACGATGACACTTGCGCGACAATGCATACAACTTCGTGTGTGAGTGTGGCAGATATTTACATAGCGAATACAACTTGTACAAATGAATAGGGACTTTGCGCTTAGCCAAAACATGGCTGCAAGCATGACATTGTGACCAACATGCTAAAAGATGTCCAGTGAACGGTCAAGCAAGGAGGGTGCAAAGACTCAACATGAGGTCATGGGATGAGCTCGAGTGCTTGCAAACATCAAGGAAAAAACAAAGAAGGCTCCAAAATTGGATGCGGGCCAAAATGTTGGAGGGTGTTACAACTGCTACAACATCGTTATTTCAATTAATGGATTTAAATGTGGTTTTAATAGTATCTAAAGCATACATGTTTACATTTAATTCTCTTTCGTTTTATCAATTCATTCCAAAAAAAGGATTTTTATTGTAAAGTTTTTATTTTACGCTAGTGTGAATGTTGCTAATTAGTGTCTCTGCTAAGTTCCTGCACCTATGACTTATAGGTAAACTCTAATTTTCAGCATTACGAAGAAATGAAGTAGGGAGGGAAGCTATGAAAAGGGCTCCATTGTAGCAACCTGTCGGCGCATTTGTGGAAGACACTGCTGAAAATAACCCATGAGTTGGTTTATTGTCTGACATTATGTGCACTAAGGATGTTGGGATTTCCTCCTGGGAGGCGATTTACCAGTATTTTAAAGAAGAAGACCCTAAGTTCATGGAGAGAAAAGTTATTACAAAGGACAATATTCTTTTCTTATAGAATATTCCAAGAGATACAACTAATTATTTTCTTCATAGAATTGTTGCGAGGCTAATATTAATTCCCTATATAGATATGGTTCGTTGGGTTTTCAAAATCTTGGATATTTTGGAAAGGCATATATAGGCATCAAAGGGAATGATGATAGGTTCTTTTTCTAGCAAGGATTTTCAAGATATGTATCATCTTATGAATCCACGGTGTGTGTATAATAAGCAATATGTTGAAGCATTTGTGAAGGAACATGGACACCCGTCATATTTGTTATAGACAAAATGACCTCCTCATCAGCTCAAAGGAGAAGGACACTTTGACTTGAAGAAAAACACTAAGTTGGAGGCCCATTTTCTAGGGTAACGCACCATAGAAACAAACAGAGGGAGCTATAACATTGTTGATGACTAAGCAGGGAGTGTTAATCCCTAGGTTAACGATCTTTTTTTCCTAAAGGGAAGTGTTGCTGGAAATTTGTGGGATTCCAGAGGTTAAATTGTGGGTTTACTGAATAACACTTCGTTTTTCACTCAAATGTGAGCTCGAAAAGTAGGAAACATCTGCCTCGCTCCTAACTAAGGACATTTATAATCCTAGAAAAGCTACAAGGGAAGGGAAAGAGCAATAAAGAGAGGAAACATCCAAGATTTTGCCTCATTGGAACTCATGGATCAATTGGAAGGGAAAGAGCCTCTCCTCATCTATAAATTAGAGGCTCAACCATTGTAACAAAGATCAGAATATTGAGATTAGTATTGTTATGTTATTGAAGAGTTGAGAGAGAGAGAGAGAAAGGATCCAAAGAGATAAGGGAAGACTTGATTAAGCAACCATGGTTGTAATCATTCTTCTCTCATCAAATAATATATATCTTCTCTTATTCTTTCTACTTAATTATGTTGAGACTTCTTTTGTGTATATGTTGATGTGATTTCGAGATTGATAGTCCTCTTAGATGAATGCTAGTTTTATATTCTCTTGTATGTTAATTCTTTTAATATTAAAGGTTTATATGCTGTGAAGATTACTTCTTATCTTGTCTATGTGCAGGTTCTATTCTAGGAGTGGGTAGAGTAGTTCTCCCTTTGTCACATTAAGATCTCTGGTGGAACTACACTAGATATTGAGAGATAACTCTTATCTTTTACTTTGTCAATTCTATATTAACATGTATACTTCTGATGCACCTTGGTATTGCAACAAGAATGTTGCAACTCCCAAGGCTACCGACTTTAATTATCAACCCGGGGTTCGTACAAACTTAAGAGGTGTCGACACTATATGTGCGGCATACAATGTGTCCTTCCTTTGTTGTCATGATGTAATGGAGTGCATGTACTAAAGTCAAATCCTAAACTAGTTGCAGAAAATGAAATGTTCTAAATGGAGCCTTAACCTATTGCAAGAAAGAAAGTATAAGGAAAGAGACGAAAATTCAATGCTAAATCACACCATTTCCTAATTAACTGCCAAGAAACTATGCTTTGAAATAATGATAAATTATAATGAACCAAATGCTGCTATCTAAGCATGGAAGTAAGAATCATCAAACATCACTAATTTGCAAGTAAAGGGACTGAAATAAATTGGTTTCTGTCTTTTTGTCTTTTCATGCAAAATCAAATATGCAAGCTAATTTCCTCTAGTGATGTGGCAGGTGAATTAAGGATGTTGGAGGTTGGATGGAAAGGTTAGAAGATGTTTGGATGGTGTGGGATACCCTTGGGAGGCTTTTGGTGACTTCCTAGAGGTTTTCCCTCAATTTGGCCTTAAAACAGGCCATTTCAGGGAAACCTACAGGATGTACTAGAAACCTACAGGATGATCCTATAGGAATTACAGTGAACCTACAGGATACAGCCGAGAGAAAAATGTGAGGTGTTGGAGGTGATAAGAGGCCTAGGAAAGGTGTGTGATGGGTGGAATGGGGTGGAATGGAGTGGGAAATTTCCTAGGATCACTCAGAACTCAAAACCGAAGTTGGGAGATGGATGGATTTGCTCAAAAAGCTTGGAGAAGTTTCCCTGTGAAATGATGAAATTGGCGAGGGTTTAGTGCCTAAGAAAATCAAATCCAAATTGGATGGGATAAATTTTTTTATTAACTAGGATGTCTTACATCCCTATTCCAATTGGAATCACTCAAAAAGACCTATGTTAACCCATGCAAAAACAATAAAAAACATTACTAAGTGAAAATCTAGAAATTTGAGAACTAGTGAGCTAGTAAATCTAAAAAATGCGTAACCAAATCAAGTGCAAATGAAATGGAGTAATTTGTTTTATGAACTAGAATGTTTTTCTGATCTAATGCAAGTGGAATCAATTTTATTTAAGCTCGTTATCATGCTCTAAAAAATAGCAGAAATTTATTGTTCTTTGCTAAAAAGGAGGTCCATCAATCTATATTTGGGAATAAGAAGACTAATCCAAGCAGCTCAATGATTACTATGAACTTCCAAAGCTTTTCAAAGGATAAAATAATTCTTGTGATCCTGCAAAAGAACTTACATCAACCATTTAGCTCAAACATACAACAAGAAATTATTAATCCTAAATGCAGAAATATAAAGGAATAAAAACTAGAGATGCATGTGAATAAGCAATGAAAAGAAGGAAAGAAAATGATACAAAAAGGGTTATGAGGTTCTTGGGATGGCCAAGCCTAAGGAAACTCAGAGACTTATGGAGGAGAACAAGATTTAGAAGCTGAACATGACACCAATCTTCATTATTCCATCAATACGATTACATCCGTGCAAGAATATACAATGGAGCTGCAGAAATACAAGCTCTCTCCACAATAACACTCATGAAAATCTCCCCCTAGAGGAAAATTCGACTTGGTACTTATAAAAAATGATTAGGAATCATTCCCCATGAATGGAGGAAGATCTTCCCACCAAAATACCTTGATTAGTGGATTTAGTCCCCAATACTAGGAATTTGCATTAAATGGTAGGGAACACATTCCTAGATTTTCTCAATCATTCCCTAGGAAAATTTGACTTGGTACTTATACAAAATGATTAAGAATCATTCCCCATGGATGGAGGAACCTTTCCCCACCGAATGCCCTTGATTAGTGGATCTTCTCCCTTGATTGGTGGATTTGCTCCCTTGATTAGTGGAACACATTCCTAGATTTTCTCAATCATTGGAGTTCCAAAATTTGTGCCATAATTCCATAATATCTTGTTTACTTATTATTTATTATTGATCCTGCAGTAGTATGGAACACGTCCCTAAATTATCTCCTCCTCCAACTCTTCATACTCTGCCCAATATTCTCATAATATTATGCAAAAAATAAATAATAGTAGGCACAAATATTCAATTATTCATAGACCTTCCTAATGAATATATTAAAGTTAAAAATAAATTATCTAATGCAAAAAGAGAGGTTTAATGTGCTGAAGGATGGTCATAGGCCTTAGTTTATGTTTTAATTTAGAGGGATGGGCCTTAATCTATGTCTAATTTATAGGCGCATCATACCCCTCTGCTGAAAGTGTTGCTCATCCTCTGAGCAACTTAGTGACCTCATTGTGCCTCATCCATGGCCCTGGTGGCCTCTCCCTTGTCCATTAAGAATATTGGTTGTAAGCTCTGCAAGGACAAGCCCAAAAACATATTTGTTCAAAGAAAAGTCATTGTTTCTTGAGACCATTAGCTTGCTTTCTTGCCCTTATTCAAGATGAGTTATTGAATATTTTTTTAGTTTGGCAAGGTCTTCCACACCCTTATTGGCATAGCAAGTCATTTATTTGCCTTAGGACTGCCTCCTGTAGGATTTCTGGGTCACTGTAATTCCTACAGGATCATCCTGTAGAAAACACAATCCCTTTGTAAACTGAAGTAAAGGAGTGGAAAAAATGACAAAAATGGTGGAGGAATGAATGGTAATGAGTGGTAAAATAAAAATGTGAGTGACAAGGGTCTCTTTGTGATTCTCCTTTGCTCTTTGACCGTCCTTCTTGCTGACTTGCAAATGGAAATTTCATGAAAATAGAGAGGATGCTCTTGTTTATTTTTTTCAAGAATGAAATGGGATGGATGAATGATGAATATATATTGAATATGAAGTGGATGGAGGGCTTGGAGTGCTATGGTGACCTTGGATTTTTCAAAAATTTCTTCTTTTAACTACTATCCTCATTCCTTAAAATCATCACCCTTCATAATTTGACTTTTCAACATTGCATGAGTGAAGGAGTGAGTTGGGATTAACTAGTTGAAGGAGGCTAAGACTGTTGAGCCATCCTTAACTTATAAAACCTCATCTCTCATGCATTGACAAAAAATTTCCAACTATAATATGCTCAAGAGAAGAGGTCAAGGATATTGCATACCAGTACCTACCTAATGGTTGTTGGAGAGACATGTATGTTGCTGTTGATTTGATGTTGATGTGCAGGTGTTGGATGTTGATGTTGATGATTCTAATGCTACTGCTAAGCTTTGGAGGAGCTTCTTTGACCTCTGGATCTCCTTTAAAACTGCTCACTGCCAATCTTATAGGTGTTGTTCTGTATCGTGTAGGTTTACAAGATAATGACTTGTTTTGTCCATATCTCTCAAATGGTAAATTGAATTGAGCTGAAATTGTTTGAGCATGTTGCCATCCTCATTATGCACCTCCCCATAGAAACATTTTGGTCAATGGATGCATGGATATCGAGAAAAGATAAAAATGGCTGAAGCTGATGGAGGCTGATTTCTTGGAAACCGTGTACTGGAATTTGCTAAAATTGCTTGGACATGTTACCATCATCCATATGCATCTCCCCATGAAACAACTTTTAAAATGGATACACAGATATCGAGAAAATGCAAAAATGGTTGAAGGTGATGGAGGTCAATTTCTTCGAAACCGTGCACGGTAATTTGGTTAAATTGCTTGGGCATGTTACCATCATCCATATGCATCTCCTCATGAAGCAACGTTTTAAATGGATGCATGGATATTAAGAAAATGCAAAAATAGCTGAAGGTGATGTAGGCCAATTTCTTGGAAACCGTGCACTGGAATTTGCTAAAATTGCTTGAGCATGTTACCATCATCCATATGCATTTCCCCCTAAAACAACTTGGAAAATGGATACATGGTTTTCAAGTTATGGAAAAAACAAATTTCTTCTCTATGTATTTTTGTATCCTGTAGGAAAACAGAGCATCCTGTAGTTTTTTAAGAGAGCAAGGAAAATGTGTGGTAGAAGCTTGAGAATGGTTAGTGGATGGTGAAAATAGATGAGGGTGATGGATTGGCATGGCCTTGGCCTTGTTGGAACATTTGAGAGAAGTAGGAGAAAGTCAAAATTTGACTTGTTTTGACCAGGCTTGACCAATTTTTCTTTTGGTACCAACTTGTTCTTGTTGCTTGCAGATGTTGGAGAGTACATGCATGCATGGAGCAAGGATTTTTTTATTTTTTCTCTCTTTTTTTTCTTCTAGGCCTACTAGTCGCCTGAAGGAGGTTTTCAACTAGTAGGTCTCCCTAGGTGCCTCAAAGGAGGTTTTCACCTAGGATCTTTTCTTTTTTCCTCCTTTTTTTTCCCAACCCATTAACCGCCTCATGGAGGCTTTCAATCAATGAGCCAATCTGAGGTGCCTCCAAGGAGGTTTTCACCTTAGATTTTTATTTTTTCTCTTATTTTTCATTTTTTTTTCTTCTACCCTGCCCTACTTGAAAAAACAAATCACTTTCAAGTATATGAATACTTCCAATGGAGCCATGTGCACATCAAGATGACAGACAAAATGATGTGGAGGCTTGAAATGTATGTGTTCACATGTACCTGGATTTCAGAGACCAAATGATTCGACTTAGAAAGGATCAAGCATAGTTGAGGAAGAGAGTGATGTTGCAACTTAGTGACTTTCTGGAACCATATTCCAATATAGTTGTGATGTCCTTGGTCCTTTTGCTGATTTGGATCATTCTTCATGTCTTCTTCTACTATGACCTTCAAATCTTCCTATTTTTGCTAATTTTTCTCTTGAATACATGGAGGATTTGAGGGAGCTCTCTCGATCTCTGATTTTGATGCCTACTCTTCATTAAGTTCAGCCCATGGTTCTGTGGTCTTCTCATTTGAATCTTCTTCTTCTGGATGTGGTCCTTCAATGATATCAAGATAATCTTTTTTTTGCAATACTCTTCCTGAGTTATGGTGAATACCATTGGTCTCAAGAGGAGATGTTTGGAAGTGTTGTACCTCAGCATTGTAAGTGCACTGAGCTACTTTAATGTGTGGGTTTGGAAATAGTGGTATAGGTAGTTGAGTGGGAGTGTATATTTGATATGTATGTGGATGGGGTTGTGGTTGTGGTGGAGGTGAATTGTAGGGATAACATGGAGTTGGGTATGGAGGATATTGAGGAATATATTGAGGATATTGCAGATGGTTTCCATAAGTTTCTAGCCAACCTTGTTGCCAAGATTGGTTTTGGGGTTGAGATGGCCAATATTGTCAAGGAAAGGGTGTGTTCCAATTACTTTGAGGTGGATATGCATAACCTTGAAATTTTGAATTAGGCTCTTGCATCATACTAGGTTGAATAGGCTTCCATGGTCCTCTTGGAGCTACATAACATTGCTGCATTGGCAATTGACTTGCTTAATTGTCTTCTTGGTGAACTTCCTTCAACCTTGGTAATGAGGAGCAATATTTAACATCATGTGATTCCGCATGGACAACACAAAAATCTTCTTTTTGCTCATTTTGTATTCTTAACATTTCTACTTGTTTTGTTAGATTGCTAAGAATTTTTGTTTTAAAGTCATCAAACAAATTTCCAAGTTTAGCTTGACTTACTGATCTTGATGTTGATTTACCTACTCTTGCTTTTCCTCTTGATATGTGTTTGCATGTTTCCCAAATTTCCTCAAATGATAATTGATATACATCACCTATACTCATGAGATTAAGGAGATCAATCCACTCATCCCTAATTGTTCTAAGTAAGAGGGTTTTTAGTGTGTCGAATCCTAAATGATGTAGTTTTCCCCTCTTAACATTGTACATGAACCTCTCTATTAGATCCTCAAGGCTATCATTTTCTCTTTGATTCATTCTAAATGTTTCTTCTTTAAGATCATGATATTTATATTTTCTATAAATATCTTTTGCATATCATTCCATGATATTATTGAATTAGTCCCTAAACTCATGAACCATTTAAGAGCTCTATCCTTCAAAGTTGTTAGAAAAAATCTCAAATTTTGAGTTTTTAATAAGTAACCATAAGATCTACAAACAATTTCAAGTTCAAAGAGAAAGGTTTCCGGATCCTCTCACCTTAGACCATGAAATTTTAGAAGAAAATATGGAGGGATGTTCTTCATGTGCACACTACCATCAATATCTTGAATGGGAAATCTGAGAGGATCTTCCTCATTGTCATCATCTCCATCCATTTCTTCTACATTCTTTGCCATGTTCTTCTTCTACCTGCAAAAATGAATGGTGATATGGATTTTACTGCACCACGTGATCAAATGGGGTTATGTGTTGGTGTTGGAGAAATCTTGTTTTTGTTTTTATGATTGAATGAAAACTGTAATGCAATGCAATTTTCTACTTTTTAAATTATATATGCCTAATGCAAATATTTTGTTTTTGCAAAAAGTGAAAAGACATGAATCAACTAGGGAAGAAAACAATGCATACTTTGACACCTCCCTAGAAACGGCACCAAAAAGTGATGCGCCTCGGTATTGCAACAAGAATGTTGCAACTCCCAATGCTATCGACTTTAATTATCAACCCGGGGTTCGTACAAAATTAAGAGGTGTCGGAACTATATGTGCGGCATACAATGTGTCCTTCCTTTGATATCTTGATGTAATGGAGTGCATGTACTGAAGTCAAATCCTAAATTAATTGCAGAAAATGAAATATTCGAAATGGAGCCTTAACCTATTGCAAGAAAGAATGTACAATGAAAGACACGGAAATTCAATGCTATATCACACCATTTCCTAATTAACTGCCAAGAAAATATGCTTTTCAATAATGATAAATTATCATGAACCAAATTTTACTATCTAAGCATTGAAGTAAGAAGCATCAAAAATCACTTATGTGCAAGTAAAGGGACTGAAATAAATCTATTTTTGTCTTTTGTCTTTTCATGCAAAATCAAATATGCAAGCTAATTTCCTTTGGTGATGTGGCAGGTGAATTAAGGACGTTGGAGGTTGGATGGTGTGGGATACCCTTGGGAGGCTTTTGGTGACTTCCTAAAGGTTTTCCCTCAATTTTGCCTCAAAACAGACCATTTTAGGAAAACCTACATGATGTACTAGAAACCTACAAGATGATCCTGTAGGAATTACAGTGAACCTACAGGATATAGCCAAGAGCAAAATGTGAGGTGTTGGAGGTGATGGGAGGCCTAGGAAAGGTGTTTGATGGGAGGAATTTAGTGGGAAATTTCCTAGGATCACTCAGAACTCAAAACCAAAGTTGGGAAATGGATGGATTTGCTCAAAAAGCTTGGAGAAGTTTCCTTGTGAAATGATGAAATTGGTGAGAGTTTAATGACCAAGAAAATCAAATCCAAATTGGATGGGACAAATTTTGTTATTAACTAGGATGTCTTAGGTCCCTATTCCAATTGGAATCACTCAAAAATACCTATGTTAACCCATGAAAAAAAAATAAAAAAACATTACTAGTCAAAAATTTAGAAATTTGAGAACTAGTGAGCTAGTAAATCTAAAAAATGCCTAACCAAATCAAGTGCAAATGAAATGGGGTAATTTTTGTTATGAAATAGAATGTTTTTGTGATATAATGCAAGTGAAATCAATTTGATTGAAGCTCGTTAGCATGCTCTAAAAAACAACAGAAATTTACTGTTCTTTGCTAAAAAGGGGGTCCATCAATCTAGATTTGGGAATAAGAAGACTAATCCAAACAGATCAATGATTACTTGAACTTCCAAAGATTTTCCAAGGATGAAATAATGCTTGTGATCCTACAAAATAAGTTGCATCAGCTATTTAACTCAATCCTACAACAAGAAATTATTAATCCTAAATGTATAAATAGAAAGGAATAAAAACTAGAGATGCATGTGAATAAGCAATGAAAAGAAGGAAAGAAAATGATACAAAAGGGCTCTCAGGTTCTTGGGATGGCCAAGACCAAGGAAACTCAGAGGCCTATGGAGGAAAACAAGATTTAGAATCTGAACATGACACCAATCTTCATTATTCCATCAATACGATTACATCCCTGCAAGAAAATACAATGGAGCTGCAGAAATACAAGCTCTCTCCACAATAACACTCATGAAAATATCCCCCTAGAGGAAAATTCGAATTTTTACTTATACAAAATGATTAGGAATCATTCCCCATGAATGGAGGAAGCGTTTCCCACCAAAATACCTTGATTACTGGATCTAGTCCCCAATACTAGGAATTTGCATTAAATGGCAGGGAACACATTCCTAGATTTTCTCAATCATTCCCTAGAGGAAAATTTAACTTGGTACTTATATAAAATGATTAAGAATCATTCCCCATGGATGTAGGAAGCTTTCCCCACTGAAATCCCTTGATTAATGGATCTGCTCCCTTGATCGGTGGATCTGCTCCCTTGATTAGTGGAACACATTCCCAAATATTAGGCACAAATATTCAATTATTCATAAACCTTCATAATGAATATATTAAAGTTAAAAATAAATTATCTAATGCAGAAAGAGAAGTTTAATGTGCTGAAGGATGGTCATAGGCCTTAGTTTATGTTTTAATTTAGAGGCATGGCCCTTAATTTATGTCTAATTTAGAGGCCCATCAATGTGCATGTGTCTTTGAGCAATTGTAGGTCATCTAATTATGTCTGCATTAGGTCCTCGGAGACCCAAGAGGGTTTTTATGTCCACAATGACCCATGAATTAATCACTACATCATAATTGGTGACTCCACTAGAGAACATTCTTAGTTACCAACTTTTCTCTTCTTGTTCCTATATCTCTCTTTTGCTCCAGGCCTTCCTAGTCTTCTGGATTCATATTATGATCACCCTGTGTGCTTCCCAACCTCTTATACTAATCATTGTGTATGCTCAGACCCTTTACACCCAGATTCTCTATAACGCACCTCCCTATGTGTTCCAGAGTATTATAATGCTTCTCAGTCTCCAGCACAGTGCATTATTTTTGTTGCTAACGCTCTGATTGTCCTTATGGGATGTGTTACTGAACCGTTATCTTGAAATCCACCCTGCTCTATGGATTCTTGGGTTGATAGGTTTCCTATGGTCTGGCCTTGGGATCTGCAACTGTGAAGTTTGCTTGGTTGGCTACTTGCATGGTCATTTTTATTTTTAGAGAATAACTTAATTGCATTTAATTTTTAGAAAAGGAAAATGAAAAAAATACTTTAGCTTTTTGTTTTAGCTGGTTTGTTTCTAATTATATTGGGTTAGTTGTTAGAGCATTGTATGTCTGCATTTTGTGCATGTTTTTTTACTGCATTTGGATGTGTATTGCTAAAATGATGTATAATATCTCCTTGTAAGAAGCTCTCTTTCATCGAATGAAAAACTTAAAGCATTTTTCTTGCATGGTTTGAGTCAGAGTCCCATTGAACTCCATACATCAACACCCCCTCTGGAGACACTAATACAAGTTCAAATAAAATCAATTTCTTAATAAAAGTAATCAACAACTCTATGGTTGAGCTTACACATAGATTAGTTTAAGCTAGGATCTTGTGCTAGGCAGTGGTGAGTAAACTACCCAAGATCACGAAACTAAGACTAGTGTCATTAATAAGAGTAAAATCTTGTTGAACTCATATCATCTAGGGTTTCTCCCCTAAAAAAGGATTTAAGCGCAAGACAGCATCAGAGTGTGAGAGAAGGAAGTCCACCTATGATTTCATTTCTGGTGGGTATTCTGTGTACTAGGGATTCCCTCGGGGATATCAAAACTGTTGGCTTGATGGGCCCTGACCCAGGTTCAACATTAAGTAGCCAAGTAAATCCCTACACTACTGTCCCTTTCGGCATCAATTTGCGGAGCACAGACTGAAGTATCACTCGAAGTAGTATGGGGGTATGTAGGAACCAAGTTTCACCACCCTGAGATGGTTGTGATGTCAGTTATTTTCCCTAATCCTTCCTTTGCGCAAACCAATAAGCCCTTTAGGGCTTGTCAAAGTACTTCTCTTATTCGTCCTTGAAGCCTCTGTGAAAGTCTCTGATCATCCTTCACAGACCCTAAATAGATAGATCAGGCACTTACATGCCCGTGTAATTACTCTTACTTCTATATTTACTCAAATTCACTTAAGTGTTGTTAACTTTAACATGCAGTACAATTATCTTTCTGTAAATAGATATTCTTACTTGCGTTCATATGAAAAAGTAAAATACATAGATTCACGCATCAATATAACATTAATTCATAACCCCAGTATTCAATATAACATAATCGCAACATTCATAACATAAGTAAAATGACACATACACAGATAATTCCATAATACTTCTCTTTATTGATAATTCAGATTTCCAGTACAGACTCTGATTACCCTGTGCACACAACTATAGGGGTCCTCTTACTCAGCTGTGGACTTCTACCCTAGGCCTTTGCGCACTTAGCTACAGATCCTCTTCCTATGCTAAGGCTCTTCACTCTTAACTCTTACAGACCCATAGACTTACTCTGAACTCTCCCACAAACTTATCAACTGCCCTAGACTCTTCTAAGACTCCCTTTTTATACACTCCCATGGTCCGCGGACCAAGGGCAGATCTCATCAAGTTGACACAAACTATCTAAACTAAGGGCGTAAAACCCCTTTTTGACTTCTTACATATTCACACTCTGCGACCATAAAATGTGGATACTTTACATTCTTTCCTACAAAATTTGGGTTTTCTGCCCCAAAACGTAGGCTTTTAACCCCAAAATTGACCCCAGGGGACCCATTCCCAATAGTTCCCCAACAAAAATCTGGTGACTCACCCTCAAGTCACTTTGCTGGCACAAATATCTTGTTGCGAAGACCTCCTAGCTCCACTTGTACTACTGCGACTTTGGCGGTGCACTGTATTGCCGCCTGCTTCACTTGCTCGAACAACTGCTCCGTTGCTGGCCCTGCATCATCTACTTGTACCTTTTGCTGCATTTCCTGTGAACTAGCCAGTTTGCCTTAAATGGTGGACATGATAACATATGATTCGTCTAGCCAAGGCTTCAGTTGAGCCTTCAATAATGATTGCCTATGCTGTGCTGCATCCACCTACTCTTTCAACACCTTTACTTCTTGTAGCTTCGCTAGACTTTACGTAATGGCGATGGTGTGCACCGTCACTTTAACCTCATCATATCGCATGTTTTTTGTGGGCCCAAAGCTCCGCGATCACACCTTCCTACAAAGTGTGAATGGATTCACTTAGAAGCACGACCAAATTGAGTCCAACCCCCTTGAGGGCGCTGACAATGGCCATGTCAGCTTTTCCTTCTATAGTCAAAACCGAGTGATTTATGGATCAGCATGTTAGTGATTGATATCAGCTCCTCTAGCCAGAGGCACCCATTGTGCACCAACTAGAGTAGCTGCTTGATCACTATCATGGTTATGGGCATGCAGTTGTAATGCGGTACCCACAACATGTTTAACAGACTAATCTTATCCACCCCTTTTACCTACTTTCTTGGCTCCAACACGGTCACACCAGAGTCTTTATAGAAGATGCAATGCATGAGTTGATATGTCGCTAAGTGGGAAAAGCGCTCTGTATCAACCAAATCCCAATCCTCCAATTTTAAATGGTGGACGTGCCCCAAGTGTTGTCCTTCAAAGATGATTTTGTCCGGCAGCAAGGGTGTATGCAGTGCGACCTTGCTTTCATCAATTTTCTTCAGAACCTTTGTCTTGCCTCTATGTAGAGGAATGTACTCAGGCAGTTTAGAGATAGGGTCAAACCCCTCAACGTCAACGTCCTCCATCCCCATGTCAATTTCTTCCTCACCCATATGGATTTCTTCAACATCCTCTTCAGGCTCCAGGTCAACTACCTTTCCCTTCTCTTGCATAGTGGGATTTTCCTTCGGTGGGTGCTTTCTGGGTTGATGCATGCACTAGTTGTGGCACTTTCTGCTTATCTTTCTTTGTTTTTGGACCCTCTTTGGTCGGTGTAGGCCTCGGCCTGAGCGACCTTGGTGATTTAGGCACTTCTGCCAGTACTTTGATGCTCACAACCTCTGGAATGGCTCCCTCAACTACCATTGCTACTTCTGGGGCAGTTCCCTCAACTACCATTTCTTCTCCAGCGATCACGATTTCTGCACGCACTGACATGATACTAGACAACAACTCCTGGTTTCCTTTGGCAACTTCTCAAACACTGAACTTGCTATCAAAGCTTCAAAGTACTCATGGTTCATACACGCCTGAGAGCTCAACACCTCAATTCTCAAAATGCCAAGTGTTTTTCGTTGGGCAACCACCTGTAATTTATAGGCATTTTCGAATTCAAATCCGACTGTTCCCCCCAAAATTCATTCATAAATGCTAGATTGGTGGCATATTTTCATAGATATTGCCCTTAAATTCTGACTTAAATGTCGCCCCCACTCCATTTATCCATTTTCCCACTGTCAAGTCATGAACAGTGACCATAATGGTCACTTTCCGGCTACCCTACGTGGTCCCTTCTTGGATAGCGCAGCTCCCCGTGTGCTTCTGCTAACACTGTGACATTCCTTCATTCCACGCAGTTCCCCAATCGCGTAGCTCCCCAACCCGGGCAATGTAGTTTATAGTCCTGCACCTCCTTTCAGTTGCCTGGAGTGCTAAGATTGTGCTTCCATCATGTAGTCATCTAGCTAGATCGCCAGTGTATGGCTTCAATCGGCTGCCATTCACTCACCCTGGGAATGGCTCTCCATTCAACTTTACCAGCTGAACTGCTCCACCATTGGTAATCTCCTTGATGACATATGGCCCTAGATAATGTATCTGAAATCTTCCTAGAAATTTATGAAACTTGCTGTAATATAATATAACTAAATCATTTACCTTGAAGGTGAGCAGTTTGGTGTGCCAATCATGCCATGCCTCTTCGTACTCCTTTTGAACTTGTTGATGGAGTCCATCTAGAAATATATCTTCCTCAAGCCCTGTTAGCTGCGCGAGCCTCTCCTCCAGGGCTCTGCAATCTGCCATTCTTGTGAATGCCGCTATATGCAGACTAGGTACAATGTATTCCATCGGCATCACAGCTTCCACGCCATAAACCAGTCTGAACAACGTTTGTCCAGTCAACTTCTTGCAAGTCATTCTATAAGCCCATAGCACTGTGGGCACATGAACATCCCAGTCATTTCTTTGAGCATTGAAAACCTTTGTTAGTGCTCTCTCCAATATTTTATTAAATGTTTCCATCATCCCATTAGCTTGCGGATTATATGGCATGCTCTTCTGATGGTAAACCTAAAATTCCTTCATCATTGCATTAATAGTCTCATTAAGAAAATGCGCACCGTGATCACTCATTAAAATTTTTGGAAAACCAGACCTTGTTGGTACGTACACAAAGATAAATTTTTATGTTGTCACACTTGTACAGTCCTTCACAAGCTGTGCCTCCACCCATCTAGTTATGTACTCAGTAGCGGTGACGATGTACCGCGCACCTGTCTTCTTCCCTGTAGGCTGAATTCGTCCTACAAAGTAAATTGCCCACCTTCTCAAAGGGTTGTAGCGAGCTTATCAGTAGGTTCAGTGGCAGCTCATCCCTGCACGAGGTTCTGCCAGCCCTTTAGCATGTGTCACATTCCCTACAATACGCTTTTGAATCCTCTTGCAAGGTTAGCCACCACAACCCAGTGCGTAGAATCTTCTACGTTGTTGCTTTTCCCGCATAATGACCTCCCGTGCCTCCACTATGAGCCTCAGTGATGTTAGAGACATTTTTGGGCAATGCAACCCCAAGCATAAAATGTCCATAAATCAAGGGCTCCTAAGTCCCTAAAAGTGTTGTTCCAACCCCTAAAGGAACAAGGTCAACTGGTTACAACTTCTCCCAGAAGTTCTCCATGAAAAACTACTCAGAACTGGTCAAAACAGGATCATTTCACCTGCTCCATAGGCAAAGTGAGTTGCATCTCACCTAAGTACACTCAGTGGGTGCGTTGCATTTCAAAAAGCCCTTCTATGGGGTGCGATGGGTGAGAAGAGACAAATGGCAGTGTCAATCCGCGAGGTGGAAAAGCTTGGAATCTTCCAGAAGCTTCTCATGTGACACTTGCCTCTCTGAATTCGACCAGGGATGAGTAAGAGATCATCAATCTCCAAGTGGAAGCAAGAACTATCAGAGGGAAGACACTAATCAAATTACAAGCTGACTCATCTCCCTTACAGATATCTATATATGGATCCCTCATCCCAGAGATCCGGAGGCTGGAATTTTGCATCTTGTAAGGAATTGTTGTTGGTTTGATGGTGTGAGATCATAGTGTTGGGTGATCCAAGTTTGTCATGAGGTGAAGAAGGGATTCTTCTTGCTGAGAGGATGATGCTGGGTCAGAACAACTGGTTGTAACTCTCTTGGCTCTTTCTTGATTATCAATAAAGCTATTCAAGTTTTCCTCCATACTCTTGTGTGATTTATGTTTTATGCATTTGTATGGTCAATTTACATCTGATCCTAGATTGTTTATGATAATAGATCCATTTTCTCGTATAGTATTGTGCTGCTTTGATTCTACAGGTACTCTGTGAAGCTGGGTATACAAGGAAGCAAGTAGCAAAGGACTATCAGAAGAGAGAGGAATCGAGCAAGGAGACAAGCGCAAGACAGAGGTTGGTCTCCTTTACTCTTCTCTCATCTATCTCTCATAAAGGAAAACGAAAGTAGTATTTACTTTGTTTGTTTCTAGGGTAGCCACTAGCCTTAGTGGGATTAGCAGTTCTGCATAGACACTTTTCCCTATAACAAAATGGCGACTCCGCTGGGGAATGACTAGGTTGTTTGTTTATCTACATTTGTTTACGTTATAAACTTACAGACGGAGCCTGAAGTTGAGCCAGGTAGCTTTTCGAACTGCATTTGCTCTGCAAATGCAAAGTAGATAAATTCCGCTTCAGTCAATCTCCGGGTTTTGTTTATGAATTAAACAACTGATTTACAAACTCTCTAATTGCCCTTGTGGTGGCTCTAGTAACCTCCTTGGATCTACCCCTGTGATTGATTTACTGATTACCACTTGCTCAGCCAAAATCCATGAACTTAACTGCAAACTGTGACCCAGAACCCAAGCAAAGTCTCGTCCCTGGCCCAACGCACTCTCTGCTCTGTGAATCTGAAATTCAGCGCACTTCCCGAGTGTAGTAGGTGCACTGCATTTCAAATTCACTGTGTTATAAGTGCGCTGATCAGACTAGGCATTGTTCCTGAATTTTGGTTTATGTTCACTCTTTTCAGATCTATTCAAGAATTTTGCTGCCTGTAATCAGTACACTTATGTTTGAAACCCCTTTCCTTGCTGTTATTCCGCCTCCATTGTGCAAAGAACTGTAAATGTTTTTGTGTATTTGTTGAGTCATTTTCAGTTCTCCTTTGCAAAGAAGTAACGTAATTGTACTGTCGTTTCTTGATTTGAAAGTGTCGCAAGTGTCGTTTTCAGTCATAGAAGAGAATCTGATTGCTCTTGATAGTCGATTACCCTGTTACTATTGTATTTGGTCTGAATTAGTAGTTTTTTTTAGTGTCGAAAGCAAGTTTTCATTTCCAAATCGCAAAGTGTCGTCTTTGTCTTCATTTTGATTTTGAAAAAGAAACTTGTTAGTAATAGTCGCTTTGAAAAATAATTCATATTTGTGCATTAGCTTTCTTTTTATCATTCACATATTAAGAAGGCTGAAAACAAATACATGCATGTGCATTTGCATTTAGACTGTTTGATTGGTTTGATTTAGGACAGTGCATATAGTGTGTGCTCTTTGCTCTTTGTTGAAAGAATTCTGTCTTTCTTTCCTTAGTAGCTAGGATTTTCATTGCACAAAGAAGATAAAAAGATTGTTTATCATCTTAGATTGCATTTTAGGAATTGTATATATACATCACGCGGTGAACCTGAAAGGCAAATTTCTTAAGCAAGATCAACTATAAAATAAATTTAATGAATCTAACAATGCTTTGGAACCTAACGCACAACATCTAGAAGTCTAGGCTAGAGACGTATTCCGGCGTCGTAAAGCCTGGTAACTGTTGTTTTCACTGTTGGTTGGGTGATTCCTCCACTTTGAGACGATAAGTGCCAGTAAGGACTTGTGCTCCCACGTACCGTCGAGTATATTTTGGGAGACCACAATAGGCTTAATCCTTTATCCATAGTAAGCCGTGTCTGCCGCCCTATCGATCGCAATGCACTGAACACAGCATTCAGGAAGATTGACTGTCGTACCGTAAAAAGTATTCTGCAGTTTTGCGATTGGTTTGGTAATCCCTCTGCCTAGATTTCCAGAGCAGTCCCTTTCATTCCTTTTCAGACTCCTTAACGGAAAAGGTCCATATGAGCACTTGTCACTTCAGGCTCATTAAAAATCGAAGGCGACTAGAGTCATCTTTTGTTTTTTCTCGACTCTTTAAAATTGAAAAAACAAGTTGTGTCAAATCATCTAAAATTTATTTTAAACGGAATAATCATCCCTTTTCCTACGTTGATCTTAGGTTGAGGAAATGGAGTCTACCAACCAAGGAGTTCCTCTTGGAGGAAATCCTAGTCCCTTCTCCTCTTGGGGAGATGTTGGTGCACACCACATGGCCACATTGTCACTTCCAGGATTGACAATCGGCTTGCCCGTATGGCTCTTCTCAACTTTTGTTGTTCAGAACACCACAATTCCTGAACAATCGAGTCAGCAACTAGACGACGCCAAAGTTACCCCCCAAACTTCTACTTCATCCAACTCTTCCTCTCCTCCTTCCTCTTCGCTTGATAGAGCTGGTAAAGCCCAAAATCAAGTACCTGAGAAGAAGAAGGAAAATAAGAAGAAAGAGAAGAAGAAGAAGGAGCCAAAGGCGAAAGGGGGCAACCGAGCGTCGTCTAGTGAAAATCCACACACTGCACCGACCAGGCCTAAATCGCCATGTGTCATTTGCAAAGGAGACCACTTTCATCGAGATTGTCCTTGCATCCCTCGGATCTTAAGGGATTGGTCTCCTCGTTTGCACAATCCAGTGTCGTCAACCTCTGATGATCATGTTGAAAGCACACCATCAACTAGTGAAAGTGAAGCCCCAGGACAAAAAGGAAAATATAGATTCCCTTGTAAACTGTGCGAAGGCGATCATGCCATCCACCATTGTCCCTTCTTAGACGAGGCTAAAAGAGTTTTGGAAGATCATCCGGTTTCACCATTACGACTTCCTCCTGAATATAAGAAACTCTTGTTGAGTCCATCACTAGTTGAAAATCCAGCTGACCCGCCCAGGTGGTCAGCCGAAGCGTCTATCATTGAAGATAAACCATCTGAACCCATACCAGACGAAAGTCAAAAGGTCGAGGCGGCAGTTGACCCGATCTTGCCTTCAGAGGTTCCATCTTCAAATGATATAGTCACCGAAGAGAACAAGGATGACATTGTCCAAATTCTTTTTGTAAACACAGACTCCGATGAACATGGGGGAAATTTACCCATTCCTTTACCGCAGGAAGGAAGTTTGTCAGAGTCGTACCCGGTCGTCTATTCGGTCCCACCTCCAAGCAACCTAGTTGTTTCCTTCGATTGGAATCAACTAGGCAGACCCCGTTTACCGCCCAGTGTACCATTTCGAATCATTACCCAAATATACAAAATGGTCATGGCCGGTACCATCATAGATGAAGGGGCTTCTGTGAGTATCCTTTCCTCGACTGCTTGGAAAGCGCTTGGTTCGCCATCACTTTTGCTTGAGATGAGAAATCTAACAGGCTTTGACAAAGGAACGAGTCGACCGTTAGGGATCCTTCCCAATGTGCCCATAACATTGAGAGGGAAAACTGTTCAAATGAACGTAATGGTAGTCCAAGGACCCCTGGATTATAATCTACTCCTTGGACGAGACTATATTTATTTCATGGGAGCGATTATCTCCTCACTCTTTAGAGTAATGTGTTTTCCGCACGAAGGAAGAGTGGTCAAGCTCGTAGACCATCTTTCATTCCCGGTTCACGCATAGCAAATAGTCATATACCATCCCTGAATGGTCTTTTCATGCAAGGAATGTCTCATCAATCCCCAGTCCATCCTCCTGATGAGCGCGAGTGATTCGGAGGACATGACTGAAACCCAGGGGGCATGCACCCTGGTCTGCTACGGCAGGAAAACTTCGGGTATAGGGTAGGTTTCCGCGAGAGATATATGACTAGTCTGATACTCCCGTACGTGATTGGAAAAGGGGGTTGGACTGGAATAAGATTCCCTTGTCAAAAGTTATGTGGGTGGAGGCGTCTGCGCCACTCACCTTTGTCTATTTCGGTAGGCATCGCCGAAGAAGTGTTTTGTTTGCGGTCCAGATAAAACAATCTTTGGTAACCGGAAAGAGGTAAACCTCTCCTGATAAAAAAAATGTTTTGTCAGTAGAATAAGAGGTGACCTTGAAACTCTATTTTATACCTGGGGGCATGCAAGCAAAGAGTGATCATTTATCTTTTTTTTTGGATTGGTCGTTTCCTAACTTGCATAAAGAAAGGATGTGGGGCAAAGCTTTGAAATAATGCCGTTTTTATATATGAGACATTCTTATTATACGACTGGATTAATCGAGCAGCTTTAACGTGGACTTCATGCTCGTTAAAAAATAAACATAAGCAATGAGCAAATGTTTCCCCCAGCGTTTAAGCTCATTAAAAAATGAACCAATTTCCGGTAAATAACCATCGTGAATGTAGTACTTCAGCCGTTGAAGCCTTGGTCGTGTTCTCATCATCACCTCCATTTTGTATTGGCCGATCATTCACCTCCATTTGATTGTTTACCCCTTTTGAGGAACAGCTGCGAAGAGTGATCCTATTAGCCATCTTTGTAACACTGCCGTGATTGGAAAATTCCAAACCTTACCTGGAATCAGCTGCTACCCAATTTTATCTCTCGTTCCTCAAAAACGAGTCTCCTTTAAGCTCTTTTCAACTAACTCGTAAAATATGAAAAGATTGCCGAGCCATTGGCCTCTCCAGCTCGTTAAAGGGACCGAAAGTGCTATCCCTCCTTTAGATTTTAATCTTTTTGGACCCGAGGGATTATTACACAAAAAGATTGAGCGCTTGTTTTGTTTGGCTTGTTAAAAGTATCGAAAATTCATCCCTTCTATATTGTTTTATGCTTTTTCGGACTTAAGGGATTAGATGAAGAAAAAGGATTTTTGGAGTTTCCTTTACGTCCCTTTTCAGACTCTCTAAAATTGAAAAGGACTGAGTTATCTTTGTCGTTAAACTCGTTAAAACCTAATAGCGACAAACTTGTCCATAGCAGACAAGAACGAGTTTCACTATCACTAGGCTCATTAAAACATAGCGATGGGTTTGCCCGAAGGGAAAATTATAGAACAAGCATATGTTATCCTCCTCAAGCTTGACAAAAATAAAGAGGTACTGGTTAGCAATGACTGGGGAAAAATTGGGAAGAAAACTTGAAGAAACTTTGTTGGTAGCAAGTCGCTCTTGAACATGACACTTTCGCTCTGCATCCAAGTCGGGTTGGGTTGTTTCATTCACCGGTCACATCACCATGGTCACATCACACCATCCACATTTGGGGTTAATGCTACCAATCCATCATGTCAGTGTCACCGATATGTTCAAGAGAAGTCATTCAGAGAATTCACCTGTGTCTCACCCACTATAATACATCTTCTTTCATGACCGCCACCCTGAACCTTATATCACCAGATCGTTTTCACCTCCATTAAAATCATTTGCTCCGTTCCATGTCATTGATGTGGGATTCACTAAGGCCCTCCTATGACGGATCGCTTCTTGTCGACATCAGCTCATTATCCAAGAAGTCGATCTAGGGACAACCCTTTCAGTACTTTGAAGCTTGCATGCCTCAATGGCAAGTTTCTCACTTCCGGCGACAGGTTTACATCATTGGCCTTCGACCGAAAGATTTTGCGTGGTGTTCAACACCAAGTCCCTTATTCACACCACGTGAATTGTACTATAGTACCTTGAGGGTCATCATCATTATCGGTGATTCCTCTCACGCTTGTTAACAGCTTACATCATTGGCTGGTAATCAGGTGACCTCTTTCCATGTTCGACTCCAGAACATCTCTCACATGGATCGACTTGTACTTTGAGTGAAGATCGAACGAGATTGAAGACCCCGGATCTAGTTTCATCCATTCAGGCTACGATATATATTCAGGAAATAAAGACATCAAATGTACATCATTGTTGCACAGATAATCATCCAATCTATGGGATGATGGTTCCTCCAGGATCATCAGTCTACACTCAGACGATTGTCTGTCCTATGTACATGAAAATGAATATATAAAGCTGAGCATGGGAATACCTGCCTCAGCTAGATCATGAAAATATCATGAAGATAATGTATTGTATTGTATCTTATTACAGGTCTCCTCCCAGCTTGAAATAACTTCGGATCCTCATGATAAAGCATTTCACCCGACATCAAAAAAAGATTAACGACCTCATGCTCTAGGGGGCAACTGTTATAGACATTTTTGGGCACTGCAACCCCAAGCATAAAATGTCCATAAATCAAGGGCTCCTAAGTCCCTAAAAGTGTTGTTCCAACCCCTAAAGGAACAAGGTCAACTGGTTACAGCTTCTCCCAGAAGTTCTCCATGAAAAACTACTCATAACTGGTCAAAACAGGATCATTTCACCTGCTCCATAGGCAAAGTGCGTTGCATCTCACCTAAGTACACTCAGTGGGTGCGTTGCATTTCAAAAATCCCTTCTATGGGGTGCAATGGGTGAGAAGAGACAAATGGCAGTGTCAATCCACGAGGTGGAAAAGCATGGAATCTTCCAGAAGCTTCTCCTGTGACACTTGCCTCTTTGAATTCGACCAGGGATGAGTAAGAGATCATCAATCTCCAAGTGGAAGCAAGAACTATCAAAGGGAAGACACTAATCAAATTACAAGCTGACTCATCTCCCTTACAGATATCTATATATGGATCCCTCATCCCAGAGATCCGGAGGCTGGAATTTTGCATCTTGTAAGGAATTGCTGTTGGTTTGGTGGTGTGAGATCATAGTGTTGGGTGATCCAAGTTTGTCATGAGGTGAAGAAGGGCTTCTTCTTGCTGAGAGGATGATGCTGGGTCAGAACAACTGGTTGTAACTCTCTTGGCTCTTTCTTGATTATCAATAAAGTTATTCAAGTTTTCCTCCATACTCTTGTGTGGTTTATGTTTTATGCATTTGTATGGTCAATTTATATCTGATCCTAGATTGTTTATGATAATAGATCCATGTTCTCGTATAGTATTGTGCTACTTTGATTCTACAGGTACTCTGTGGAGCTGGGTATACAAGGAAGCAAGTAGCAAAGGACTATCAGAAGAGAGAGGAATCGAGCAAGGAGACAAGCACAAGACAGAGGTTGGTCTCCTTTACTCTTCTCTCATCTATCTCTCATAAAGGAAAACGAAAGTAGTCTTTACTTTGTTTGTTTCTAAGGTAGCCACTAGCCTTAGTGGGATTAGCAGTTCTGCATAGACACTTTTCCCTGTAACAAGTGAGGATGTTGTTTCATTCAAACTCTGGCACATAAGGTTGCAATACATCATCTGATCCCATTTCGTACAAGTGCCCTGCAATGACAGAAAAGTCTGCTACGCGCAACACAAGTTCCTTCTTCTATTGGCTTGTATATCCTTCCAAATCCATACCAGTCATCAAGAAGTGTATAATATCTTCAAAGTGGCTGTCTACGATGTGCACTGCAAATATCTGCACGCGTTGCAAAGAACTATGTGCACTGCAAATAGCTGCACGTTAGGCATACCTTCCTCCAAATTAGTAGGCTCTTCTCAAGTTTCAATGCGAGACAGATGGTCAGGTCCTGCATTCAATTGTCCTTGTTTCACAATTACTTCAAAATCATATTCCTGGAACAACAACAGCCACCTGCATATCTTCCCCCCCAACACAGGCTAGTTTACCAGGCATTTCAATGTAGAATGGTTTGTATACATCTTAAAATGTCGACCCAACAGATACTTCCTAGACTTCTAGAGCATGTACACCATAGCTAATCCTTCGCGCTCTGTTGTGGAATAATTTTTCTCTGCTTTGGACAACTTCCTAATTTTGAATGCTATAGGATGACCCAAGTCCCCCTCACCAACATGTGCCAATACTGCTCCTAGCGTAATACATGATGTGTTCACATGCACATGAAACTCCCTTTTCCAATCTAGGAAGACTAGGATTAACACGATGACCATTTTATCCTTTAGCGCATCCAAGCTCTTCTAGAATTCTTCATTCCAATAGAATGTAACATCCTTCTTTAACAGTTTTTTCATCGACGTGTTGATCTGGGCGTAGCTCTTGATGAATTTCCTATAGTATCTCGTATGCACTAGTGTTGCGCATAGCTGTTTCACGCTCCTTGGCGCCTCCAAATTGATTATGAACGTGATCTTCACTGGGTCTACCATCAAGCCCTGTCTACATACCACATGGCCTAACAAGATTCCAAAAGGGACACAAAACAAACATTTCTTTAGATTGAGCGCGATCTGGTACCTTTGCCATGTATCTAGCTTCAAGCATAGACTTGCTACATGGCGCTTTACCAGTCCAAACACTTTCTAATTGTCAAAGTATACTTCAAGAAATTTATGAATGAAATCCTTGAACTTCGCAATGACTACATGCGAAAAGATCATTGGCACGTTCTTTAGCCCAAAAGGCATCACCATATATTGGAAGCATCCCCATTTAGTCATGAATGTCATCTTACTTCTATCCTCCAACGCACGCTTGATCTGATGGTACCCAGAGAACCCATCAGTGAATGAATATGCTTCTTGGTTGCCAACATTATCAAGGACCACATCAGTGAACAAATTTGGGAAGGGATCATGCACGCAGGCATCATTGGATTTCCTGAGATTTACGCATATCCTTATTTCTTCCTTCTGCTTCTTTTCCTTAACTACTATTGGGTTCACCCAACTAGATTCTTCGACTAGTTCAATGATACCTTCCATGAGCATCTTATCTAAATCTAAGTAGACTAATTCTTTATACTTTGGATTGAGACGGTAAGGTCTTTGCTTCACAGGTTTCGCGTCCCGTTTTAGGGTGATCTTCATTACGCCTAGGTCTCCTATTATTCCTTTCAGATCTGAAAACTTTGTGGGGAACAGATCCTGATATTCGCAGAGTAGTTCAACGACCTTATCTACTATTGCCTCATCCTAATAGTCCCCAATCTTTGCAAACTTGGGCTCTACCTCTGTACCAATGTTCACCTGTCTAGTCTTGAGTGGCTTGGTTATGTCAAGGTTCTCTAGTTGCGGTCCATCAACTTCGTGGTGACCTTCAATCTCTGAGATATTAATTTTCCTTGGGTATTCTTCTTCTTATTCCATTGTTACATTGTAACACTCCAGCACGTGGCTCAACTAGGTAGTCCAATCAGGTTTAATCAAATCTAGAGGATCCTACAGTATCCTGAAGATTTTTGTCTTAACCTCCTGCAACGCTTCATCGATAGATGCAAATCCATCCTCAAAACTAAACGTCATAAAATATCCTTGGCAAAAAACATCCCATTATTTGGTGCCATGGTGGAATTCTGTCTCCAAGTACCAATTCATCGGTATAACATCCATGGTATGAAAAAATAGATGGACCCACTCTAGCTGAGGCTTCGCTTTGTATACTTCATTCCATTTGGCCAAGTGGTCGCACGGATCATTTCTCCCATCATATTTTTCTGTAATCGTACCTTCGGATGTCAAAATCATACCCTCATCATCCTTCTATATTTGTGCCAATCATCAAATATATTCTTGTGCGTACCCCACCATCTTGAGGGCATAGTGCGCAGTGCCCAATCTAATGCTTGGAAGTGATGCTTCTCTGGTACTTCCCTTTCAAATGCATCCAAAAAGTGATCAAAATCAGTTAACCCATCATAGTGAGGTAGATTTCTTACCTTTGATGATACACAGTGCAACGACTTGGTCATCATATTACATCATAGCGTAGATACTTCATGCGGTTGATTCTGCTAGTGCTCTAGTTCTTTATCTGAATCTAATGTGCAGGAGCTCTCGCGGTCCCACACAATACGTCTGTATGCTGTTAGGTTCACCCAATCTTGATCCCACAATGTTATTTTGTAAATCTGGTCCAAATCATCATCACTTTCATAATTGCAGACTGGTTCAGTATAGCATGGTCCCTACAAGATCCAGTGGCACCACTACGCGGAGTGATTTCTTCTCAAATATCATCTTTTGCTTCTTCATATTTATTACCCCATTCGTTAGTGGCCCAATTGATCCCAAGGAGCACGGGGTAGGGATTACTATCATCCACAATCTCTATCACATCAAAATCAGCAAGTGCGCTCATGCCTTTGATATCAACTATTACCCCCCGCAACCTCCACATTGGGATGATTTTCTATTGATTCACCATCCTTAACTGAATGAGAGAACACTGTAGCGTAGGCCTCCCCATTCTTTCCCATGTCTGTTTCGGAAAAAATTTCATGTTGGACCCTAGGTCTAAGATAACTTGGCCCATTTCATATTCTCCTATCTGCACGGTGAGTCTCATCTCACATCCAGTTCTTGCCTTATGCTTACCAAGATTTCTAACTACGTGTGGTTCGTTAGTAGCGTTTTCCTTGCCAACGCACCTATTGATCAGCTCCTGCAGTCCCTTCACAACCTTGCTATCATGGAGAAGTTTCATGCAGGTCTCCAAGAACGTGGTAATCATGGACGGGTCCATTTCTTTAGCCGGCTTCTCTTGACTCCCTGAGGTAGAGGCCTCAGCGAAAATTTTCTTTGCTTCCATAAATGTTTCTTTTGCACATTCTAGATCAAACCTGGTCTCCTTTTCTGGTGCTTTGTGAACCCACTCACCTTCTGTAGGTTTCTTCCCCTTATCCTCACCAGTCATTACTCCACTCTACAGCACAATATTTACCTTAGGGTCTTTCTCATGAGGCTCACCCCTCATCATCTATAGGTTCTCAGTCGGTTGTTGAGGTTGTGCCCCCTTCTCGCGTATCTTAGCTAACAATTTCGGGAAATCCTCCTTCGCATGGTCAAATTGAGTATAATAACGAGATGGCAACTGCGTCGGATTTGGGAAGTCTCGCACATAGTGTCCTGGTCCTCCACAATTGTAACAAATAACCTACCCTCGATCTCTACTAGGTCCTCCTCCACCTCGGCCTCGGCCACTCCCCTAATACGCACCTCACGCTCCTTTAGCGCCTTGGTCAAGATGTTGGAAATAATATTGAGAGGGGGGGTGAATCAGTATTATCTAATCAATAATATTTTTCATTTCCATACTTAGATACATATACGCTAGTTAAATTAAGTGAACCCGCGTGTATACGCTGCTGTGTCTAAATCAACTAGCGTATATCCAGAATAATTATGATTCAGTTAATCCATTAAATATGAGTCTTTAGTTAGGCATCAGATCTTCATTAACCATATGAACAGTAAGCAAGTGCAGTAAACAGAAGAGATCATCACACTCAAGAAGCACACATGAACACCATGATATAAGGTGGAAACCCAATGTGGGTGAAAACCACCTGTTGCAAGTCGTCTCTATCTTTCCTTAATAAGAAACTTCAGTTTACAATCTTTTGTACTGGTGCAGCCTTATACCAGTATGCAGGCTACAACCTGCAGAAGGCTACAACCTTCTCTCGTTTTCCAGACTCTCCTGGAAGGGAGCTCGAACCCCCTTTGCTCTTGTACTAGCTAAGATACTAGTACGTAGGCGCCGGCCTACAATCTTTTCTCCTCCAGGTACCACGTTTCATACATTTTCAGACTGGATACTCCTGAAGCACAACACTACAATCTGAAGACCACGATTCATCCAATTTTCATACTGGACCCATAAAGATCATTGAAGCACAAAAACAATCAATACTAGCATCATCAATCTTTGAATCACTGAAACACTGAAACCCAGTCAACAACCCAGTCACCAGAACACAGAGCAGACAACAGAACTCTGCAATAACAATCAGACCCAACTGCAACTTCAAAAATCAAACTTCAAAAGGTATACGCTACTACAATGAATCAAACCCGCGTACATATGCACTTTTTCCAAGGCCAACCTGCGTACAGATCTAAAAATATTTTCTTATAACTTTGCAGCTGTATCAGACATCAGTCATACTCAGAACATAACATGCGTCAGTATGCAGATCTAGAATAAGCATAATCAACCATATAAAGATAGTTCATTTCAAACCATTTGATCCCGATCTATCCTTAGATCTTGTCTTCCATCGACCGGTGAGATCCCTTCTTAGCTCAGATCAAGCAATGCATCATCAACCCAGAAACCCAATACTAGATCTCTTTCTTCATCAGATATTCAAGACTTTTTCAATACTCTTGCCTAATGATCTTCTTCTCCTTTTATAGCCTTAGACCCTTCACAATACCACGGTCCAAAACCATAGTAACACAATACCATCAACTCAATACTAGGGATCAACACGTCTGTCGAGATACCATGGTCCAAAACCATAGGTTCAAATTCCAAGGACTAACTGCCATGGACCAAAGGTAAGTTTTCCAACATATACACGCTTTTCTTTGCATGAAAGTGCGTGTATACGCATACGCACTTTTATAAAGTCTAACCTGCGTATATACGCGACTTGATCTTAATGAACCTGCGTATATGAATTTTCTCTTCATTCTCGAGTCTGAACTGAGATTTGTCATCAAAGAGAGTTGCCATCAAGGACAACACCTGTACCATAGTGTCACACATGTGCCATAATGTTGTTGGGAAAAGTATCCAATTCGGAATGTCCCTATCCCACTCTAAGAGGTGATAGTGCCTTAGCAACAAACAAGGAAAACTATCTGAGTATTCTTCTTTATGAGATGTAAATAGAGAAAGAAGGATGTAACTAACCGGTGTCTTCCGCTAGTTTGTTGATCCAATCACTCTCTCTTTTGTTCGCTTCCCGCTGCCTGCTCTTTCATTGGTCCAACTTCACCCAGTTCCTGCAAGATCACAAGAGAGGAAAACTACACAAAAGACATAGATTCACATTCATAACTAGTTTAGGATCAGATATAAACTAAATATGCAAATATAACAAAACATCATTGAAATACAAGCATATAGGAGAAACTCAAATAGCTTTATTGATATGATAACAAGGTTCAAGAGGAGATACAACCAAATGAGTCCCGATCCAGCATCTACCTCCCAGCAAAGGAATCCCTTCCTCTCCTCCAACAAAGCATAAATCACCCAATGTACTAATCTCAATCTCAAACCAACAGCAATTCTCTGCAAAGTACAAAATTCCAGCCTCTTGAACCTCTGGGTGAGAGATCCATATATAGATGTAAGCAGAGAGGATGAGTTAGCTTATGTTTTGACTTGTGGCTTCTCTCTGTCAGTTCTTGCTTCCACTTGGAGGTTGAGAACCTCTTACTCATCACTAGTCGAATTCCTTGAGGCAAGTGTCATTGGAGAAGATTCTGGAAGCTTCCAGGGTCTTTCCACCTCGTTGAATGAACTTTCCATTTGTCATTTCCCGCTCAGCGCACCCTGGTAGTGCTTCCACCTGCGTTGTAGTGCAACTAGCCAGTGTAACCTCTGCATTTCAGCGCAGACAGCTAGTGGAGCCTCTGAATTGATCCTGAATTGACTGTTTCTGAGTTGTTTTTGGTGGAGAACTTCTGGGAGAAGCTGTCATTGGTTGACCTTGTTCCTTTAGGGGTAGGAACAACTCATTTAGGGACTTTGGATCCCTTGGATTATGGACATTTCATGCTCAACGCTGTAAGGCACAAAAATGTCTATAACAGTTGCCCCCTAAAGTATGAGGTCGTTTATCGGGTGAAATGCTTTATTAGGAGGATCCAAAGTTCTTCCAATGCTGGGAGGAGACCTGTAATAAGATACAATACAATACATTATTTTTCATACTGCTTTCATGATCTAGCTGAGGCGGGCATTCCCATGCTCAGCTTTATAAATTCATTTTTCTGTACATAGAACAGACAATCGTCTGATGGTAGACTGATGATTTTGATGAAATCATCATCCTTTTGGTAGGATGATTATCTGTTGTAGTGTTGTACATGTCAATGTCTTTATTTTTCCTGAATATATATCGCAGCCCGGATGGATGAAACTAGATCCGGGGTCTTCAATCTCGTCCGATCTTCACTCTAAGTACAAGTCGATCCATGTGAGAAATGTTCTGAAGTCGAACATGGAAAGACATCGCTTGATTACCAGTCAATGATGTAAACTGTTAACAAGCGCGAGAGGAATCATCGATAATGATAATGACCCTCAAGGTACTGCAGTACAATTCACGTGGTGTGAATAAAGGACTTGGCGTCGAACACCACGCAAAATCTTTCGGTCGAAGGTCATTGATGTATACCTGTTGCCGGAAGTGAGAAACTTGCCATTGAGGCATGCAAGCTTCAAAGTACTGAAGGGGGTGTTCCTAGATCAACTTCTTGGATAATGAGCTGATGTCGACAAGAAGCGATCCGTCAAAGGAGGGCCTTAATGTATCCCACATCAGTGACATGGAACGGAGCAAATGATTTTGATGGAGGTGAAAACGATCTGATGATATATGGTTCAGGGTGGCAGTCATGAAAGGATGAAGGATAATGTATGGTAGTGGATGGGACACGGTTGACTTCTCTGGATGACTTCTCTTGAACATATCGGCGACACTTGTGTGATGGATTGGTAGCATTTACCCCAAAGGTGGATGGTATTGGCGAGACCATGGTGATGTGACCGGTGAATGAAACAACCCAACCCGACTCAGGCACGGAGTGGAAGTGTCATGTTCAAGAGCGACTTGCTACCAATAAAAGTTCTTTGAGTTTCTTCCCAATTTTTCCCCAGTCATTTCTGACCAGTACCTCTTTATTTTTGTCAAGCTTGAGGAGGATAACATATGCTTGTTCTATCATTTGCCCTTCGGGAAAACCCATCGCTATGTTTTAACGAGCCTAGCGATAGTGAAACTCGTTCTCGTCCAAAGACAAGTTTGTCGCTATTAATGTTTTTTAACGAGTCTAACGACAAAGATAACTCGGTCCTTTTCAATTTTAGAGAGTCTGAAAAGGTACGTAAAGATAACTCCAAAGTTCCTTTTTCGTCATCTAATCCCTTAAGTCCGAAAAAGTATAAAACAATATAGAAGGGATGAGTTTTCGATAGTTTTAACGAGCCGAACAAAACAAGCGCTCGATCTTTTTGTGCAATAATCCCTCAGGTCCAAAAAGATTAAAATCTAGAGGACGGATAGCACTTCCGGTCGCTTTAACGAGCTGGAAGGCCAAAACTCGGCAATCTTTTCATATTTTACGAGTCAGATGAAAAGAGCTTAAAGAAGACTCGTCTTTCGAGGAACGAGTGATGAAACGGGTTAGCAGCTGATTCCAGGTAAGGGTTGGAATTTTCCAATCACGGCAGTGTCACAAGGATGGCTAGTGAAATCACTCTTCGCAGCTGTTCCTCAAAATGGGTAAACAATCAAATGGAGGTGAATGATCGGCCAATGGAAAAGTGGAGGTGACGGTGCAAACACGACCAAGGCTTTAATGGCTGATAAATCTACATTCGCAGTGGTTATTTACCGAAGGATGGTTCATTTTTTAACGAGCTTAAACGCGGATTGAAACACTTGCTCGATCTTATGTTTATTTTTTAACGAGCATGAACTATGTGCTAAAACTGCTCGATTAATCCAGTCATATGATAAGAATGCCTCATATAAAAACAGCAACTTTTAGATTTTTACCCCACATCCTTTCTTTATGCAAGTTCGGAAACGACTAATCCTACGAGTTTAAAGGGTTAGACCTACAGGTTTAAAGGGAGGACCTAAAATTTAAAAAATAAATAGTCGCCCCTTGCTTGCAATCCAAAAGGTTTGCATGCCCCCAGGTATAAAGTACGATTTCAAGGTTACCCCTACTTCACTTCCGCCAAAACATTTGTTTTACCGAGAGAGGCCTACCTCTTTCAGGTTACCCAAAGATTGTCTTATTCACACAGCAAACAAAACACTTCTTCAGCGATGTCCATCGAGATGAACAAAGGTGAGTGACTCTGTTCTGTCAAACACATAACTTTGACAAAAGAATCTTATTCTAGAACAACCCCTCTTCCAATCACGGACGGGGTACGGACTAGTCATATTCTCCCGCGGAAACCTACCCTATACCCAAAGTTTTTCTGCCGAAGCAGACCAGGACGCATGCCCCCTGGGTTCCAGTCATATCCCTCCAAATTACTCGCACTCATCGGGAGGACGGACCGTGGGTTGAGACATTTCTTGCGTGAAGAGACCATTTAGGGATGGTATATGACTATTTGCGATGCGTGATCCGGGAAATGAAAGTTGGTCCACGAGCTTGACCACTCTTCCTTCGTGCGGAAAACACATTACTCTAAAGAGTGAGGAGACGATGGCTCCCATGCAATATATATAGTCTCGTCCAAGGAGTAGGTTATAATCCAAGGGTCCTTGAACGACCATCACGTTCATTTGAACGGTCTTCCCTTTCAATGTTATGGGCACATTGGGGAGGATCCCTAAAGGCCGACTGGTTCCTTTATCGAAGCCTGTCAGATTTCTCATCTCAGGCAAAAGTGATGGAGAACCAAGCGCTTTCCAAGCAATAGAGGAAAGGATACTCACAGATGCCCCCTCATCAATGATGGTGCCAGTCATGACCATTCTGTATATTTGAACGATAATTCTGAACGGTATGCTGGCTGGCAAATGGGGTCTGCCTAGTTGGTTCCAGTCGAAGGACACAACCAGGTTGCTTGGTGGTGGGACCAAATAGATGGTCAGATATCGCTCTGACGAACTTTCTTCCTGCGATAAAGGAATGGGTGCATTGCCCCCGTGTTCTTCAGAGTCTGTGTTGATGAAAAGAATCTGGATGGTGTCATCCTTATCCTCTTCAGTGACTGTATCATTTGAAGATAAATCCCCTAAAGGCAAGACCGGGTCAACTGCCGCCTCGACCTTTTGACTTTCGTCTGGTATGGATTCAGTCGGTTTATCCTCAATGATAGACGCTTCAGCTGACCACTTGAGCGGGCCAGCTGGATTCTCAACTAACGAAGGACTTGGCAAGAGTTTTTGATATCTAGGAGGAAGTCGTAACGGCGAAACCGGACGATCTTCCAAAACTCTTTTAGCCTCGTCTAAGAAGGGACAATGGTGGAGGGCATGGTTGCCTTCACACAGTCTACAGGGAGGTCTAGCTCTCCCTTTTTGTCCAGGGACTTCACTTTCGCTAGTTGACGGTGTACTTTCAACATGACTATCAGAGGTTGATGACACTGGATTGTGCAAACGGGGAGACCAGTCCCTTAGTATCCGCGGGATGCAGGGACAATCTCTGTGAAAGTGGTCTCCCTTACAGATGACACATGGCGATTTAGGCCTGGTCAGTGCTGTGTGTGGATTTTCATCAGACGACACTTGTTTTCCCTTATTTGCCTTTGGCTCCGCCTTCTTTTTCTCTTTCTTCTTCTTTTCCTTCTTCTCCTTAGGAACTTGGTTTTTTGTTTTGCCAGTTCCGTTACACGAAGAGGAAGGAAGAGAGGAAGAATTATAGGAAGTAGAAGGTTGGTGGGAAATTCTGGACTTGTCTAATTGTTGATTCGACTGTTCAGGAATAGTGGTGTTCTGAACGACATTGGTTGAGAAGAGCCAGACCGGCAAGCCAATTGTCAGTCCTGGAAGCGACAATGTGGCCATATGGGGCGCACCAACATCTCCCCAAGAGGAGAAGGGACTAGGATTTCCACCAAGGGGAATTCCTTGGTTGGTGGGCTCCATTTTCTCAACCTAAAGATCAACGCAGGAAAAAGGGGTGATTGTTCCGTTTAAAATAAATTTTTAACGACTCTTAGACACAACTTGCTTTTTCAATTTTAAAGAGTCGAGAAAAAGCTAAAGATGACTCTAGTCTCCTTCGATGTTTTAATGAGCCCGAAGTGACAAATTCTCGGATGGACTTTTTCTGTTATAGAGTCTAAAAAAGGCCAAAAGGAACTGCTCTGGAGTTCTAGGTAGAGGGTGTGCCAAACTTTTCGCAAAACCGCAGAATACCTTTTAGGGTACGGGCGGTCAATATTCCCGAATGCTGTGTTCAGTGCATTGCGATCAGTAGGGCGGCCTACACGGCTTCCTATGGATAAAGGTTTTATTCCTATAGGGGTCTCCCAATATATACGCGACGGTACGTGGGAGCACAATCTGTATTGGCACTTATCGTCTCTCAGGAGGAATCACCCAACCATCAGTGAGGCGACTAGTGACCAGGTTTTACGACACCGGAACACGTCTCTAGCCTAGACCTCTATGTTGTGCGTTATGTTACAAAGCGTTGTTAAGTTCATTCAATTTATTTTAGGTTGATCTTTCTTAGAAGTTTGCCTTTTTTGGATCACCACGAGATGTATGATACAATTCCTAAATGCAGTCTAAAGATGATAAGCAAGCTTTTATATCTTTTCAACAATGAAAATCCTAACTACAAGGGGAAAAGAAAGACACCATCTTTTCTCAAAGAGCATAGAGAACACAGTAATGCACTTTTCCCTAAATCAACATACAAACTGTCAAAATGCAAATGCACATATGCATGTATTTGTTTTCACTTTCTTAATATTGATGCCTAAAAAGAAAGCTGTTGTACAAATTTGAATTCGATTTCAAGTGAAAAACACAAACAAGTTCCTTTTTAGAAATCAAAAAGACGATTACGACACTTTATGATTTACTTGTTTCGACACTTGAAATGCATAAATTCAAACCAAAAGACAAAAGTAAAAGCTAAATCAACTGTGAACAGAAAACAAACTCACTCCTAAGATCAAAACGACACTTACGACAGGTCTAGATCTAAGGGCGACAGTATGACTAGTTTACTTTTGTAATGGAAAACTGCAAATGATGTAACAAATACACAAAGAAAAAATACATTTTCTTTATACAACCGAGGCGGAATTGAGGCAAAGAAAAGGGGTTTCAGATAGGTACACTGACTGATAACAGGCTGCAAAAAACAGAGATAAAATTGAGCAAAAGGAAGCAGGGAACCACAGCTGCACAAAGCAAGGGTTGATCAGCGCACCCTCAACACAGAGAAACTGAACTTCAGCGCAGGTAGCCTTCACGGGACCTGCGTTGAAATGCAGAACCTCTTCACAGAGTCTGCGCTGAAGCAGAAACGAGAGTTGTTTCTGGGTTCTGGGTTACGGTTTGCAGTTTAATCTACAGTTTTTGGCCGGATAAAAGCTATAAATTAGGTACAATTAGGAGGATGATTTATAGGAGGACTAAGATCTATCACAAAGGGTTGTTAGAGCACTTGTGGATCAGCTGTTCAGATCATAAACAGGCCCAGTGAGTGGACTAGAGTAGCTGATCTCTACTTTGCATTTGTAAATGGCAAATGCAGTTCGATTCGGCACACTCGAGTTTATGAAATGAATAGCAATAGAAACATAAATAAACTAACAAGATACTCTCCCCAGTGGAGTCGCCAATTTGTTGTTGGGAAAAGTATCCAATTCGGAATGTCCCTATCCCACTCTAAGAGGTGATAGTGCCTTAGCAACAAACAAGGAAAACTATCTGAATACTCTTCTTTATGAGATGTAAATAGAGAAAGAAGGATGTAACTAACCGGTGTCTTCCGCTAGTTTGTTGATCCAATCACTCTCTCTTTTGTTCGCTTCCCGCTGCCTGCTCTTTCACTGGTCCAGCTTCACCCAGTTCCTGCAAGATCACAAGAGAGGAAAACTACACAAAAGACATAGATTCACATTCATAACTAGTTTAGGATCAGATATAAACTAAATATGCAAATATAACAAAACATCATTGAAATACAAGCATATAGGAGAAACTCAAATAGCTTTATTGATATGATAACAAGGTTCAAGAGGAGATACAACCAAATGAGTCCCGATCCAGCATCTACCTCCCAGCAAAGGAATCCCTTCCTCTCCTCCAACAAAGCATAAATCACCCAATGTACTAATCTCAATCTCAAACCAACAGCAATTCTCTGCAAAGTACAAAATTCTAGCCTCCTGAACCTCTGGGTGAGAGATCCATATATATATGTAAGCAGAGAGGATGAGTCAGCTTATGTTTTGACTTGTGGCTTCTCTCTGTCAGTTCTTGCTTCCACTTGGAGGTTGAGAACCTCTTACTCATCACTAGTCGAATTCCTTGAGGCAAGTGTCATTGGAGAAGATTCTGGAAGCTTCCAGGGTCTTTCCACCTCGTTGAATGAACTTGCCATTTGTCATTTCCCGCTCAGCGCACCCTGGTAGTGCTTTCACCTGCGTTGCAGTGCAACTAACCAGTGTAACCTCTGCATTTCAGCGCAGACAGCTAGTGGAACCTCTGAATTGATCCTGAATTGACTGTTTCTGAGTTGTTTTTGGTGGAGAACTTCTGGGAGAAGTTGTCATTGGTTGACCTTGTTCCTTTAGGGGTAGGAACAACTCATTTAGGGACTTTGGATCACTTGGATTATGGACATTTCATGCTCAATGCTGTAAGGCACAAAAATGTCTATAACACATAATGCCAACAATCTCCCCCTTTGGACTTGATGGCAACCCCAAGATCCTCAAAGTCATTCTCCCCCTTTGTCATCAAGGGCAAAGGGTTGTGCTCCCCCTGAATACATGCTGATATCTCTGCTCTGTTGTGCTGAACATGCTCCCCCTCTGCAAAAATATGTTCTTCAAGAAGAACCATGACTTAAACATCATAAAGGACCTTCCTATCACCAAAAGACTCAATACATACAACCATCACCCAACCAAGTGGGGATCATCCATCCAACCAAACAGAAATTCACATATGACAATCAATTGCATCAATCATCCCAGGCATAGTGGGGAAACCAAAATAGGTTGTTACATGACCTTGATAAAAAATTATACATGACATAGAGACGAATTATCAAGACTAAGCAAAACACTAATGACAATTATCATCTGACAATCACTGTCGATATCAGCAATCAAGTTCTCCTTCTGATCCCTTTCTGCAGCTGATCCACCTGAACCAAAACAGCTTGAGTACTAGAACCAAGAACTTATAAGGTAATGCCAACAATGTATTATTAGAAGATTAATTGCTCCCCCTGAACCTGTGCCTAATGATCTCTGACAGACCCATATCAGATGCTCTTCAACCAGAGTCTGCCCTTGCTGATTTTCTTCAGAACTCCATATACGTGACTGCACCTGCACAAATCAGCGTATGTACGCGGATTACCCTCATCCAACTCGCGTACACCAACTTTTCTTTGGAACAGACAAGCTTCAACAGTAGGATGAAGCATCAACGACTCCCAGCTTTTGTCTGAGATATTCAAAAGTTTCCCTGGGCAGTGGTTTGGTGAGAATATCAGCAACTTGTTCCTTAGAAGGAACATACTCCAACTTGACCTTTTGTTCAAGCACTTGTTCCCGGAGAAAGTGATACTTGATTGGTATGTGCTTGGTCTTTGAATGCATGACTGGATTCTTTGAAATGCTGATTGCACTTGTATTATCACATAAGATAGAGACAGGTGGAGTGCAATTGATTTGAAAATCCTGCAAGGTTTGCATCATCCAAAGAAGTTGTGTGCAACAAGATGCCGCAGCCACATATTCTGCTTCAGCTGTAGATAAAGCAATCGAACTCTGTTTCTTGCTGAACCAAGATACTAATCTGGAACCCATGAAGAATGCACCGCCACTTGTGCTCTTCCTGTCATCCACGCTTCCGGCCCAATCTGCATCTGTGTAAGCATGAAGAGTGAGATCTGTATCTCTAGGGTACCATAAGCCATAGTTTTGAGTCCCTTGAAGATACTTGAAGATTATTTTGACTGCCTGAAGATGAGTTTCCTTTGGGTTGGCTTGAAACCTTCCAACTATTCCCACTGCATGCATAATATCTGGTCGGGTACCTGTCAAATAAAGCAAACTCCCAATCATGGATCTATAGGTTGGTTGATGCACTGCTGCAGATTCATCATTTGCACTGAGGCTGCATCCTGTAACCATGGGGGTACATACTGGTTTCGCATCTTCCATGCCATACTTCTTCAAGATCTGCTTGAGGTACTTGGTTTGAGACAAGAAAATACCTCCTTCATTTTGTTGGATTTGCAATCCAAGAAAGTATGTCAATTCTCCAAGTAATGACATTTCGAATTCTTTCTGCATCACCAAGGCAAAGATTTGACTCATAGCCTCTTCATTGCTGCCAAAGATAATATCATCTACATACACAACAAGTATTAGCAATTTGTTATTTTCAATTTTTATATAGAAATTGTTATCTGTTGATCCTTTTGAAAAACCTTGTTGATGAAGGTATTTATCCAACCGATAGTACCAAGCCCTTGGAGCTTGTTTAAGCCCATAGAGAGCCTTTTTAAGTCTACATACAAGATTTGGATCATTTCCAAGGATAAAGCCATCTGGTTGTTCAATGTACACTTCTTCTTCTAAGTCTCCATTCAAAAAGGCTGACTTCACGTCCATTTGAAATACTTTGAATTTTTGAAAGCTAGAGAGGGCAAGGAACATTCGGATGGCCTCAAGTCTAGCAACTGGAGCAAAAGTTTCTTCAAAGTCTATTCCTTCTTGTTGAGCATATCCCTTACAAACCAGTCTTGCCTTGTTTCTAACTACTTCTCCATTTTCATTTAATTTATTTTTGAAGATCCATTTTGTCCCTATGACATTCTTATCTTTTGGTCTAGGAACCAACTCCCAAGTGTTGTTCTTTTCGATCTGCTCAAGTTCTTCATCCATAGCCTTGACCCAACATTCATCTTTGCATGCTTCTTTTACATTTTGTGGTTCAGTGGAGGAGAGCAATGCCAAATAGCTTGAGGCTTCTGCTATTGTTCTTCTTGTTTGTACACCTGCCTCTTTCTGTCCCAAAATCTGAGATTCTGGATGATTCTTTTGAACATACCTGGATGGAGACTTCTCTTCTATCCTTATCTGTTCCTCTGGTGCCTCTTGAGGTTCTTCTTCTTCATCATCAGTCTGATTTGGAGGGTAGTCTTCATCTTCTTCGATATCTTCATGATTTACTTGCCTAGGAATGTATCCTTTTTCATCAATCACTACATCAATGCTGTCAACTATTCTTCCAAGTCTTTTATTGTAACACTTATATGCTTTGCTGTAAGGAGAGTAACCAAGGAGAATGCCTTCATCTGCTCTAGGTTCAAGTTTGCCAAGCTGTTCATCAGTATTCTTAATATAGCATTTGCTCCCAAAAATTTTGAAATGCTTTACCGAAGGAGTCTCACCATACCAGAGCTCATGAGGAGTTTGAGTGTTGTTCACTCGGACATTTGTTTTGTTGAGAATAACAACCGCAACATATGCAGCTTCACCCCAGAAAGTTGCGGGAGTTTCAGACTCATCAAGCATAGCGCGAGCCATTTGTTGGACTATTTTGTTCATCCTTTCCACCACTCCAATTTGCTGAGGAGTTCTAGCTGTAGAGAATTCTCTTCTTATCCCATGTTCTTCACAGAAATTGAAAAATTCATTTGAGGTAAACTCCCCACCTCTGTCAAACCTGAGGCACTTAATTTTGTAACCTGATTCATTTTCAACCAAGGCTTTGAAGGATTTGAATTTTTCGAATGCTTCGTCTTTGTGCTTCATAAGTCCCAACCAAACAAACCTGGAGAAATCGTCAATGAATAATATCAAGTATTCTTCTCCTCGAGGTGTCCTTTTCCTAAATGGACCACATACATCTGTATGGACTAGCTCAAGAGGCATGCTAGCTGATCCTTCCTTCTCCGGAAAGTTAGTTCTGGTTTGCTTTCCAAACTGACATGATTTGCATATGGTGTTGTCTGGAATTTTGATATCTGGAAGACCACGAACTGCCTGGTATTTGCAAGCTTTCCTTATTTGTGAAAAACTTAGATGTCCCAACCTCCGGTGCCATAACCAGTGTTCCTCATTCTTGCTCAAATAGCATTGTTGTTGTCCTTCTTCAAATATGTATAGATTATTTGGAGTCCTTCTACCTTTGATCACTGTTTCACCTGTATCAAGATCACGAACGCGACATTCATTTGATCTAAATATTACCTCGGTTCCTTGATCGCACATCTGACTGACACTCAGAAGATTATGCTTCAATCCATCAACATACAAAACATTTCCAGCTTTGACCTTTTCTTTCAACTGAGCAACGCCTTTTCCTTTTATAGCTGCAGAGATATCGTTTCCAAATGAAACCTTCTTTCCCTTTTCTAATGCAGTATATGATTCAAGTTTCTCTTTGTCCCCTGTCATATGCTTCGAACATCCGCTGTCGATGTACCATAGACTTTCCTGTCCTTCTGCATAAAAAGCTATCCCACATCTTTCTGGTTGCGGTTCCTTCATTCTCCATGTTCTGGCACTTGAGGTTTGTTCCTTCTGTGTTGTCTTCCAAAACCTGCTCCTGCATTCAGAGTCTTCATGACCAAAGTTATTACAAATAGAACATTCAACTTCATTTTCAAGGACCGAAAAGTTGTTATAAGTCCTTTTCGTGCTCCTAGTCATATTCCTTTGTTTTTGAGCTTCTCTAGTCATGATTGTCTTATAGGCAACACATTGAGCTGCTTTGTGACCAAAGTTATGGCAAGAGAAACATTGGCCATTGAAGAAACTCCTGCGATTATCAAATCTATCATCCAACCGATTGTAGTTTCTATTGACATCCATTCTTGAGGTAAATTGGGAAGATTTTACCTGTGGCTGATTGTAGCTTTTGTTTGTCCTTAAGGTAGCTTGTCCCCGATTTTCTTGATAGTCTTTATTCGTTCTTGAGGTAAACTGTCCCTGATTCACCTGATGACTTCTATTAGGCCTTTGCTCGCTCCTCCTTGCTGCATCAAGATAACTTTTGGAGGTAGAAGCTTGAGATGTTTCTCCATTATATCCCAGACCTGTCTTGATCAGTGGAGAACGCTGCACATTGATAATCTCATCCAAGGTTTCAGATCCTTTAACAAATTTAAGATTAATAGCTTTTGTTTTCTCAATCTCCTTTCTAAGACAAACAATTTCACATTCCAATTTTTCAAGATGTTTTTCCCTTTCAGCCAGTTGGCATTGTAGAGAATCAATAATTGCATTTTTCTCTTCTAAGCACACTTTGAGATTAGTCATCTCTTCACAAAAACCTTCTACATCTATAGCATCCATGTAGTCATCATCTTCAAAAGCCATTAAAAGTTTATATTCATTACCTCGTTCACCTTCGTCACTATTTGAAAGACCATCACTATCTTCATGAGTGTAATAGCTTTTCTTGTTTGCATTCTGTTTCTTGTTCCATCTAACAGGTTCCTTTCCCTTGTCAATCTTATCCTTATGAGGACATTTGGCAGCATAGTGACCTACTCTTCCACAAGCAAAACATTTGAAAGGTAACTTACCTCTGAATCTTCCAGTACCCCGTTGAAGATTTATGACAAAATTTGATTCTTTTTCTTCTTCGTGACCTGATTCATAGTATTCTCCTTTGAAGGAAGCTTCTCTCCTGTCTGATGGACCTCCTTTTCTCATTTCATAAGCAGTTAAAATTCCATGTAGTTGAGACATGGTGAGAGTTCATAGATTCTCCTTTTCTTCTATAGCGGACACTTTAGATTCAAACTTGGGGGACAAGGATCTTAGGACTTTTTCAACCACAATAGCCTCTTTTATTTCTTCACCCAAGTTTTTCATGCAATTAACAATCTCATCTACCCTAAGGAAATAGTTAGCCACACTTTCATCATTATACATTCTGAGATTCTCATACTGAATCCTGAGAGTTTGAAGTTTAGCACGCTTTACCTGTTCATCTCCTTCATAGCTCAAGACAATCTTGTCCCATATTTCCTTTGCGGATTTATATTGCATAACCTTCACGAATTCTGATTGGGATAAGCATCCCAACAGAGTATTGACTGCTTTAGCATTTGTTTCATATTTCTTCTTCTCGGCTGAATCTGTAGGAGTAGCTGAAGGAAAAGTGTAGCCTGTCTCTATGATATCCCAAACTTCTGTACCAAGTGATTGAAGATAGGCAGTAACTCTTACCTTCCAATAATTGAAGTTTGTCCCATCAAAAATCGGTGGCCTGATTGATGCTTCCCTCTCATAGTTGCTCATGATGAACGATCTTCCTTCAAGCGATCAAGCTTCTCTGAAGGACCTGCTCTGATACCAATTGTTGGAAATAATACTGAGAGGGGGGGTGAATCAGTATTATCTAATCAATAATACTTTTCATTTCCATACTTAGATACATATACGCTACTTAAATTAAGTGAACCCGCATGTATACGCTACTGTGTCTAAAGCAACTAGCGTATATCCAGAATAATTATGATTCAGTTAATCCATTAAATATGAGTCTTTAGTTAGGCATCAGATCTTCATTAACCATATGAACAGTAAGCAAGTGCAGTAAACAGAATAGATCATCACACACAAGAAGCACACATGAACACCATGATATAAGGTGGAAACCCAATGTGGGTGAAAACCACCTGCTGCAAGTCGTCTCTATCTTTCCTTAATAAGAAACTTCAGTTTACAATCTTTTGTACTGGTGCAGCCTTATACCAGTATGCAGGCTACAACCTGCAGAAGGCTACAACCTTCTCTCGTTTTCCAGACTCTCCTGGAAGGGAGCTCCAACCCCCTTTGCTCTTGTACTAGCTAAGATACTAGTACGTAGGCGCCGGCCTACAATCTTTTCTCCTCTAGGTACCACGTTTCATACATTTTCAGACTGGATACTCCTGAAGCACAACACTACAATCTGAAGACCACAATTCATCCAATTTTCATACTGGACCCATAAAGATCATTGAAGCACAAAAACAATCAATACTAGCATCATCAATCTTTGAATCACTGAAACACTGAAACCCAGTCAACAACCCAGTCACCAGAACACAGAACAGACAACAGAACTCTGCAATAACAATCAGACCCAACTGCAACTTCAAAAATCAAGCTTCAAAAGGTATACGCTACTACAATGAATCAAACCCGCGTACATACGCACTTTTTCCAAGGCTAACCTACGTACAGATCTAAAAATATTGTCTTATAACTTTGCAGCTGTATCAGACATCAGTCATACTCAGAACATAACATACGTCAGTATGCAGATCTAGAATAGGCATAATCAACCATATAAAGATAGTTCATTTCAAACCATTTGATCCAGATCTATCCTTAGATCTTGTCTTCCATCGACCGGTGAGATCCCTTCTTAGCTCAGATCAAGCAATGCATCATCAACCCAGAAACCCAATACTAGATCTCTTTCTTCATCAGATATTCAAGACTTTTTCAATACTCTTGCCTAATGATCTTCTTCTCCTTTTATAGCCTTAGGCCCTTCACAATACCACGATCCAAAACCATAGTAACACAATACCATCAACTCAATACTAGGGATCAACACGTCTGTCGAGATACCATGGTCCAAAACCATAGGTTCAAATTCCAAGGACTAACTGCCATGGACCAAAGGTAAGTTTTCCAACATATACGCGCTTTTCTTTGCATGAAAGTGCGTGTATACGCATACGCACTTTTATAAAGTCCAACCTGCATATATACGCGACTTGATCTTAATGAACCTGCGTATATGAATTTTCTCTTCATCATAAGAGAGAGTTGCCATCAAGGACAACACCTGTACCATAGCGTCACACCTGTGCCATAATGCCAACACCAGAGGCCACATTTCTTCCTGCACCCTGTATGCAAGTGTCCTGTCCATCACTAATTCATAACTCCAGCAATTACGCTCATCATGTCCTAGAGATTGACAGAAGTTACAGAAGAGTTGTTGCAGCGTCTATACAAATTTCTGCAGTAAATGGAAATTGTCTATCTGTTGAAGCCTCGAAAATCAGGTCGACAACAAGGGGGATACCCACCCGGTCTGGACCTTGGTTGGCAGCTCCTTATCCATTTGGTATAGCGGGTCCGACTGGGGATAATGGGACCAGTTTCCCAATTTAAGGGTGTGTGTGTGTGTAGAGTTGGATGATGCTGATCTAAGAGTACTTAAAGCTAATTTGATTCAAACTTCTAAACTAACTCTATGCTATTGTAATCTAATGAGAAACAACACATCTAATCTACGCTAACCCGGGATGCATTTCTTCTATTATGCGATCTAAATAGATTTCAAACAATAACTGGTAATAAAGATCATTCAACTATCATAAGAATAGAAATCAATTAAGATAAACCACTTTGCATAAAAAGTTAAGCAAAACAGTTGTGAACAACATATCGCATATAAGTTATTCATATATCAAACATAAACGAATGACTCCACTGTACAAAAGTGCCAAATGCTAAATCACACATTCATACAGTAACATATAAACAACTGAAAACTGTATATCACTTTAAGAATATGAGCAGAAATGGTCAAGAGATAAAAGTACCATTTATGACTGGTTCCACTCATAAGCTTCAAGCAACAACGATTTATCTCTACTTGTTCTAACATCTACTAAGAGTGCAAAAGTGCAACATTAGTAGCAGACGTCAAATGCAAACATTGATAAATCGCGATCCAACCATTCATCAAAAACCCCCTCCGAGGGTGCAAAAGTGCATGTTCTGAGGACAAGTTTTTTGACAAATTTCTGGACCCTTCTCCAAATGCCTGAGAAGGGTTTAAATACTGCTAACTAATTAACTTAATTACATAAATTTAGGATACGGTTTTAAATGACCGCCCTTCTACTAAAGCAAAATTATTTCTAAAAATTGAATCTAATTCCTAACCGTTTCTGTATTTTCTCCTTAGTGCTGCAAGCATGCAACATTCGACTGGGAAGAGTCGGCTGGTTGTCTTCTCCTTTCGTTTGAGCTACGAAAATAGAAATAACAAGCGCTGGCACCACTTTCTGGTAAACTAGAAGATAGTTTCAAGAATCTTCCTCTGGCTGGGTGTATTCACTGTGTGTATACTTAGTAATAACCCAAATTCCTCTCAAACTGATTCTGCTTTTGCTATTTCGGTTTCCGACCTTGCGAATGACTGAATAAGTTAGGGACTTTGCTCTCTGAACAATTTTCTGTATTAAAAACTGCCTCCGTTCTTTGTTCCGGGCTTTTCTAGTGCGTTTTCCCTCTTTAGCGCCTTTTTTCTTTTTGCTTTACCGGGCATAAGCTTCAGGATCTTTTGCAAACATGCTGCTTTTGTGCGCCTTTGATTTTGAGTTTTGGATGGCCTATTGACATCAGTATCTATTGAGTGATACTCTGGAATCTATGGTCCTATTGCATGCGGCATCCGTTTGTGAAGGCATCTCTTCTCTGTTCTCCGAGCATTGATGCTTTCCCCTTTTCCTTAGATGTTTCCTGCACATTGCTTTATGTTATTTTCTGTCTTACAGTTTACGCAAAGGAAAAAGTAATGATGATAAAGATTGACATGAAAGCTTTAAGCTCTAATGAATTCATAATCATGACACCCATAACGAACTGACTCTTCGAAAAACACAACACTATCCTTCTTGGATACTTTGGCGTGCAATCATTAATTTCTTTTAAGGCGCACGCCCAATTTTGGTCTACAGACAACTTTCCTTGAATACTGTGCCGAGGAAATTTTGCGATGGGTGATTTCTGCGACTCGCATCGCAGTATCGAGGATCGTGTCATCAAGATGTGTCATCACAGAAATTGATGATCGCATTCATCGCAGATCGCAACATCGCAGATCGCAGATCGCAAATCGCGATTAGTCATCCAATCATTGTGTGATGCTTACGCGATGTTGCGATATGCGACATCGCATATCGGCCGTCAGAGATTCCTTAAGTTTTTTCATTTAAGAGTGCTTCATCATATATGCAATGCGATGAATTTTGCGTCGCTTATTCGCAGCTTATTATGCGCATAGGAAAACGTTTCACTCTCTTCTCGCGATGTGATACAGTTTTAGGGAGTTAAAATACAAAAATTTTGATAAAATGTTTTTTGGATTTTTTATTAAGGGTCCACATTTGCTTGGTGTTATCGCTAATACCAAACAAAGAGGGGGGTTGTTGGTGGCCACAACAATGGCGATTCACTATGAAGAACCAGTTATCTCTGCTTTTCTATTGAATTTTAATTTCCAAAGCAGAAAAATTCTCATACGTCTAAATTTTGTTATGGACAGATAGAGTACATTATGCCTTATCCTATCAATGATATTTTGTCTCAACCTTTTCCTATTCCAATTGTTTGCTTCCTCAGGCTTAGTCCTTGTATTTACATCAGACATTACTTGGTCTTTTAAAGATAAAATAAGGTCTTCTCTGCGTGCTGGCTTTTAAAATATGCTCATTCGTCGTAAGTAGAGCCTCTGCTGCCCGCAAGCGTCCATAGCCTCGACAGGGTTACCTGTTACCCAGCAATGATCCTTTATCCTGCTTAAGGCTATTTACAACTTTTCAGAGAAAAACCCCTTTTGACACTTTTTCCTTTTTTATTCTCTAAAGAACAATGTCTTGGTTTGGTGGCCAAATTATGACACAGTCATTCACTTGATTTACACTTTTGCTGAACAAGCTGGCTCGTGATGAGACCCCTTGTCTTTTGATTGCAACAATCTTGAGTCGTTGCCCTGTTTTGGTGGACAGTATTGGCAAAGTCAGCAAGTTATAATATTTGTGATCATGATAAGCCAGCTTGTGATGAGACCTCTTATTCTTTGAGATATAGTGTTTTCTCGGATTGTTCCTCTGAATGCTGCGATTTCCTTTAGCAGGGAGGAAGTCATTGTTTTTCCTTAAGAAAGCTCTGGACAACAATAATAGAGTTTGAAAACAGCAGTTTTACAGAGAATATTTATTCTATTATTGATACCTTTCATTGTGCTGATATAAAACAATTTTTTACCAAAGGTTGCTTTCCTCAAATTTTTTGAAGTTGAAACTAGTATCATATCTAGGCTAAAGTTAACTCTACCTGTCAATAATAAAGATCAGATTTTTCGAAAATTTTGCTACTTGTACAAGCGAAAAAGCTCAAAATCTGATAGAGAATTGGTGTCTTTTTCGTGAACCCTTGTAGTAACCATCTACAACTGGTTTTATTTATAAGAAAGAAAAAAAAGAAAAAACTAAAACTATCCTACAAAATAGAAGAGTAATCTTCTATGGAAAATATATTTTAAGGATCTGTCCATTAACAGATAAAGAATCCCTTCTACCTGCTAAATCATGCAACACAAACGTTGATGGGCCTATAACTTCTACAATCTGAAAAGGACCAAGCCACATCTTCTGAAATTTTGTATGTTTGCCCTTTCCTTCATGAGCCTTATCCCATTTCAAAACTAAATCTCCCATCTGAAAAAAATATTTGGTCATTATGCTTGAGTCAAAAGAGGATTTTATTAGCGCTTGGTGATGAGTATGGTTTCTCTTAGCTTGTTCTCGTTGTTCTTCTAATTTAATTATTTCCATTTGTCTTAGTTGTATGGAGGAAGTAGATACCTCATCGATGTGTGGTACTAAAGACAAAGAGGGGATGACTAAATGAGTTGGGAGAACCACTTCTTTCCCATAAACTAAATTAAAGGGAAAAGTGCCGATTGATATCTGCCCATAAAGCATTTACCAAAGCTTTGTGCCAATTCTTTTGGTTCTGGTCAACTTCTCTTTTAATAATCCTGATCAGGTTTTTATTTGTCGATTCAGCCAATCCATTACCTTGCGGATAGTAGTTGGCCGAATATTTCAGTTTGAACCCTCTTTTAAGTGCAAACTCAGTCATTGCATTTACAAAAAAGTATGAGGCATTATCAAACATTAAAGCCGTTGGCAATCCAAACCTAGTGATTATAAATTGATCTATGAATTCAATGATGTTTCCAGAATTAGCTGTCTTGAGAGGAACTGCTTCTACCCGTTTAGTAAAATAATCTGTTGCCGTGAGGATGTATCTATGCTGCTTAGAAGAGTGAGGAACGATCTCACCTATTATGTCCAAGCCCCACTGACTGAATGGTTGCTCGATGTTTACCGACTGTAGTGGCATGGACGGTTTCTTTTGTCTCCCTGCAGTAGTTTGGCAGACTTGGCATTTCCTCACGTAACTGTGTGAGTCTTTGAACAGCGTGGGCCAATAATATCCTGCACGTAAGATTTTATGTGCAGTAGCATCTCCAGCATAATGTCCGCCTGCTGGTCCATCGTGGAGTTCCTGCAAAACCTTTTCGGCTTCATTTTTCTCAAGACACCTAAGAAGCACAGAATCGTAATTCCTTTTAAACAGAACATCATTTATGAGCTGATATTGTTTAGCTTTCAATCTCAGAGCTCTTTTCTTGGTGTGATCCAGGTGTGATGGAGCATACCCATTCTTAAGATAATAAATGGTGTCAGCATATAATGATTCTGTATCGTTTAGGCTTACCTCATACGTTTGTACCTCTTCAGATGAATTCTCATGAATTTGCGATGCTCCAGCCAACATTTTGTAGAAGCCTTGACCTCTTACAATGCTTGCTGGTTTGATCTCAAGGTCGTATTCTTGTAAAGCGGTGATCCAATTTGCTCTTTTTTCACCCACATCCTTCTGTATTAGAAGATTTCTTACCGCTGGAAACGGTACTATGACCTTAGTATGGGATTTAAGTAAGAAAGGTCTGAAATATTTGATCGCTTTGAAAACAGCATATGCCTGTTTCTCCACGTCTGAATAGTTGAGTTCAGCACCTTGTAAATTCGAGCTAAAAACTGCGATTGGAGCTTCCGCTTTCTCTTGATTTGCTTGAGTTAGAATTGCGGCATATGATTTCTTTGAGGCAAATGTGTATAAGATAAAAGATTCTGAAAAATTCGGGGTTGCTAAAGATGGAGCATTAATGATATCTTGTTTGATCAGGTTGAATGCTTCATGCTCATCTTGACCCCATTTAAAATTTGAATTCTTTTTAATCATGGTTTGCAAAGGAGAAACAATCCGTGAAAAATCTGGGACAAATCTCTTCACAAAATTGATTTGACCAAGGAAAGATTGCATGGCTTTTTTGTTATGAGGTAAGGATATTTCAGAAATTTCTTTGATGCTATCAGGCTCAATGTGAATACCAGATTTTGACACTATGAATCTTAGAAGTTTTCATTCACTTAATGCGAAAAAAGATTTCTTTGGGTTAAGTGAAATCCCATACCTTAAACATCGTTGAAAGATTTGTTTCAAGTCTTTGAGATGGTCGCTTCGCTTCTTGGAGTACACTGTTATATCATCCAGATAAATTACTATAGATTTATTGACTAAACCCTTGAATGCGATGTCCATGGCTCTCTGAAATGTAGCGCCGGCATTGATCAAACCAAAAGGCATCTTCCGATATGCGTATGTGCCCCATTTAGTTCGGAATGTGGTTTTTAACTGATCATCGGGATGTACTAGCACTTGATTGTATCCTGAAAATCCATCCAAAAAAGACATTAATTCTGAGTTTGCTACTGCCTGTAATATCTGCTCCATAGATGGGAGGGGAAAATTGTCTTTTTGACAGGCTTTTTTGAGATTCCGAAAATCGATACAAATTCTAATATCTCCGTTTTTCTTTCTAACGGGTACCATATTGGAGACCCATTTGGAATTTCTGACGGGGAAAATTATTCTGGCTCTTAATAACTTATTTAGCTCAGTTTTTATCTGATTTTCTAAATTGGGGTGGATTTTTCTGAGTTTTTGTTGGACAGGTTTTTCATTGTCAATCATAGGGATAGTATGTTGAATGATAGAAGTGTCGTATGTCTTCAGCTCATCGTAATTCCAGGCAAAAACATTTTTGTATTGTCTCAAAAGACGGATATACGCTAGTTTTTCTTCAGGGACTAGGCCGTGGCCTAGATTAACGTTTTGTGGTTTATCATTGGTTCCTAGGTTTACTAATTCGTAGTTCAGAGTCGAACTGTAGAGCTTAGAATTGGTAGACATTTTAAACCGACTTTTCAAATCATATAAGTCTTCTAACTTAACCACCGATTTAGGTATAGCATTATCGGTGCTATCTTGTTGTATTTGTCGATCATGATGGTCTTCATCAATTATTTGATTGGAGTAGGATCCTTCAGAAGTGAGGAAATTTACAATATCAGGATCGTCATTGAATACTCTCCAGTTTGTAATGTTGTTAGGGATGGACGGTCTAAAGATTAATTCTATTGAGAATCTATCTGGACTAAAATCTTCGGAGGAAATAAGTCTAGAGGCTACGTTAGCTAAAAGGTCTGCACTCGCGTTTTGGAGTCTTGGGATTGATGAAATATTGAATGCTATGAAATGCTCAGTCAGATCTTGTACTAAAGATTGATAGTGTTTCAAATGACCTGATAGGCAATGTATGGTGTTACGTACCTGTTTGACGACAATCTCAGAGTCTCTGAAGACTTGAAGGTACTTGACGTTCAACCCGATTGCTTTGTATAGGCCTTGCACCAAGGTCTCATATTCCGCTGTATTGTTTGTGCAATCGAATTCAAGTATGCACGTAAGCATGGTCTTATTTCCTTCTGGGCTAATTAGAACGCATCCTGCTCCTGCTCCTGCTCCTTCGTTAGATTTAGAGCCATCAAAATATAATTTCCAAAACAAAGATGTATTTACAGGTTTATCTAAAAAATTAACACACTTTGAATTATCAGTTTGGGAAAAATTTTCGACTTGGGACAAAGCTGAATTTTCTAAGTAAGGTGATGTATGAGCATTGAAATTGCCGAGGAAAGAATCTACCGAGTAATTGCCTATGATACTGTTGTTGTATGCTATTGCTTCATTTTCTCCCTCCAATTCCGTTACTATGTACTTCTGGTGTAACTCTCGTTCAACCTTTATTTGATTCGGTTTACCATTGTAGGGTAACCACATGTGCGACCAGTCGATTGAAAAGTATCCATGGAGTTTTTAAGACCAATCCCTACTAAGAATCAAGCCATAGAATTCTGGGATATCAGCTACTAGAATGTCAATAACCTGACATACCTTCGGGTTAGACGACAATCTTATGGTCACTTGATTAAGTTCACCAATCACTTCGACTTGAGATCGATCAAGCTGAGCTATGCGCACTGCGGATTTTTGTGGTTGAACATTCAACTTGGCACATATTGATCTGGGTAAAATATTCGTTGAAGCACCAGAATCTACCAAACAATTGTGCACATTTTTATTGAAAATTTCATAAGTGAGAAGAAAAGGGGGAGTGTGATACCTTGATCTTCCTCCAATCAAGGCGATGTCATTTGGATCAACCTTATTGATCTTGTTGGTTGGAGGTCTTCCCATGTTGTGGGAAGCTACAACTGTAGGCAAAGATGTAGTAGGCACGACATGTAATTCTTTCATCATTATCTTTTGTTGATGTTTCAATTTGCTCAATTCATAAAGAGTAATATTAGCCCTAGTCTTTTTCATGTCATCAATAATATTGTACTCCATTTCATCCGACACTATCAGTGTTCTTGATGGAGGTGTTTGATCTGATTGGACCAGGCTAGATTGAGTCGCTTTAGCGGTCGTTTTCTTTGTTGCGACTTTATCTTTTGCTGCAGGGCTTGCGCCCTTCTGCTTAGGGGTAGTTTGGGGAGGATCAAGTTGATTTTTGCTTCGTGTGCTAACCGGAAATGCTTCTTGATCTTCTTCTTATGGGAGGATGAAATCCCACATTCCTTGTAGTTCCACAACTTCTTCGTCATCGGTCTGCCCTTCAGTGGTACTCTCTTCTTCTTCCTCTTCTTCGGATTCGACATTTGAGATAGCGTTGGGTGGTTTCACATCCTTTGAAGGGCCTCTTTTAAAAGCTCTGTAGGGCTTTTTTGAAGAAGTTTCTGCTACTTGTTTTTTTATGTCAATCATCTCATTGGACATGGCTTTTAATACTTTTTGTAATCCTTCCAAATCGAAAGGGTCTTTCGTTTGTTTCTTCTTGGAGTCTTCCTTGAAAGAGACTTTCTTAGATTTGCGTTCCTCTATCGCAGATCTTTTTTCCAGGGCTACTACGCATTTCTCTACTGCTATCGCCTCTGTCAAGTTTTCAACTAAGGTTGTCTTATTTGCCCTATCCACGAAGATTGCTAAGTTTGATGGTAAGGCTGTAATATACCATTCACATCGTACTTCTTCGCTGGGTTGGGAAGCAGTGGGAATTTTGTTGAGGATTTTATTGAACTGTAAATTGAAATCTTTGATGGGTTCTCTAGCCTCGGCTTTAAGATTGGATAGGTCATTGATTAACGTCGTCGTTGATCTGTCATCACCAAACTTGGTAAGGAATTGACTTTGAAAAATGTCCCAACTTGTGATAGACCCGGAAGGTAATGCAAAGTACCATGACCCCGCTGTTCCTTGCATTGTATAGGGAAAAAGCCGGACAACAGCATCCTCGTTGGTAACTCCGTTGAGATTGACAGAAAGCATGAAATTATTAATGTGCTCTTCAGCTAGCATGCCTGCTTCTGGATTGAATTGGGTAGCCATTTCTCAGGATGGGCCGGTATTTGGCTCAGGGGTGGAGGCATTAAAACCACCCCAGGATTGTTCCATGGAGACTGGGCCATCGTTGAGCTGCTAGTAAATGAAAGTGCAGGGGATGATCCCTGAGGTTGGGAAGATGAAGATATTATGATCTTAGATGATTGAAGAAGAGGGGTTGTGGAAGATGGATGAGTGGTTTGGAATGAAGATGTGGGTGGCTGACTTCACGGTGAGGGAGTTGAAATGGACGATGTAGATGAAAGAGTCTCACTGTCAGACTCTGGAGGTGTTTTACTTGCTCTTTTCCTGGTGGGGAGAGGGAATTCAGTTGGCTGGATGCCAAATTTTTCACTCTTTAATCTAGTTAGGGGATGAGCAGGATTGTACTATGAAGTCACGCTGCTTTGAGATTTATCAGACCTTTGTGTAAAAATAGAAAATCCCTAGAGTTTGCGAATTAGAGTTTGAACTTCAGGGGGTTCAATGGTAGATTGGTCTGAAATATTAGGGTATGTAGCAGCGGTTAATACTCGAGCGACTTCTGACTCTGGATTTAAACATACTAGGGAAGTCGGGGGAGTTGATGAGGAAGATTTACTCTCAGAATGGTATTTAGATTTTGATTTAGGTGCCATTCATAGTTCGGGCCCTCCTTCTAGCGCCAAATATGTTGAAGCCCCGAAAATCGGGTCGACAACAAGGGGGATACCCACCCGGTCTGGACCTTGGTTGGCAGCTCCTTATCCGTTTGGTATAGCGGGTCCGACTAGGGATAATGGGACCAGTTTCCCAATTTAAGGGTGTGTGTGTGTGTAGAGTTGGATGATGCTGATCTACGAGTACTTAAAGCTAATTTGATTCAAACTTCTAAACTAACTCTATGCTATTGTAATCTAATGAGAAACAACACATCTAATCTAGGCTAACTCGGGATGCATTTCTTCTATTATGCGATCTAAAGAGATTTCAAACAATAACTGGTAATAAAGATCATTCAGCTATCATAAGAATAGAAATCAATTAAGATAAACCACTTTGCATAAAAAGTTAAGCAAAACAGTTGTGAACAGCATATCGCATAATAAGTTATTCATATATCAAACATAAATGAATGACTCCACCGTACAAAAGTGCCAAATGGTAAATCACACATTCATACAATAACATATAAACAACTGAAAACTGTATATCACTTTAAGAATATGAGCAGAAATGGTCAAGAGATAAAAGTACCATTTATGACTGGTTCCACTCATAAGCTTCAAGAAACAACGATTTATCTCTACTTGTTCTAACATCTACTAAGAGTACAAAAGTGAAACATCAGTAGCAGACATCAAATACAAACATTGATAAATCTCAATCCAACCATTCATCAAAAACCCCCTCCGAGGGTGCAAAAGTGCATGTTCTGAGGACAAGTTTTTTGACAAATTTCTGGACCCTTCTCCAAATGCCTGAGAAGGGTTTAAATACTGCTAACTAATTAACTTAATTACATAAATTTAGGATACGGTTTTAAATGACCGCCCTTCTACTAAAGCAAAATTATTTCTAAAAATTGAATCTAATTCCTAACCGTTTCTGTATTTGCTCCTTAGTGTTGCAAGCATGCAACATTCGCCTGGGAAGAGTCGGCTGGTCGTCTTCTCCTTTCATTTGAGCTACGAAAATAGAAATAACAAGCGCTGGCACCACTTTCTGGTAAACTAGAAGATATTTTCAAGAATCTTCCTCTGGCTAGGTGTATTCACTGTGTGTATACTTAGTAATAACCCAAATTCCTCTCAAACTGATTCTGCTTTTGCTATTTCGGTTTCCAACCTTGCGAATGACTGAATAAGTTAGGGACTTTGCTCTCTGAACAATTTTTTGTATTAAAAACTGCCTCCGTTCTTTGTTCCGAGCTTTTCTGGTGCGTTTTCCCTCTTTAGCGCCTTTTTTCTTTTTGCTTTACCGGGCATAAGCTTCAGGATCTTTTGCAAACATGCTGCTTTTGTGCGCCTTTGATTCTGAGTTTTGGATGGCCTATTGACATCAGTATCTATTGAGTGATACTCTGGAATCTGTGGTCCTGTTGCATGCGGCATCCGTTTGTGAAGGCATCTCTTCTCTATTCTCCGAGCGTTGACGCTTTGCCCTTTTCCTTAGATGTTTCCTGCACATTACTTTATGTTATTTTCTGTCTTACAGTTTACGCAAAGGAAAAGAGTAATGATGATAAAGATTGACATGAAAGCTTTAAGCTCTAATGAATGCATAATCATGACACCCATAACGAATTGACTCTTCGAAAAACACAACACTATCCTTCTTGGATACTTTGGCATACAATCATTAATTTATTTTAAGGTGCGCGCCCAATTTTGGTCTACAGATAGCTTTCCTTGAATACTGTGCCGAGGAAATTTTGCGATGGGTGATTCCTGCGACTCGCATCGCAGTATCGAGGATTGCGTCGTCAAGATGTGTCATCGCAGAAATTGATGATCGCATTCATCGCAGATCGCAACATCGCAGATCGCAGATCGCAAATCGCAAATCACGATTAGTCATCCAATCATTGTGTGCTGCTTACGTGATGTTGCGATATGCGACGTCGCATATCGGCCGTCGGAGATTCCTTAAGTTTTTTTCATTTAAGAGTGCTTCATCATATATGCGATGCGATGAATTTCGCGTCGCTTCTTCGCAGCTTATTATGCGCATAGGAAAACGTTTCACTCTCTTCTCACGATGCGATACAGTTTTAGGGAGTTAAAATACAAAAATTTTGATAAAATGTTTTTTGGATTTTTTATTAAGGGTCCCCATTTGCTTGGTGTTATCGCTAATACCAAACAAAGAGGGGGGTTGTTGGTGGCCACAACGCTATCGTATGCTTCCCAGCTACCTGACATATATCACACCATAATGTGGGCCCTGCGCTTGGCCCTACTGATGCTTCAGGCCTCAAAGGTATTGGTTCCCCTGATGAAACATAATTTGCAAAAACTGGATAGTGATCTTTATCATGCCCTTGGCCTTTTCACTTTAGGCACCACACTTCTTCGCATGCCTCTGGCTGAGTTGTTTTGTCTTTTTTCAAACATTGCATTTAAAGGAAAAGGTTTTGCAACTCTGCATGAATCAACTAAACCCCCAAATTAGCATCATGCATTAGTTTTTCATGCAATCTCATCGCAATCTCCAGAGCTTCCACCTGAGTCCAAATTTTCTGTTGTGATAGCACAACCCTAAGATGAGGCAGGAGTGCAGCCACAAACCATTCGTGGTGCTACCCATCTATCAGATTCATGTTAGCTTCGCGGATCTTGCACTTCAATCTCTGGTCTAGCTCCCAAGGTGATTCACCAGGCTTCATCGTGATATCTTTGAATCCCATAATTGATTGTGCTTCAGACTTAGGTCTATTGAATTCCTTATTTAGAGCAGTCTCGATATCTGCCAACGTGGACATCAGGTTATCAGTGTAGTACTTAATGTACCACATTAGTGCGTGGTCTTGCAAAGCAATAACCAACGTCGCTTTCTTCATTTGATCATTTGTGATACCCTGAGCTTCCCATATAGCCTTTGCGACGAACCAAAACTAGTCTGAATCTTCATTCCCCAGGCCTTTGAACACAGGTAACTTTACTGAATTCGCCATATTGAATGGTGGTGGAGGTGGGGGTGGTGTGGGCAAGTGTGTAAGCGGTGGAGGTGAAGATGGAGGTGGTATGGGTGGATGAGGTATTCGCATGAACCCTTGCTTTATCAAATGAATAACGCTCTGCAGAGAAGCCTGTGCTGCTCCCTCGTCGTCGCTCAGAGGAGGTTCAATAAACAGGTTATATTCAGGGCCTTTTCTTCCTCTGTCTTTGAAAGTTCTTCCACTTTGCATAGCCCCAAACATCAAGGCAACTACATAACCTTCTTTTCACACGATATCATCTTAATCTAAGTATTTAAAGACCTTAAATATTTACCTTGCGACCCTTTGAAGAAGTGTCACTCTGCTTTGCTATAACTGACCGAAGTATTGACCGCGAACTCTGTCACAAATCGTCCTATGATACGATCGAGCCAATGATCAACAACACATGCGATCTTATCTTGAGAGGTTTCCAATCTCCGCACTAACTTTGGTTTCCAGACAATCGAACCATCAAGCCTCCACCTCCCTTGGTTGTCTGCCAACTTCGTGATCCACTCGTATAATTCAAGTGGGAAGGAATAGAAGAAGATTTCGTGTATCTCTGTGTACAAATATCTATCCAACCACTGTTCTTTTTTCAATCGCGGATTCCTGTTTTTCTGCGCTGCGAATTCATGGATATTTCTATCCAACCAGTCTTCAATCTCTTTCTTAGTTCGATTCCAAAAATGCGACATCACACATCTCATTATGCAGATCCCGGTCCTGGCAACAGAACCATTTGTTGGCTTGATGGGCCCTGACCTAGGTTCAGCATTAAGTAGCCAAGAAAATCCCTACACTACTGGCCCTTTTGGCATCAATCTGCAGAGCGCAGACTAAAGTCTCACCCAAAGCAATATGGGGGATGTAGGAACCAAGTTTCCACACCCTGAGATGGTTTTGATGTCGGTTATTTGCACTAAACCTTCCTTCACATAGACCAATAAGCCATTTAGGGCTTTTCAAAGTACTTCTCTTATATGTCCTTGAAGCCTTCGCGAAAGTCTTCGATCATCCTTCATGGACCTTAAATAGATAGATCAGGAACTTACGTGCCTCTTTAATTACTCTTACTTTTCTATTTACTCAAATTCACTTAATTCTTGTTAACTTTAACATGCATTACAATTATCTTCATGTAAACAGATATTTTTACTTGCGTTCATATGACAAAGTAAAATACATAGATTCACGCATCAATATAGCATTAATTCATGACCCCAGTATTCAATATAACATAGTCGCAATATGCATAACAGAAGTAAAATAATGCATACACGGATAATTCCAGAATACTTCTCCATATTGATAATTTAGATTTCGAGTACAGACTCTGACTACCCTGTGCACGCAACTGCAGGGGTCTGCGCCCTCAACTGCGAACTTCTACCCTAGGCCTCAGCGCACTTAACTGTAGAGCCTCTTCCTATGCTAATTCTCTTCTCTCTTAGCTCTCACATACCCATAGACTTACTCTGAACTCTCCCAAAAGCTTATCAACTGCCTTGGACTCTTCTAAGACTCCTTTTTATACAATCCCATGGTCCACGGACCAAGGGAGGATCTCAACAAGCTGACACACACTATCTAAACTAAGGGTGGAAAACCCCTTTTGATTGCTTACATCTTCGCGCTCTGCGGCCACAAAATGCTGATACTTTACATTCTTTCCTACAAAATTTGGGCTTTCTGCCCCAAAACTTGGGCTTTTAACCCCAAAATTGACCCCAGGGAACCCGTTTCCAACAGGAACTAAGTCGGGGACTCAAGTGTCCTTCCTACATAGTGTACTGTCCATGATTGTGACCCCTCCCTGGTGGTGTTTGTTATTTTAGGTAGCCTTATTAGCAAATTTGTTTAGGGATGAACACAAGGTGATTGGGGTGGGATGCCCTGGTACTAAACAGACGAACCTACTCTGTATTTGGTCTTTTTGGAGGGTGATCATATTCACAAGTGTACTTCGCCCCTTCTTACTAAGGTTCAGGTGAAGTTTAAGAGTAATCGTAATTGTACATTTAGTCGTCTCTCTATTTTAGCCACTGTGATATTAGATTTCATCTCTAGCTAGTTATGGTTATTAGACAGATTTATGTTCCCTGGATGATTTCTAATTTCCTTTAGAGTATTTTTTTATTTTTAAGTGTTCTATTGTTGACATTGAGACTATAACAAATATCACTTTTTTTTTGTTTTAATAAAATATATCTGTCACCATGGATACATTCAACCCTCATCGACTATCTAGACAACAATGAGGTCTTCCTCCATTGACCCTGGAGGACTTGTCAAGCCTTGGTCAGTCGAATTCTCCCCCTTTAGGAAATCAGTTTCCAGTGTCTAACACTAAATCATATAACACTTCCCAAGAAATCTTACTACCTGAGGAATTTTTCCATGAAGGAGTTGTACCTCCTTACAATCCTCCTCTAACTGATCCTCTCGGTCCAATGTTGGTTCAGGTAACACTTGTACCTATCATGTCTTCATCAATTTCCACATCCAATATTCGTACATGGACTAATGGGTCATCGTCCATTATGGACAATTTCACTCCACCATTACTTCCCCTGCCTATGGTCAGTACTACACAGCAGATTGTTCACCCTACTATTTAGACTATGCGTAGTCCAAGCAACCTTGTTACACCTGTTATGAGAGGAGTCTACTACATCACGGTCTCCACCTCTTTTGTGTCAGTGCCTGGATAACTGGTTATCACTCCTAGTAGTTCTATTAGCACAACCACCTTCAAAAACCCTTTTGGTTGGAACCCATTGCAAAGTTCTAACCCCTAAGTTCAGATGCCCAGGGGAAATTTTCCCAACATGCATATACTTGTCGGGGGCATTTATGTTCCCCTTCCACCTATAGGAAAACATGGTTCTTTGCTTATCAACTTACCTCCTCCAAGTGAGCACTACTCAAGTGTCATTCATGTGCCTACTGCGAACTATGTGGCCAGTGATATCCCTCAACCCAGTCCCGCTACATCCATTTTGGAACCCCCTCCTCAACCACAATTGAGTCATCAAGGCACTTTCTATCCAGGGGGAAACCAGTCTTTTTCCACACAGCCTAGTATCCCATATGGAATGCGGCCTTATATAACTACACCACCACAACCAAGAAGTTATTATCTGATGAATCCCATGTATCTTGTTGGAAAAAACTTGACGGAGGGACCTCCTGGTCCTTCAATTAATCCTGCAACACCTTGGTCAGATTCGGTGAAACCTACACCTTTGACTTTTTTGTAAATAGTTGATATCCCCGGTCTATATAAGTTGACTAATAACCCTCTCAATCACAACTTCCATTGGCCTCCAATCTCGCACAAGATGCCTACAAACATTTCAAAAATTGAAGGGAAACAAGGGAATAATCCATCTATGCATGTCACCACCTACCATTTATGGTGTCTATCAAACTCCATGGTTGATGACAATATCCAACTCAAACTCTTCCTGAGAACCCTTACTGGCAATTCTTCCAAATGGTACATTGAGTTTCCATGTGTGTCAGTCAATACCTTTAGTGCCCAGAAAATGGAATTCTTAAATCACTTCCAACTTCATATCCGCTATGTAACCAGAACGAAACTCCCTAGTACTCTAAGCTAAGAAACCTCTACCCACATCTCTGATCATATCCATGAATGGAGATGTAGGCGGAGGCTTGTCAAAGCCCCCATTTTAGATCATTAAACCTCGACTGTCAATCTGCTCTCTAGTTGTGCCTTAGTCCATCAAGGCCAAAACACATTGAGACTCTTGTCAAGTTGTTTAGAGCTCCACTTCTGACCCACTCTCAACTACCCATTACTGCTCCTTAGCTACTTATGGACTTTAGCCCACTATGGTCTTCCTGCGCTGCTCCAATGAAGACCAACATAGGGCATGGAGGGCTGCCACCTATCACTACAAAGACTTCCATCTCCCATAATGAACATGGGCTAGGAGGACTTCCCATCATTTTTTGTAGAAATCCTTCTCCACACACAAGTTTTGGGCTCCACAAAATTCTCCTAGTTGATCAGACCCTTGAACTCAACAACTACCTCTCATGCAATTGCCTTTTTCCAATTTATACACTATCATATTGTCCTCTAGTAGGCCATAAGTGTCCAATCACATCCACACTTGTTCCACTCTCACATTGCCCTCCAATAGTCCACGAGTTATAAAGTCCATGTTGTAGCATCTACACCTAGTTATGACATCCCCGCTCCGAGGAGACCCTTACACACAACTCCCAACAAAATTCTCATCAATTTCCCTTTTCTTCTGCAATAGAGGAGCTATTGTAAAAATATAGGCACCAATATTGACTGTGAAACTATCCACTAGTTAGGGATTCTAGCATTCCATGTCAGCCCTACCTCCTTGGCTTTCACAGGTTGCAACAACTATGTCCACACTAGGAAACCTACATCACTTTATAGTAGTATCTTATCTTAGTTGGATTTCCTTCATGCCCAAGGAATCTCAAACAAATGGCTCCAAAAAAATTGCAATGTAGACTGGTCCAAAGATGATCCACAAATCTCAGATCCAACACCTCAACAACATATCTCTAGCTCATTATTTGAGGTCCACTCCTATGCTTCCATGTAAGTCTGGTTCAGGAATCATTACTATCCCATATCCAACCTTTAATTATACCAAAATATGTTGTTAATGAGTTTAGTTACCCTTTGTTATGATGCTGACCCTTCTTGCTATGATTCTGACTAGCCTATCTGTCACCAATAACCTTGGCCTGCCTCGTATTGCCTATGGCCTACTATAGCAAGGCACCAAAGACCCGTGGTAGCCTATTTAGGGTTTACCTCCCCTCCAATTGGACCTCAAACATCCCATACTTCCTCTCCTCTGCTTCAGAATCTAACAACAGACCCTCGGCCTTCCTTCCTGCACTTCGACCTCCTCAAAAATTCCCTAGAAACAACCCTTGAAACTCGTTGGTCTGTCCTTCTCTTCCGCGGCCCAAAATAGAGTTATCTTCTTCCTCTACGAGCTTTTCACTTGTTGTGTATTGCACCAATGGATGAGAAAAATGTACTCACATCACCTCATATTTATACACAACATGAGGGCTCCATGAATTCATGAAGAGACATGTCTCTTGGACCAATCCTACATGACTTGATTGTCCATAATTAATTTTTACCTTCAAAAATTCATATCTTAATTTCTAGAGACTCAATTTGAGTGATATTTGGAGCTTTGGAATCATCATGCCAAGCTCTATCACCTCAAATTTTCTCATGCTCAAATTCTTCATTGTTTTGGCCCAAATCATGATGGGTGTAAAATCCCATGCTTGGGTTCCAAGCCCACAAGCTTACTTGTGGTGATTTTCCCTCCGAACCCTGAACACTAAGGCTTGCAATACCTCCCAAGCTACAAAAAAATATAAACTCACTCTTAGTGAGGGAGGTACTTCCAAGACTAGGAAGTAACCATCATCATCCAGCGACGCTAGCCCATCAAGCATCCATCACCTACAACATACCCTATAGAATGAATCTGACAATCTCGGTAGTGCCTCTGCCTCATCACATCTGAACTTGAAGATCTTGAACCTCCATAGGAATTCTCCCTCTACCTATGATCCTACATGATCTCTAATGGCTCAATCCTACAAGCACTCATCCTCCCGAATCAAATACCAATCATGCAAACCCCTCCAATCTTGGATATGCAATATCATGATCCAGTGAAGACTCTAGCCTGCCAACCTGTAGTCAATCACATGAAGCCATCTCGATCAACCTGATCTTCTCCATGCAAAAAAACCCTCGAGTTATCCCAAACATCCATGGAAAATCAACGAAATTCCATGATTAGAAATCTTCCCTACAACAAATTGTTGTTCACCATGCTCACCACCAATCCACCAGAACTCCCAGCCAATCTCAATGCTAATATAGTCAAGACCACATCTCCATGTTTTCAATTGAACGCTTCACTTCATGATCTATACAGTCACAACTTCTTCTAAGTTGATTTTCTATGCACACTCTGATTCACTGTCCCTCAAAGTAGCTCAAATACACTCTAATACCATGTTGAATTTCCACAATCTTGGGTCTAGGATAGAATCTTAAAATATATGATGCTACCAAACCAACAATCTCAATGATACTACTTCGTACAATGGAATATAAACAACAGGTAAAAAAACATGCAAAAAATATGGAAAACCTTTTAGAATTTTCAACCCAACTTCGTTATATTAAATAACATATAATACAATAGCTTAGGGCACCCATACTAGGGATAATTGCCCTCATACATCCGACAGTAAAAGATACAAACTAGGGCTTGGTGTCAATCCATCAACAACCAATCTACCCATAATAAGAAACTCTGACCATTTGGCTAATGAAGTTGACTCTCTCAGCTCCCCTCAGTCGTACCCTGAATGTGCCCGGTCCTTCAACTCCCGATTTGTAGCTCCTACCTATATCATTTCTCCAAGTCCATCTAGCCACTGAACCTCGATTGTCAATCTTCTCTCTAGTTGTGCCTTACTGCATCAAAGCCACAACACTTCAATACGCTTGTCGAGTTTTTCGTAGCTCCACTTGTGAAAAACTATCAACTACCCTCTATTTCTCCTAAACTACTAAGGGAATTTAGCCCACTATGGTCTTCTTACGTTGCTCTGATGAAGACTAATAGAGGGCACGGTGGCCTACCATCTATCACTGCAAGATTTCCATCTCCCACAATGAACACAGTCTAGGAGGACTGCCCATCATCAGTTGTAGAAGTCCTTCTCCACACACAAGTCTCATGCTCTACAAACTGCCCCTGGTTGATTAGACCCTTGAGATCAATAACTACCTCTCTCGCAACTACCTTTTTCCATCAAGGTGTTGCTCACCAGACTCCAATTTGGACACTATCATGATGTCCTCAAACATACCATATGTGTCTCTCTCGCAACTACCTTTTTCCATCAAGGTGTTACTCACCAGGCTCCAATTTGGACACTATCATGATGTCCTCAAACATACCATATGTGCCCAATCATGTCCATACTTGGTCCTCTCTCATGTTTCCCTCTAATTGGCCACAAGTGACCAAGTCCACGTTGTAGCATATTCACCTAGTTAGGGCATCTCCACTCCTAGGAGACCCTTACACACAACTGCTAACAAACTTCTCATCAATTTCCCTTCTCGTTTTCAATAGAGGTGCTATTTCACAAATCTAGGCACTGATATTCACTTTGAAACTACCAACTGGTTAGGTCTTCTAACATGCCACGTCAGCCCTACCACCTTGGCTTTCACAGGCTGCAACAACTCTGTACACAGTAGGACACATACATCACTCCATAGTGGGATATGCTCCTATTTGGAGCTCCTTCATGCCCAAGGAAACTCCAACAAATGGATCCCAACAACCTGCAATGTGGACTGATCCAAAACTGATCCACATATCTTGGATCCAACACCTCAACAACATATCTCTAGCTCATTGTTTGAGGTTCACTCCTATGCTACCACGTAGGCCTGGTTAGGGCATCATTATAGTCCCATATCTAGCCTTTAATTTTTACCAAATATGTTTTTAATGAGTGCAATTACCCTTTGTTAGGAGGTGGACCCTTCTTGCTATAATTCTGGGTAGCCTAGCCCTCACCAAGAACATCGACTTGCACTATGTTCCCTATGGCCTACTACAACAAGGCACCACAGGCCTGTGAAAGCTTTTTTAGATTTCGCCTCCCCCACAATTGGCCCTCAAACAACCCATAATTAATCTCCTCTGCTTTTACCTCCAAGAATAGGCCCTTGGACTTCCTTCCTGCACTTTGACCTCCTCAAAATTCACCAGAAACAACCCTTGAAACTCATTGGTTTGTCCTTCTCTTCTATGGCCCAAAACAAAGTTATCTTCTTCCTTTATGAGCTTTTCACTTATTGTGTGTTGCACCAATGGATGAGAAAAATGTCCTCATATCACCTCATATTTATACACAACATGAGGGCTCCATGAATTCATGAAGGGACATGTCTCTTGGACCAAGCCTACATGAATTTGCTATCCATAGTTAATTGCCACCTTCAAACATTCATATCTTCATTTATAGAGCTCTAATTTGAGTTATATTTGGAGCATTGGAATCAAAACACCAAGCTCTATCACCTCAAATTTTCTCATGCTCAAATTATTCATGGTTTTGACCTAAATACCGATGGGTGAAAAACCCCATGCTTGGGTTCCAAGCCCACAAGCCTACTTGTGGCGCTTTTCCCTCCAAACCTCGAACACTAGGGCTTGGAGTACCTCCCAAGCTACACAAAAATCAACACTCCCTCTTAGTGAGGGAGTTACTTCCAATATTGGGAAGTAATCATCATCATTCGATGACATTAGCCCATTTAGGATCCATCGCTGCATCATACCATGTAGAATGAATATGCAAATCATGGTAGTGCCTCTGCCTCATCACATCTGAACTTGAAGATCCCAATCCTCCATAGGGATTCTTCCTCTGAGCCTAGACTCCCTTTGAGCCTACACGATCTCCACTGGCTCAGTCTTGCAATCAATCATCCTCCTAGATCAAATACCAATCGTGAAAATCCCTCCAATCTCGAATATGAAACATCACAATCTGATGAAGACTCTAGCCTGCCAACTTGTAGTCCATCACATGAAGCCATCTTGAATAACCTGATCTTGTCCATGACAAAAAACCCTTGAGTTGTCCCAACCATACATGCAAAATCAATGGAAGTCCCTTAATGGAAAATCATTGTGCACACTCTGATTCACTATCCCTCAAAGTATCTCAGATACGCTTTGATACCATGTTGAATTTCCATGATCTTGGGTCTAGGATAGAATAATAAAATCTCTGACGCTACCAAACCAGGAATCTCGACTATACTACTTTTCACAGTGGAATATAAACAACAATAAATCACACATGCACAAAATATGGACAACTTTTTACAATTTTCAACCCAACTTATTTATATTAAACCACATATAATATAACAGTCTAGGGCTTCTGTACTAGGAATAATGACCCTCATACATCTGCTAGTACTAGATATAAACTGGGGCTTGGTGTCAAAACATCAACAACCAATCTACCCTCAACAAGATACTCTTACTATCTGGCTAATCAAGTCAATTCTCTCAGCTTCCCTCAGTCGTACCCTGTACCTGCCTAGTCCTTCTGCTTTAGATTTGTAGATCCTACCTCTATCAATGCTCCAAGTCCATCGAGCAACTACACCTCGATTGTCAATCTTCTCTCTAGTTGTGCCTTACTGCATCAATTCCACAACACATCGAGACTCCTCTCAAGATTTTCACAGCTCCACTTGTGAACAACTCTCATTTGCCCACTTCTGCTCCTCAGCTACTTAGGGACTTTAGCCCACTATGGTCTTCCTGCGCTACTCCAATGAAGACCAACATAGGGCATAGAGGGCTACCACCTATCACTGCAAGATGTCCATCTACAACAATGAACACAGGATAAAAGTACTACCCATCATCTACTATATAATTCCTTCCCCACACATAAGTCTTGGGCTCAACAACCCAATGTGCACGTTGACAACCTTGTCAGTGCTACCTCTAGGGCTGCTGTAAAGCAACTCAATGAGAAAGCTGCCCAATTATCTGCCGATACCACTCCTGATTCCCAATCATCTTCTCTTCCAACTGATGTGATAAACTCTGTGCAGTCTACACGAAAGCCCAATAGTAATAATAAGAAGAGTAATAAAAATACCTCTCCTTCTAAGGAGCGACCTGCTATGCAGAGAAAATGCAAACAAAAAGTTGTTGCCAAATCAGATACCAGGAAGGAAAAAAATGTTAAGTTCCCATGCAAGATCTATGTGGAGAACCACATGAATTACAAATTTCCTCACTTTCAAGAATGAATAGACATTCCTGCACAAAAGGGCACTGGCTAGACCCTTGTAGTCCTCAACAACCCTTTCCTTTCTCAATAACAATAACACCTTATATCAAACCCACCGCAAACCCCGCAAGGGGGAAATGATGGTTTACATCCTCCTTCATCTGATGAAGGATTTTCAATTGTTTACACCTTTGAAATGGTTGGTCTAAAAATGCAAGCCAAGAATTATGGAACTCTAGTCACAAACACTCCAAAAACTACCTCGAGTTCAAATCCACCACTACCTAACGAAATTCATATCGAAAGGCTTTTTGCTAAACTTGTGATCCATCTCCCCAAAGGAACACTTTGTCACATTGTTAGTGCCTAAATCTACCTCAAGTTGAAGGAAGGCAGGTATAGGGTTAACATCAAACCACGCTTAGCCTGGTAGCTAGCCCTACCATGTCGGGAGAGGACTCTCTCCTTGTCAATCTCAATTAGAATATGGAAACTAGGGCTTGAGATGACTGAGATGAATGCTGATTTTAGGCTAGGTATGTTTGCTCAGAGGATTTTGATTAATTTTAATGGTTGGTTGCTGGATCAAATGAGGAAGGCAGCTTTGGGTCTGGGAAATCAACTCAGATTTTCAGAGGTTTCTGTGGAGCGAGGTAGGCAAGTATTTTAGCACTTTGAATTGGATGTGATGGTGAGTCTAAAGACTGGTGAGGATTTGGAGAGGGCATACAAAATTGATGAGTCCTCTTCAAACAGCAGGAAATATTAAAAAACTAAATGTACCCTCAAGGCAGAGCACTGAAACATCAATGGATTCCACCTAATTCTCTTGATTCATTTAGTTATGACAAAAGAAATATTTTCTGGCACATATACACGTAAGAAAAACACTAAATAACAAAGGGAGAAACAATGCCAAGACACATTACCACAAAAATCCCACAAAATGTTGCTAAACCCTGGTTCATTTCCTTGCCAAACTGCAGAAGTGATTTACAATAGTGCTCAATGCATCCACAACAGTCCAACCTTTACAAATGACTAAGAAAATACATGATATAGGCATCAAACCACCTATACTAGCCATCAAGGGTCGAATCCATGAGTCAAGGAGCTGTTTCAACAACATCTAAACTAGGAACTACAAAATAGGCAGTGGAACAGCTTGCCTCTAAAATTATGGAAACTGATTCATTCAACCTCAAACTACCTCTAACTGATGTATCTACTCCCACAAGTAATTTTTCATCAATATTTACATCATATTACATGATTTACCATTACAAATTTACCAAGGAGGAAAGAAAAAGTCAATTGATAGTCAAACTGGACGAAATTCTGGACAAACAGGCAAAACTGGCAAATTTCCTCCTATGCGCAGCGCCACTGATTCTATGCGCAGTGCTTTTTCTAGGCCACTTTTGGAAGGCTTTCCGATGTCCAAATCAGGTGCAGAATAGCTCATTGGAAAGCTTGGTGAGTCTACTTTCTAGAAAAAATTGAATTTTTGGAATTAGAGTCCATTTTCCCCTCCAAAAATGGAATCTCCCAAGACTACTTCTCGTGTGGAAAAAAAGTGGCAGAGAGGGCACTTTTTGGGTGTTTTTTTCCCTTTTGGAGACCCAGAACTTGTGAAAATTTCTCAGCCATTCCTGAGCATGCATGATTTTTCGTGTTGATTCCAAAAATGCAAACCTTTTTGCAAATGGAGGCCCTCATCAAAACCCGGCGCTGCGCACCTGCTGAAAAAACCTGTTTTTTGCTTCAAAATTTCAAAAATGACAAAAATGCTCCAAATTTCTTGAAATTTGGCATGAGTGATCCTTTTTAGGTGCTTTGCTAGGCCAATGATGCTTAGGCCAAAATATTGAGCTTATCTTGCTCTTTTTTTCTTTTCAAAACTCTTTTTAGCTTAACCTTTAACCTCTTCACCCTTGTTTTGCAAATTTTATTCGGGTTATGTAGTGATAGACCATATGGCGCAACATTTTCTTCTCTTTATTGGATTTCTTAAGAAATTTCTCCAGGTGAATGTTTTTCCTCTCTAACCATGATTCTCGGTCAGCCTCAATTTCTTGCTCAAGGGATGTCAACTTGATTTTTCTTCTTTTTGCCACTTGCCTGTTTTCTCTAATTGTTTGCAGCTCCATAATAGCTTGTTTGTCCTCCAGTTGCTTGTTCTCCTGCTCAAGATAATTGATGATCCATTTGGCCCTCTCAAGGTTAAGTAATAAGGCTTGGATTTCAGCCTCCTTCTCTTTGATGATCATATCCTTGAGTCTTGAGCTTTGAGAGCCCAAATCAGTGTCATCATCCTCAATCAAAACAAAATCCCTATCTTGCCCTTCAGTAGGGCCTTCTTCATGCACCTGTTGCTTTCCCTTATCTCTGCCCTGTACCTGTTTAGCTGAAGAAGAAGGCAAAGCCCCTTTCACCCCCGGTGAATATAGCATTTTCTTGTGGTTCGGTGAAGAAAACGAGACCCCTTCCACCTCTGGTGGAGATAGTACTTGCCTAGCAGCAACAAAAAGCCTCCTAGTGCCTCTCTCATAGGTGACAAACACTGGCACACCTGTAGTTTCAGTCTCATGAACATCTGGCTGTCTTGAAGGCCCTCCTTCCTCTTGAAGCACTGATGGAATTACCTGAGGGCCTTTGAAAATCTCATGTGCAATGAAGGTATCCCATGATATGTTCAGAAAGCTTAACTAATGCAAGACAATAATTTTAATCAGTGAGAAGTGGTAAATGTTGTTGAACTGCTGAGGAAAAGGTTTCCTTTGCACATATAGAGCCATCTTCTCAATATTCCTGCATATAAAGTATGGGAGGTTCATCATCCTCACTCTTGTGAAATGCATCAACAATCTGACATGGTAAGTATATAGACGGGAAAACCTCCCTTCACAAGTAAAATACTTGATGATGAGTTTCATGAGAGGAGCATAAGTGTTCTGCAAGTATTTGAAAGGAAAAACCTTGCTGATTTGCCTGTGATAACCAACCTTAATGTAAGGCTCATAGTGCTCTCTACCCACATGCTGCCCTTTATTCCACTGTTCACCTACATTAGGGATGCATGTTGCTGCTGCAATGGTTTTAGGTGTCAAGGTGAAAGAAACACTAGCAAGGTTCACCTGGCCATTGTGAAGATGAAGAACAAACAACTTAGCAAGCTCATGATGATATTTCACCCTCTCTACCATTTCACAAAATTGATAACAAGATTGGTGTTTAAAGCAAGTTACTACAAGAGGGCAAGCAAGTAATTCTGTGAGAGTGGTGGGCTCCTCCCGGATGATTTTTCCTCCTTTATGTGGTTTTCTTGGTACATGAGCTTCTTGGGAAGAATCACTAAAAGTTTCATCTTCCCTCCCATAGTCTGAATCTGTCTCCATGCTAATGAATTTGGAGTGAAAACTGATGAGTATGAAGAGATTTTTAAAGTATGAGGGTGAATAATGTATGTAGGAAGTGACTGCTATTTTCTTTTGGGAAATGAGGGAATGATTGATATTATGAATGTAGATGAGGGTTTTGATAATGGAATGGATGTAGTGAGGGAATAAGAAATGGGAGTTAGGGTTTGGGAATAGATTAAAGGATTAGGGTTTGGTAAATGGGAATGGGGTTTGGGAAGTGAGTGCTAATGATTTTGGGGAAGGGAAAGGGAAGGGGATTTAGGGAAATTTAGTTTAAGGGAATGGGGTGTAGGAAGATAATCTAAGGGAATAAAAATAGCAGAACTCAAAACCTTATGCAAATCTTACAAGACAATTTGGAGAATTGCTAGGGTTTAGCTTTTTATACATACAAATCACCACAACTGATGAAAAATTCCTTACTAAACAAGATGAGAAGCTTCACTTACTTGTTGAGAGGTCAATTGAGGAATTTGAAGCAGAGGAAGGTGATGAAAATCTTTTTGAAGTTCAACAGACAGGTGCGCAGCACTGCCTCTCAGGTGCGCAACACACTTTGTATGCGCAACGCCCGAACAAATTGCAATGTACAACCTGCACCAGGTGTGCAGCGCTAAAGCCCAGGTGTGCAGCGCCAGTGAAATTTCAGATCTTTTGCTCATTTTTGCCTCTTTCTTCCAAAAACACGATTTTTTACCTTTAGCTCATTCATTTGCAACAATGAAGACTTCAAACACATAGATGAGCTTTATGTCCCCTTGCCTTTAATTTTTCATTAACCAAACCCACTTTTCTAATGTTGTGCTAGCTTTAACACAAATGCCCTGTTTCATTTTATTTCTGACTTTTGCCTTTCTGCAGGTGGACTCTTACATTGTTTTTCTTGCATGGCAGGAGTGGATCTCATCACCAGGTCACCAAGAACAACTTTGAATACATATTACATATAGAAACATTGAAATTACATGAAATTTGTATATGAAATGGAAAAACCCTTGTTTTCACGTCAAAACAAAGTTTTGAGGTAAAATAGATTTATTCAGCCTAACAGAAGTAATATTTATGATTTTATGAGTTTATTTGTCCTCCTCATGTGCTTGATGATCTTTTATTCAATTTTGGATGACTATGATGACAAACCCTAGACGTAGTGAGACTAAAACCCTAAAACTGGCTTTGATAAATGAAATGAAACTGGATGACAGTAAATGACCTAAAAACAATGTGGCAACAGGTTAACAGATGAATGCCATGAGGGAAATTGACATGAAACCACTACCATCAGTTGATCCATGATCTAGTGGAATGTAGCTGATCAGATGGGACACCTAACATGCATACAAAAAGAGCAATTTGATCACTGATGGAGGGATGAAGATACCGACACTGACATAGGCTCCAATTGGGATGGTAGCTCCTGGAAGGTGCCAAGAACCACAGATCTCTGAAAAAGTAGATAAGTGCCTTCATCCATTGGGCAATATGGAGTCAATAACTTCAGAACACTAAAACAAATAGTTTGACTCAAAACTGACTCAACTATGACTCAAACCACTGACACTAAATAACCAAAGACTGAAGCCAAACATTCAGCTTTATAGCCTTCACTTCGGGCCCCAAACTGAATGAATGATGACAGTGCAAACTTTGCAATGAAAGAAATAAACTAGTATGTACAATGACAAAATGTGACAGCAGAAAACTTCTCAGAGATAGTACCATTTTAGAAGCTGACCATTTACCAGCCCTCCTGGACAATCTTCCCTGTTCATTTCTTTGAGTAGAAAAGCATTTTGACCTCTATATGCAACAATTCTATATGGTCCCTTCCACAGGTTCTCAAACTTGTCGTGCTTGCCTTTATCCTTGTTTCTAGCATCCCACTTGAGCACTATATCTTCAATCTGAAATTTGTCTGCCTTTGCCTTTCGGTCATAAATCTTCTTAATTTTCTCTTGCAGCCTGAAGGTATTTTGAAAAACTTCCTCTCTCGTTTGCTGTAAATGGATCATTTGGCTTATTCTCCGCTGAAAATGATCTTCCTCGCTGCCAGCTTCCTGCAGAAGTTTAACAACTGGGACTGCGAGAGATGTCGGGAACACTGTGTCAATACCATATACAATCTCGAATGGAGACATGCTGATTGACTTCTTTTGGCTTACTCTATCCGCCCATAGTGCATTAACCAATTTTTTATGCTAGCTCTTTTTATTGGTTTCTAGTAGTCTTTTAATAATGTTGACCAATGATTTGTTTGAAGATTCAGCCAATCCGTTACCTTGTGGAAAATATGCAATAGAATGTCCCAAGGTAATTTTGTATTTGCTACAAAAGTCAATCATCTTTTTGGACTTGAAAGTGGTTGTGTTATCTGTAATCAGTTTGTATCAACATAAACTTTGAAACGGGAACTGATACTGTTACCCGTTTTGTAGAGATAGCAAAAAAGTGACCTGATTTTGAAAAAGGGTGATGCAGAACACACATGTTTTTTTTAGAGCATAGTTTTTGGCACTTTAATTTTTTTTATGTACATTGCGTTTTAGAATGGTAGTGATTTTCATGCTGATTTAAAAAAGTGGTTATTCTGCATCAGACCCTTTTTTTAAAAGACCTATTTTTTGACTTTAAATTTTCTACTGTATGAAGTGTAAATAATTATTTTGTAAATTTAATAATTTTGGAAGTGGTATTCTTCTTCATATTTTCTTGCTTTTATTTTTATTTTTATTTTTTTTGTAGTGAGACTTTTATTGATTTGCATATTTAAAGAAGAAGGTCGATATTTTGCATTTTCGATATTTTACATATTTATATATCATTAATTAAATTTTCAATCCACATGAAATAATTGTCTCTAAAAAACAAATATAAAAATATATATAAAAAAGACAAAAATAAAAAATAAAAAAATGTTAAAAAAAATTTATCTCATAAACCAAAAAGAATTTGGAAAAAAAAAAACAAAATTAAAATATATATATATATATATAAGTAAAAATTGAGAAATTAAAAAAAAACATTAGCAAAAATTAGAAAAAAAAAATTAAAAACAAACAAGTTTAAAAAAAACATAGAAAATTAACGAAAAAAATTAAAAAAACTTGTAAAATTAATATTAAAAAAAACAAAAAAAATGTTACAAAAAAATTATCTCACAAACCATAATAGAATTTGGAAAAAAACAATATATATATATATATAATTAAGTAAGTAAAAATAGAGAAATTAAAAAAAGGCATTAGCAAAAATTGGGAAAAAAATTAAAAACAAACTAGTTTTTAAAAAAAAATAGAGAATTAATGAAAAAAATTAAAAAAATGGTAAAATTAATATTTAAAAAAAAACAAAAAAAAAATAAATTATAAAAAAAGAAAAACCCAAAAAATGCGTATTTTTTATTAAAAAAAATGTAATTATTTTTTAACATACATATTTTATTAAAAAAAAAAGATTTTTTTTTTTAAACAATCTTTTTTCTTTATTAAAAAAGATTATAATTTTTTTTAAACATTTTTTATTATTATATTTTTTTTTTTCATCTCAAAATACAAATTATTAAACCTACTTTTTATATTTAAAAAAAATAAAAATTAAACCTACATTTTATATTAACGAGTTCAGCCTTCTGTGATCCATATCAAGTTTAATTATTAATTTACTTATAATTTTTAAAATTATTTTATATATTACTTTATCTATTTGTAGTTATTTAATTTATTTTAAGGTATTTTATTTAACTAAAATTCCTTTTAAATACTAATTTTCTTATAATTTTTATAATATTTTTTACCCATTAAAATATATATATATATATATATATATATTTTAAGATATTGATCCTAGGTATTCTAACTATATTATTAAATAATTTTGACCCCGGTCCTTGAGTCAAACTAGCCGTTGGTCAAGTTAGCCGTTGGAGGCTCTGCTCGGACTATTTAACATGCTAAGCTGGATTTGTTTCTTCATCTTGTCCTGACGATGAACCACACTAGTTGGTTCGAAACGCGTCGACAAATGGTATTCCATGTGATTTTCACCGAAAAATCTCTCACAAACTACATTTTATATTTAAAAAAAATTAAAATTTACATTTTTTTTTAAACAATCTTTTTTTAATTAAAAAAAAAATTATAATGTTTTTTAACAAACAATTTTATTTGTTTATTTATTTAAAAATACCAATCATAAAAAATATTTTAATTTTTTTAAAACAAATTTAATTTTTTAATTTAAAATTTAAAAAATTATTAAAAAAAAAATTAAAAGTTAATGTTGGTTTTTCCTCTGCCCCTTGGCTGCCTGTGGTGGCGTGGCCGTGGGTGGAGGAAACTGTACACATGCCCTCCACCCACGGCCGCGCCACCACAGGCAGCTGGGGGGCGGGCGGGCGATTCCGGGAATTGCCCCCCCCCAAGTCACCCGTGGTGGCGCGGCCGTGGGCGGAGGGCCTGTAGGAAGACCCCTATGCCCACAGCCGCACCACCACGGGCGGGTAGGGGGCGGGCGGGCGATTCTGGGCCCGTGGTGGCACGGCCGTGGGTGGAGGGGCCTGCAAGGGGCGATTCCCAGAATCGCCCTTCCGCCCTCGGTCGCCCATGGTGGCACGGCCGTGGGCGGGGGGCCTGCGTGCAGACCCCTCTGCCCACGGCTGCGGCACCACAAGCGGCCGGGGCGTGGAGGGTCACTGATTAAAGAAAAAAAAAAAAGCAACATTAACGTTTAATTTTTTTTTCATAATATTTTAAATTTTAAATTAAAAATTTAAATTTGTTTTAAAAAAATTAAAATATTTTTTTATGATTGGTTTTTTTAAATAAAAAAAAAAAAAATTGTTTAAAAAGAAAATTATAATTTTTTTTAAATAAAAAAATATTGTTTAAAAAAAAATGTAAATTTTACCCTTTTTTTTTTTAATATAAATTGTAGGTTTAATTTTATTTTATTTTTTTTAAATAAAATGTAGGTTTAATAATTTGTATTTTTAAATAAATAAAAAATAATAATAATTGTTTAAAAAAACTTAATGTATGTTTAATAAAAAATAATTACATTTTTTTTAATAAAAAATACGCTTTTTTTTTTTAATATTAATTTTACCAGTTTTTTAATTTTTTTCGTTATTTATTTATTTATTTATTTATTTCCAATTTTTGCTAATGCTTTTTTTTTTTTAATTTCTCTATTTTTACTTATATATATATGTTTTTTTTATTTTAATTTCTATATTTTTACTTATATATATATATATTAATTTTGTTTTTTTTTTCCAAATTTTTTTATGGTTTGTGATATAATTTTTTTAACATTTTTTATTATTTTATTTTTGTCTTTTATACATATTTTTATATTTGTTTTTTAAATAATCGCATTTTAATCTTAATTTTAGTAGTTTTTAATTTTTTTTGGTTGATTTTCTAATTTTTGTTAGAGCTAGTTTGCTTTTAATTTTAATTTTAATTTTTTTTGTTTTTTCTTAATTTTTCTATTTTTACCTACTTAATTTTTAGTTTATTTTAAATGTTTTTTTTTCTTTTCCAATTTTTTATTTTTATTTTTATTTATTTTTATTTTATTTTTATTTTTTTTTGCCAATTTTTTTTTTATGGTTTACAAGATAACATTTTTTTCTCCATTTTTTTATAAATATTTTTTTACTATTTATTTGTTTATATATATATATATATATATATTAGTTTTTTAATTCTTATCATTAATTTTTTAATTTTTTTACATTTTTACCGTTGAATTTTTTTTTTCTTTTTTTATATTTGATTTATTTTCATTTTTTATTTTTATTTTATGTTTTGTTTTTAGTATATATTTTAATTTATGTTTTGTTATTTTTTTTTTTAACTTTTTTTTGTTTTGTGTTTTTTCATTGTTTTAATTTTTTTTAATTTTAATTTTATTTTATGTTTTCATTATTTTTTTAAATTTAATGTTTTTTGGGGTCATGATAAAATATTTTATGCCATTATTTCGAAATGTTAAAATTTTACTTTTGAAAAAAAGTGTTCTCCCAGCGTTAACACTTTTTGTTTTGAGGGTGTTTTTTGGATAATTTTTGTGCAAAAAATTGGTTTTCACCGCCATTTTTAAAACATGTTGAAAATTTACCCAAGAAAAAAAAGGTGTTATTCCAGCATCAACACTTTTCGTTTTTAGCATTGTTTTTAATGTTTTTTCGGGGTTTTTTGGCCAGAGTTCCCGTTTTGAGTTTATAGTTCCTGTTTCAAAGTTTACATTGTTTTGTTAGGACATCCAAAATGTGACAAAATATTATTTTCAAAAAACTGACTTATTACTGAGTCTGTAGCCTGTCGAGTGGGAATCACCTCAATCCACTTTGTGAAGTAATCTGTCGCTATTAAGACCCACTTGTGCTGAGCTGAAGATGTGGGATGAATCTCTCCAATAAAATCTAGGCCCCATTGCTGAAACAGTGCACTAACTTCCACTGGCTTTAGAGGTAGAGGCTGCAACTTTTTCCTTCCATGATAAATCTGGCATTCATGATAGCTTGTGGCAGTTTTAAAAACATCAGCAAACAAGGTAGGCCAATAGTACCCTAATCTCAAAATTTTGTTAGCCATCGTTTTCCAAAATAAGTGACCTCCACAGTCTCCCTTATGAAAATCACTCATGACTTGTTTTGCTTCCTCTTCGGTCAAACAATTCAGCAAAATGCCTCCGAGATCTTTCCAATAAAGTGCATTGTTCAAAATGCAAAATCTAGCAGCCTTTAGTTTCAGAGTTCTACCTTTATTTTTAGCCATCCCCGGTGGCGGTGAAAGGTGCTGGAGCACGTATACAATATCTAAATACCAAGGAGAATGGAGAAAAATCTCAGATACCTGAATCAACGAACTATCTTCATCTTCTTTAGACATGGCTGCAATTAGGTTTATGTCCAATGCATGTAAATTAGACTCTGCCATCAACTTTGCTAGACCCTGCCCCTTGATTAGCTTTGTTGGCTTTATCTCCAAGTCATATTCTAGCAATGCTGCGATCCATTTGCCTCGCCTCCCTTCTGGATCTGTTTGTACCAAAACATCTTTGACTGCTGCGTTAGGGACATAAGCAAGAATATGAGAGTGCAGAATATATACCCGGAAATCTTTCAAAGCTTTCACCAAGGCAAGAGCTTGCTTCTCAATGATGTTATATTTCAAGGTTGCATCTCTTATTGTCCTACTAAAAAAGGCAATTGGCTTTTCTAGCTGATCTCTTTTCTGCATTAGAACTGTTGCCATAGTATGTTTAGAAGTGAATGAAAATAATATGAAATCCTGTGAATAATCTGGACTGATCAAAATCGGGGCTGAAGAAAGAGCCAACTTTACCAAGTTAAAAGACTTCATAGCTTCTTCAGTCCACTTGACCGCACTATCTTTCTTCAACATATTTGTAATTTCCCTCAAGTGTTTAGCTATATTAGGCACAAAACGGCGTAAGAAGTTCATCTTACCGTTAAATGCTTAAATCTCTTTCTTATTACAAGGAAAATCTATTTTCTGTATACCTTCCACTCTAGTAGGATTGATGCGGATTCCTTCTTTTGATATTATGTGACCAAGAAGCTTCCCCTCATCCATGGAAAACAAGATCTTTTTGGGATTGAGTGATATTCCATATTTTCTGCAACGCTGAAAAACAATTTTTAGATGGTAAAGATGCTCCTCATCTGAATTTGAAAAGACAGTCAAATCATCAAGATACACCACTAAAAATACATCTTTTTCATTTGTAAAGGCGATGTCCATGGCACGTTGGAATGTTTCTCCAGCATTCTTTAAACTGAATGGCATCTTGGCATAGTGGAATGTCCCCTAAGGAGTGGTGAATGTTGTCTTGTCCCTGTCATCTTCATGAACCAAAATTTGATTGTAGCCGGAATACCCATCGAGTAGTGACATATGGGATGCTCCAACTACTCTTTGAAGTATGTGGTCCATTTTCGGCAACGGGTAATTATCTTTCAATGAAACCTTATTCAAATTTCTGAAATCTATGCACAATCTAATCTCACCTGTCTTCTTCCACACGGGTACCAAATTGGAGATCCAATCTAAAATTCTGATCGGAACGATTATACCATCCTTGTATAATCAATTCACCTTCTTCTCTGTTGATGGCAGCAACTTCAGATTTATCCTTCTCAACTTTTGGTGAAATGGCTTCTAATTTGGCTTAATTGGAATGATATGTTGAATTATACTTTTGTCGTACTCCTTTAAATCTGTATAGTCCCATGCAAATACATCAGAAAATGAAGAAAATAAACTAATGTATTTAGCTTTTACCTGAGGAGGTAATGCCTTTGACAACTTCACCATCTTTGGATTTTCTGCTGTTTCGATATTTACATCTTCAACACCCTTCTTGGTTGGCACTAAGCTTGGCTTCCGGGCTACATCATCTTGATCAAATAATTCCTCTAAAGGTATAAGGCCTTTAGGGATGACATTATCTTTCAACTGTAAGACTTCCATCTAATTTACCTCTATTTCTGGTTCACCATCATCTTGCTCACCATCTATAGAAGTGTCTTTATATTTGCCTTCATTTTGCAGAAAATATTCAATCTCTTTGTCGTCCTGAAACACCTGCCAATATCTTAGATTATCAGGGACAGCTGGGTGATGCTTCACATGAATTTCAAACTTATTATTTGAATTCATTGGGATCTTTAAGTTACTTGCAGTTGTAGCAAGAGAATCTGCAATAACATTTTGTGTACGAGGGACACATGTCAAAGTATGATCTGGAAACAACCTCAAAATATCTAGAACCGCATTACGGTAAGCCCTCATTCGAGGATGTTTGGCTTGGTATTCACCCTTGACTTGTTTGATTACTAATTCGGAGTCGCCATAAACTGAAATTCTCTTTGCATTCAATTTCTTGAGGATTTTCAAGCCTGCAATCAGTGCCTCATACTCAGCTTCATTATTGGAACAATTAAAAGCCAATTTATATGAACAAACTCTTACATTGCTTGGAACTTTATTTGGTAGGAAAACAGGGCTGCGTATCCAAATCCCGATTCCTGCACCATCCTTACCTACTGCTCCATCAAAATCCATGCTCCACAAATCGGCTTCTTCCTCCAAGTGCTGGAATTCTACTTGCTCTTCTACCTTTGGCTGCTGTCCATCAATTTTCTGCTACTGGCGGAATGTAGATTGTTCAGCAGTACTTTCAAGCCTTTGTCTCTCTTGATCAAGGACTACCTTGAAATTTTCTATTATCTCTGGAATATCTTCCACTTCAACTAGTTTACTATTTATATCATTAAAACCACTGCTAGAATACAGAACAAAAGATTCTAGATCTGTATGTACATAGTTAATTGGATGATTCAAAGGTTTCTCCTTGCTCGTAATCATATACTTCATCTTCTTCTCCCTATATAATTTTCTCAACTGACTAAACACGGGAATAGTGGCATAGGTGTAGGTTTTAATCCTGTACAGAAATTACCTGCATACGAATTCAAAAACACAGAAAATAAACAATGCGAGATCATAACACATAAAACAGAGATTTTTCCCCTAGATCCCAAAACCGGGACTACCAGCTTGGTTTTTCATTATGTTCCTTTCAATGTTACAATACATATTTATACATGCGGAAGCATCCATTACCATGGACCAAAAAACCATCACGTCCAATACCATGGACCAAAAACCATCGTGTCCAAAAAACATGTGTGAAAATCATACATAAAACCAGAGGTGGGTCTGCCCAACCTAACATAGAGTCCAAAACCAAAATTTTCTGGGGTGCTGCCCCGGACCCCATAAAGTGGGGTTACGAGTGCCCTTCAAACCCCCTGTTAACTACATGGAAAGAATATAACACAACCCAACATTCTCCCACTTCTTGTTTTCTTTCCACAGGGGGCCATAAGAGAGCTTAGTCATTTTGCCAGCCCTAAAATGCTCACTGTCTCTCTACACCAAGAGAACTTCTTAGAGCTCACAAATTTTGGCAATGCATCTACAGTATTCTTCAAAGTGTCCACCTTTACCAGCAACACCTTTTTGTCTTCTATCATATCCCTCACAAAGTGATACTGAACATCAATGTGCTTTGTCTTTGAATGACACACAGGGTTCTTTGCCAAGAAAATTGCACTTTGGCTGTCACAGTCTATCCTTATAGCTTCCTGTACTAACCCCATACTTGAACACAATCTCTGCAACCAAACTGCTTCCTTGCTTGCATGAGTGGCTGCCATGTATTCTGCCTCTGTAGTTAATAGTGCCACTACAGATTGTTTCTTACTCATCCAACTGACTACAGCTCCAAATAGGTTAAACACATACTCGCTTGTAGATCTTCTTTGATCCAAATCTCTAGTCCAGTCTGCATCAACAAAGCCACGAATATCCAACACTCTATACAATCCTGGTCTTCCTTGGTAGCATAGACCATAATCACTAGTGCCACGCAAATACCTGAAAACCCGCTTCACTGTTGTCCAATGCTCCTTTCCTGGTTTTGACATAAACCTGCTCAATACTCCTATTGCATGTGCAATGTCTGGTCTAGTACAGACCATTGCATATATCAGGCTATCGACTGCACTTGCATATGGAACACGGGACATGTCATCTTCCTCTTCTTGTGTCTTGGGACACTGTTCAGTAGATAACCTCACACCTACAGGAATAGGAACCTTCACCAGTTTACTATCCTGCATATTAAACCTCTGTAGTATTGTCTCAACATACTTCCTCTAGTTTAACCAGAGCTTCCTCTTTGCCCGATCTCTTTTAATTTCCATGCCCAAAATATAGTTTGCAGCACCAAGATCTTTCATGTCGAATTTGGAGGACAATTGGGTCTTCAAATCCTGGATAATTTCTTTGTCATTTCCAACCAACAACATATCATCCACGTACAAGACCAAATAAATAACACGGTCACTAATTAATTTAAAATACACACAGTGATCTGCTTTGCTTCTGGTGAAGCTAAGTCCATGTATAAATGTATCAAATTTCTGATACCACATCCTTGGTGACTGTTTTAACCCATACAGAGACTTCTTTAACTTGCATATGAGTTCTTTCTTACCCTTCACCGCAAAGCCTTCAGGTTGCTTCATGTAGATTTCCTCTTCTAGATCCCCGTGAAGAAATGATGTCGTCATCAGGGAAAATAGGTGTCATCCGCTGAAAATTTGCAGGAACATTTCGATCTCTCATAATCTATTTGTTGATGATATTATAATGTTTGGAATTCTATGCAGATTCACATGGTTATGTTTCTATGAAATCCTTAACAATTTCCAAAAGGCAACAGGATTACAGATAAACAGTGCAAAGTCAATCATCTACCACAATGATATCTGCCAGGATGAGGTTGATTGGTTATCGGCCCTCTTTGGAATTGAGGCGCAATCTATCAGTCTTGGAATTAAATATTTGGGCTTTCACTTAAAAGCAAATGGATATTCAAAGGTGGACTGGCAATGGATTCCAGATAGATACTACAAGAGGATATCAGTGTGGGAGTATAGATGCCTTTCTCTGGCAGGAAGAGTGATTCTGGCACAATCTGTGTTAAACCAACTTGCAGTTTATTGGGCTCATTTATATTTTCTTCCAGCGAGCATAATACAGTCAATGAATAAGCTTACTGCAAATTTTATTTGGGGCGGTCAAGCGGGAAAAAGGAAATATCACCTCTCAAAATTATCCAATATCTCTCTGTCAAAGAGCATGGGAGGCTGGGGTCTTTTAGATTTGAGGAATTTCGGAAAGGCTCTTTTATGTAAAACCCTGTGGAGAGGGATTTATGAAGAAGGGCCTTGGAGCAACATAATTCGAAAGAAATACTTGGGCATGAAGGACCTATCATTCTGGTTCAGAAAAGGAAGGATCGGATCCTCTTTCGGCTCTTCAATATGGTTAAGCCTCCGTAAGATCGAAAGTTATTTCCTGAAGAACTTAATCTGGCGATTTCAATCTGGAAAAAAGATCCTTATTGGGAAAGACCAATTTATGAGTGGCGCTGAGGTGATCGATGTACCTGAACCTTTATTGATTTTCCTTCACAGGAAAGGTATTTTCTATTGGGACAGCCTAATCGCAGGTTGGCAGGGTCCGATCCCTCTCTGGAAGGAAGCAGGAAGTTTGGGGATGCTGGTTGATATTGCTCTTCAATGGGACCATATCAGGACTCGACTCAGAAATTGTGGCATCTTTCGCTCGGCGGAATATGACTGTCTCATGTGGAGAAATTCGAAAGGGATGACCTCCATTCGTGTAAAAGACGTTTACCAGAATTTGAGTGGCCTAAAGCAGTCTCCTCTCAGCCCTTCATTCCCACTCATATTTTGGAAATCTGGATGCCCTTCAAAAATGATTTTTTTCTCATGGTTGTCTTTCCATAATAGAAATCTTTCTTGGGAGAACTTAAGGAAGCGAGGATGGAAGGGTCCTGGCCTTTGTCCTATTTGCAGGTCAGCAGAGGAAAACAACTATCACCTTTTTCTAAATTGCAATAAATCTCAGCAACTTTGGAAATCATTGGAGGACTGCTATGGAATCCAGCATATGTCCCACGCTTCAATTATCGAAGCGTTTCTATGGTGCAGTAAGCAAAAGGAGTCATGGAGATCAGTTTTCATTATCACTATTTGGAGCATCTGGAAGTGGCGCAACAGTTTTATTTTCAATGGCAAATTATCCCCTTTTCTAGAAATTTTCTCCAACATTATTTCTCTCTATGAAACAATCCCGCAGAAACCTACCAAGCAGTTGAATCAGGATTGTATTGAGCTCCCACAGAAGCTTTCTTCTCTGCCAAGGGCATTCTTCGATGGAGCTGAACAGAATGGATCATGTGGCTGTGGAGTTCACATTTTAGCAAATGAAAATAGTCATTTTTTCATTCACTGGAATGGGGGAGGGGCTCCAACAGTAAAGCTGAGGCGATGGCCCTAGCTGGCCTTCTAAGCTTCTGTCTCTTTCTAAATCTACAGGATGTCTCAATTTTTGGAGACTCAAAAGTTATGGTGGATTATGTCCTTGGAAAAAATAACATTCTCAAGCCTCAGCTTGTAGGATGGTTAGACAGGATCAGGTTCTTGTGGAATAGAACGGAGGGAGGCTCTATTCATCATATCAACAGGGCACTCAATCAGCAGGCAGATGTTTTATCTAAAAAGGGCCTTCAGGCGGTTCTAGGTTTCTGGTATTTGCAGGTTGCTTATGAAGGGAAATCTTTTCCATTCAGGATTTCTCTCCTCCCGATTTCTAACTCTCCTTTGCAGATCCTCTGGTCTCTCGATTTCCATTTTGGTCATATTTTTCTATCAGTCTGCTTTGTTTTCATATGATGTTGTTCTTCGTTTCTGTGGCTGCAGGATTCTCCATCTACGCCTCTCCTATATCTTTTGAAGATTTTGTTGCTGGTTGACAGTATGGTTTTTTTGTTGGTTTCATGGCAATGTCTTGCCATTTTTGGTGTTTCCTCCATGACTATGTTTCGCCAGATCTATATGAGACATATATTATTCCATATGAATATACATATATGCTTGTTTATATTTCTTATATAAATATAATCATGCTTTTTCGTCCTGGAAAAAAAAAATTCTTCGAAATTTACAAAATGACCTAAGAAGTAAAAGTTGGTGTCTTAAAAGACTCTTTCTCTATGCTCGGGATTTTAAATTCGAAATAATGTAGATAATCTCTGGATTGTAAATTCGAAATCTATGAAATAATGTAAGAAGTAAATTTTCTGTTTAAACTTTGATGGCTCTTGAAGATATGGATGGTAAAATGGAATATGACTTTCACATTTCACATCCTAAATTCTAAGTAGGATATGAAATCAATTTCGCGTTTATAATATCAAAATTCATAGTGGAGATGGTTTATTTTGAAAGAGTTACAAACTATTTTTGTTCATTTTTAATTAGTTCTATGAGCTAAATTTGTTTGATACATGGACCGAATAGATAGCCCAACGAGAGTTTGGCAAATACAACATTTCTCGCAACAAACATAAAAAAAGATTACACAAAAAGACAACAAGACACAGCTACGGCTGTTGAATTAAACAAACGGATATATATTAATCATATATATATATGATTATCAGATGCCACTATTTGACAATATGGCAAAACAAGTGGAGTTCTTGAACTCAGAAGCAATACACTGTGTCCCTGAGTTAAATCAGAACAAAATAGAGGATATACTGTGCATGTTACAGTTCGGTAGCAATATACAGAATTAGCCTTTTTCATCAACCAGAGTCTGTGTCATCGACCAGAAACATGGGTTGATAATGACTTGTTGAAGGTGCATTCCTGATCGGAAGTCCTGCCGAAGTATAGCTGCCTGTAGCATCAGAAGGGCCTATTTACGCATCAGCCGAGGAGAATTGTACAGAGTCTGATTACAAGAACTCCGGAGGAATATAGTAAAAAGGAGTATATATGTTATAACTGTAACACCATCTACCCAAGAGGAAACGATGTGTTATATTTTGCAAGTTTAAAGCAGTCACTCCTGCGAGAGGACACTGAAAACCCAGTGGCCAAGCCTTTTACTCCTGTTTTGGTTTTTTCGCAGTAGCATGGGATTTGACAGGAACTTGTTCTTGGTTGAATGATGGTTGTCGAATCGGTTGGACGACCACTGGAGGCTCTGTAGAGGAGCCATATTACTGCTGTTAAGTCCCTGACGCGGAATATTTCATCCACACAACTTTCAACGCTAAGCAACAACAATCCACTGGGTTGTTTGTCCCTCATATCATGTATGAAGGCCTGCATTGCGCAAAGTTTGTGATTTCACGCATTTATATTGTTCTCCATAAAATGTTAGAAACAATATTGATACCGTTGTCTAGAAATCTTCGGCAAAATCACATAATCAACCTTTTGTCGATTATGACAAAAGGTTGATTATGTGATTTTGCCGAAGATTTCTAGACAATGTTATGGATCACAGAAGTCTAAATTCCTTAATATTGATACCCTTGAAAATTTAAATTTCACCCATTTTTCAAACAAAATTGAAACCCTTGCAAGTCTAAAAATCAATACATCGCTATTTTGAAGCCGGTCTAAAACCTCAAATACATAATTCCACGCATTTTTTCAAATAAAAATTCAAACGCTTACAAGTTTAAAAATAAAAAATTTGACAGATAACATCTCTATTTTGAAGCCTGTCTAAAATCTTAAATACATACCAGTGAATTTGGGGAAACATCGAAATCTTAACCCAAAGAGGGCACCGAGGTTCTCTCTACGCCAGAGACTTAGAACCTTCATTTTTTATGCATTTTTTTTTCGTAAACCTCTAAGACAGGGCATCTTTATCTTGATTGCTTATGCGTGGAATATTTTGCAATCAGATAAATATGGGTATCCTAAATTATTTGACCGCGGCTATGTAGTCTGATTACCAATATTCTAAAAATCAGTAATCGAGTGCTGTAGGACAGGGTCTGACATGACGCTATTTTTTCGGTGGAACTTCAGGATACGCATATCATCTAACTTCTCATGTTTTAGTCTGGAGCCAAAATTCATGAAGATAAAATAGGTGGGCGCGTGAAAACAGAGTGTTGGAAAACTGTTTTTACAGTGATTAACTCGAGCAGCAACCCCCATTTCATATGAATGTATCTCTCCTCTTCGAAATCATAATCAAAGGTTGGCAATTTAAATCTCGTTTTTACTGCGTTTTAACTCTGTTTTAACTGTGCGAATTTATGAGTTTTACACTGTTATTCACGGTCAGTTACATCCGTGTTAGTTTGTCTAGGGTGTGGGGTCTCTTATTTTATCTTATGTTCTTGCATGTAAAATATGGTTTATTGATGTTTTTTAGATTTCTTTTTATTCAAATTTTTGTGATCCATAATAAATTAAAATAAAAAAAATTTAGTAGAAAACATAAAAAAGAAAAGAGTCCTCTAAGGAGGTGGAGGAATTTCCTAGACGGTCAAAAGAGCCCCTAATCCAGACAAAAATGTTTCAAATTTTTTTTGTAGAGACAGTTTTTGAATCGTATTTTTGATGGTGGAAATGGATTCAGCACCATCAAAAACTTTTAAGACAGCTAAAATTTTGAAATTTAACAACTATAACTTGGATTTACAAAAATCCTTGCCAGGTTTTCTCTAAATATAATTGGAATTTCCATAACTCTCCAGAGAACAACTCCACCTCCTTAATCTAATCGAAAAAGGAATAAATAAATTCTTCACTTCTCAGCATAACTTTATTTATTACAACCTTATTAAAAGACTTGACTAGAATCAAACTACTCAAAATAAAGATATTCTTCATTGGTAACATTAATGCTTCCCGGCGATCAATATGATCAACATCATCTATAAAATGATAAGAACTTGAAAAGAAGACACATGGTTTCTAAGCTTCTCTATACTTTCAGCAGTGTTGTTTATATGGTCAGACAACCTTTGTTTATATGATTAGACAACCGAGTTAAAGCATCAAGAAGTGTACTCTGTAATGACTTTAAAGAGATTTCTCTAATATTAAATAAAATTACAGGAACATTGGTAATGTGATTTCTTACCATTGAAGAATTATTTTGTGACGGTGGTTTTCCCAATGCTGCCAAACACTACAACCCTAGCCTCCCTATTTTCATGTGGTCGCAATACCACTCTTTCTTCCAAAAAAATTATTGTCACCCAATAGAGTCAAATATTTAGAGACACAGAGGGGTGTTTTGGGAACTATTTTCAGCACTCGTTTTACACGACATGAACCTGCGGCAGCTCCTCATCACTGAATAATATAAAGAATAAAATTACTAGTAAGAAAAACTTAGATATAGTATACTGTACCTTTCAATCTAATAATGAAGGAAACGAAGATGACTGAACAGGTATGGTTAAAGGTTTCGCCAGCCATTATATGCCTCCAACTTGAAATCGCTTATATTTACAACAGCAGAAAGAGTCTGCCTCCATTTTCCAACAGTTGTTGTATTGCGGCATTTGAAAGTCAATGTCTCTTCCTTTTTTGTTAATAAAAAATAGAAATAATCATATAAATAAATAAAAAACTGCAATAATTTTTAAAAAAATTTAATATTTTTTTTAATTAAAGAAAAACTATATGTTATAAATATATTAAAAATTTTAAAAACATAAATATTTCTATATCAAAATTGTAAAAATATTAATTTTATATAATTTTATTATAAATTTTGTTAATATACTATATAAAAAATATTATTAGATCAAATATTAATATTAAAAAATTATTAATATTAATAATTATAATATTAATGTTATTAGATTTAATAACTTTAGATTAATAATTTGAAGAAAGTTTGTATCTTGAACTTGGATCCTTTCCGTTTAATGGAGAAATTTTGGTGGATCCTAAATGCCGCCACATTATCATCGTAATTTACTCTTCCTCGCCTCCTCCATTTACTCCAATCCACCGTATTCGCCCTCATTTTCATTGCAACTAAACTCTCCGATCTGTGCTCGAAAGTCTCTACCTTTGTGGTTCGAGCTTCATTGGCAGCAACGAAATCCAACTTCATTGGCAGCAGCGAAATCTAGGATTTTAAGCTTGAACGTTTTCTCCTCTTCTCTGGTAGGTACATCTCTCCTAAAATCCATGATATTTCTCAATGTTGATTGTAAATTATGCAAGGAGCAAGCTTTAAAAGTATTCTAACTTTGTGTTTTTTTTTTTAATATACCGAAAGCCCTCACGAAAACAGATTAAAAAACAGAGTAACCAGGCCAGGCCCTACTATTGTTGGTAGTTTGCGTAATTGTAGCGCGCATACATCCCCAACCATACTCGAAGGACTATGTTTCTTCCCCGAAATACTTGACTGTGTTGTTTCCCCTTCCTACTCGATAGACTGTGCTTGTTTAAATCTATCATTCAATTTTTTAAGGGTGGGTCTTTTTCTTCACACCCTCCTACCCTGAAGATAAATTGAGCTTAAATCTATCATTCAATTTTTTAAGGGAGGGTCCTTTTCTTCACACCCAGCTTAAATCTATCATTCAATTTTTGAAGGGAGGGTCCTTTTTTCACACCCTCCCACCCTGAAGATAAATCGATGGGAACAACTAATATGATCGAGCCAATGGGGCGATAACTTTTCGTATTTTTGGAAATGCCCAGAATTTATGCATTCAACGACTTTTGGTTAGTTTGTTAATGTCATAGATTTAATTCGATAAGGTCAAATATAGTAACCAAAACACATTATTGTCATGGCTTTAATTCAATAATGTCATGGTTTTAATTTGATAAAACCATAAATTTCATGTCCAAAGATTTTCTATCAAATTTGGGTTTCATTTTAATTCTCAGTAAATTTACGCATGTTATTTTAAGTTTCACGGGTGGAAAGAGTTATTTTATTCATCTTTTGATTAAATGTAAGATTTGTAGTTGCAAAGATCGATAAATCTAAGGTATTCGATTAGAAGAAATGGTGATATAAAATTTTGGCCCAAAAAGGTACTTGCTTTGAATTAACTAACTAATAAATTATATGTAAGAATAAATCATAAATTATCTTAACATGTTAGTTCGAAGGAGACATTACAGGCTTCCACCATAGTTTGTAACATCCAATAGTTCATTAGATCTAGGTTTTCTTGGTTAATGTTATATAGATTAAATGTAAACCAAACATGATAGAAGTAGGAAACCTTAGTGCATTTTATCAACTGAGCAAATCTCTAGAGAAATACTACTATATGGATCCAAATTTCGCTATAATCTTAAGCAACTCTTAAATATTAAGCTAGATCTAATGTGGAATAATTGCCAAATATAGGCATTTCCATTGAAGATCTGTCATAGTAGAAAGAAATCCATTGTTTGACCTAGGAGGAGGATTGTGAAAGTTATCTATATCTAAGTAAAAGGTTACCACTGCAAATAGAACCTTGCAAATAGGAAGGTCAAGAGTAACTCCATGGGTTAAAAGATCAAATCCAACATTATCTTCTATAGCACTTGATTCACTACATAGATCAAAATTCTTTTCACGACTTTGTAATGGTTGATATAACCATTGTTAGACATCCTCTTGTTCGATTTTTTTTTGCAAATATATTAATGACATGTATAACATTTAAGTCCCAGGGATTCGCTAGCGATGAGCATTTACTACGTGAATTTTGCCCCCATTCCACAAACGTGCACCATTACTGTCGACACTTAACAACAACTACGTATTAACTATTTTCTCTGTCATGTATTAATGTCAAAATTGTATGTTGAGATAAAAAATAGGATGTAAAAGTCATTTTTGTGTGTGAGGTAGTGAAGAGAAAATCGTGGAGCAAATTTTGGTGGGCATGTGAAAACAATTTACTGTGTTTTACTGTGTGTTACTTCGCAAACCCTGATGAAGTGTAAATCACTGTAAACCTTGTTCCTACTTGGTGAATGAGCCACATTCTCATATGAATATATTTTCATGAATTAGAATTTAATCCTAAGTTTTATTGTGTTGCTTCAAGTTGTGAATGAGCCACAATCTCATATGAATGTATTTTCATGAATTAGAATTTAATCCTAAGTTTTATTGTGTTGTTTCAAGTTCTACTCTGTTTTTTTTAAGCGTAAGTGAATTCTGTGTTTTATTAAGCCTTTGTATAGCTGCGGGAAATCAAAAGCCCAAGTTTGATTAATCCTCAAATACCTCTGTTTAATGGCAACAATTATGATTATTGGGCTATTACAATGAAGACCATGTTTTCTTCTCAAGACATTTGAGATTAGGTGGAGAATGGTTTTCGAGAACTAGCAGATGCAGTAGCATACAATGCCTTATCTCAAGCAGAAAGAAATTTGTTAAGGGACAACAGGAAGAAGGATTCAAAAGCCCTATTCTATATTTTCTAAGCAGTTCATGAAAGTATTTTCCCAAGGTTGCAGCAGCAACGAAATCCAAATAAGCATGGGACACCCTCTAGATAGCCTACCAAGGCATGGCAAAAGTCAAGAAAACAAAGCTGCAAATGTTGAGAATAGATTTTGAAACACATTTTATGAACGAGTATGAGAATCTAGACTCGATTTTTACACATGCAAGTGGGTTGGTTACTCAAATCATGTCTCATGGTGAGACACTTGAGGAAAGAAGAATAGTTAAGAAAGTGTTGAGAAGTTTTCCAGCAAGGTTTGATGCCATTATTGTGGCCATAGAAGAGACAAAGAATCTCTCACAGTTCTCAGTGGATGAGGTTAATGCATCACTGATTTGTCATGAACATAGACTGAATAGAGCAACAAGCTCCTCATTGGAGCATGCCTTCAAGACACAAGTATCATTTGGTCAAGGTAGAGGCACAACAAGTTCATATGCTAGAGGAAAAGGAAGAAGCCCACACAGAGGTGGAAGAAGTAGGCCTTCAAGCTCAAGTGGAAGAAGCAGCAATCAAAATCCAAGTCAAGGCCCAAGCCAAAATCAAGCACAAGGTCAGAGGTATGATAAATCTCAAGTTCAATGTCATTACTATAAGAAGTGTGGTCATTAGGCAAATGAATGTAGAAAGAAGCAATATGACATTAGTAAAAAACCAAGTGTATCCTAAAAGAAAGTCAAAACCATGATAGCATGTTTTTAGCTTGTAATGTAGCACAAGAAAAACAAAGTGATATATGGTATCTAGATTCAGGGTGTAGCAACCACATGTGAGGAAACATAGAAATGTTTTCCAATCTAGATAAAAGTGTGAAATCTGAAGTGACATTAGGGACTATTGGGCGCGGGATCCCCCAAGGGCAGTTTTGGGGCTTAAAGCCTAGATTTTGGCTAAAAAGTGTAAATTCGATGTAAAGACTCCACATTTCGTGGGCGCGGAGCGTGAAGCTGTAAATGAGTCATAGGGTTGTCCGCCCTCAATTTTGTAATGTAATGTCGGCTTTATAGATCTACCCATGCTTCGCGGACGATGGAATTGTATAAATAGAGCGAGGCTCTAAGTAGTTAAGAGAAGATAATAGAATAGAATGGAAGTGATCATGGAATATAAGATATTGGAAGATCTAAGTGTAGAGTAGAGTCTTTGGGTCATAAAGTAGGAGAAGAATTTGTAGCTGAGTGCATAGAGGCCTAGTAGTCTGCAGCTGAGTGCACGGACCCCTGCCGTTGAGTGCGTAGGGCGAGTCAAGTTTGTAACTATTGAAGTATTAATAAAGAGAATTTTGACATCAATTCTGTGTATTTATTTCCTATTTTCTGTATCAAATATATTGGGTATAAATTGCATTTCTGTCGTTTATATGGTGCTTGAACATATCTAATTGTGTTGATTAAGTAAATGTGAGATAAGGTATCTGTTTACACGAAGTTAACTAACAATTGTAAGAAGATAAGATACACGATGTAACTTGGGGAAATAGCACAGATCATTTCCCTAGCAGCACAAAAACATCTTAGTCCCTGGTTAGGGCTGTGCGAAAGGCGATTCTAACAGGTTGAGAAGGTCTCGTAGGTTAGGACAGTGTACGAAGCGACCTGCGCGAAGGTAGGCACAGTTGGATTAAATCGACCCCTCAGACATCTCTAGGGTGCAGAAACTTGGTTCCAACATCCCCCCATACTGCTTCGAGTGAGACTTTAGTCCGCACACCACGGGCTGATGCCGAAAGGGCAGTAGTGTAGGGATTTGTTTGGCTAATTAACTCTGAACCTAGGTTAGGCCACCTCAAGCCAACAAATGGTTCCATTGTCGGGATCGGAATCTGCATAGAGATGTCTGATGTCGTATCATTGGAATCCAACTAAGAAAGAAATTGAAGGTTAGTTGGACAAGAGCATTTACGAGTTCGCGGCGCAGGAGAACAAGAACTTGCGACTAACAAAAGGAGAGTGGTTAGTTTGTTACTTGTACATAGAGATCCACGAAATCTTCTTCGCGTCTTTTCCTACTGAGTTGTATGAGTGGATCGCGAAGCTGGAAGATAGCCAAGGAAGGTGGAAACTTGACAATCCTATTGTGTGGACCCCAGAGTTAGTTTGAATAATGGAAGCATCAGAGGATAAGATCACGCCCGCCATTGATCATTTTCTCGATTAGATTATAGGAGGATTCATTACTGAGTTCACAGTTGACACTTCAGTGAGCTACAACGAGGTAGAGCGACACTTTTTCAAGGGACTGCGAGATAAGTATGTAAAGTCTCTGAATACTTGGATTAAAATGTTATTGTGCAAAAATAGGGTTATACAATTACCTTGATGTTCGGGGCTACGCGAAGTGGAAAACCTTACATGAGTGAAGGAAATAAGGGACCAGAAACTAGCCCCTTGATTTCACCTCCGTGAGGGGACGAGGAAGAACTCACGAAGGTCTCACCGCAAATTACGATCCATCTAATAAGGCAAAGAATTTCGTGAATACCACCCCCACCCACACCACCACCAGCTTCACTTCCTTCACCTTCATCTTCACCCATACCACCTCCGCCACCACCGCGAGTCAATATGGCAAGCACGATAAAGTTGCCTGTGTTCAAGGGAGTGGGAAATGAGGATCCAAACCAATTTTGGTTCGTGGTAAAATTTGTATGGGAAGCACAGGGAGTTACGGATGATAATATAAAGAAGGTGGCACTGGTTAGTGCCCTACGGGATCGCGTGCTAACCTGGTATATTAAGCACTCCAATGATAATCCAAATGCGGGAATCACAGATATCTAAGCAGCACTAAATAGAGAATTTAGCAAGCCGAAGTCTGAAGCACAATTGATCATTGGATTCAAAGAAATCACGATGCTACTAGGCGAGACTCCTTGGGAGTTGGATCAGAGGTTGAAGTGTATGATTCGCAAAGCTAATATGAATTTGACATATGGACAACATCGCGAATGGTTTGTAGCATCGCTAACGCCACATTTAAGGAGTGCGCTATCATAGCAGAAGTTAACGACTCAGGTAGAGGCCTTAGAGATCGCGATGAGGCTGCATGAGACCCCAATGCAGGATCCTAACTTGGGAGTTCATTAGATCCACGCATAGTTGAAAAATTTATACCTGGAGATGCAGAGTCTGAAATAGGATAGAACAGCTTGACCAGAAGTGCGCAAAGAGGTGTGGTGCATAAAATGAAAGGGTCAGGGTCATGATAAGGACCACTGTCTAGTGTTCGTGAATTACCTCGTGGTAGGAGGACCGATGTTGTTAAGGCCGAAAGCACAAGCAGGACCTAGCGTGGCACCTGCCTTGTGATGCACGATTTTCCAAATAGGTGGAAAAGACACTATAGACAACTATCATTTGTTACAAAAGTATACACAAAATTCGTAAATTTGTAGGTCGATGGGACACGATGAGCGCACTTATAGGAGCTATGAGTTGATGATGGATAGAACTCCCACCTACAAAGTTCAGGCTGAATCATGCCCCGTAGACCAGAATGTAGGAGTGGTGTGAATAGGATTTCAGCGGCGCGAACGAGGCCGAGGTGGAGGAGGACATAGAAGAGGTCGTGGTCAGTTGATCTGCTACAATTGCGGAGGGCCAGGACATTATGCCCACGATTGTACAAATATAACGCGACTGTCATGTTTATATTGCACCTTGTTTGATGATGAGATGGAAGATTGTCCTACGCTGATAGCTAGGATACGTGACAAAGGAGGGCTACTGCCTCCCCCAATTCGAAACCTGCAAATGATGAGGTCTGAGCCACACGAGGAAGATCTAAATGTGAACATTGTGCTCCAAAGTGGAATTGCGATCGGAGATGAGAAAGGCAAACATCCAGAATATACTACCTGGGTTCGCAAAGCTCTAGTGAAAGAAGCGGAGTTTCATTTGGAGTGCACTCGGGAAACCTTCATGGAAGCTAAGAAGAGCTTCACTGATGCCTCCACTTCAGGAAGAAAGGATAAACTGGAGCTGGAGATGTGTAGAAATTCTGACTGTAGATCAAATTGATAATGCTATATAACTAAAGAAAAATACTTTAATCTACTTCTACGATCATTTAGTGGAAGCTTAAAAGATTTGAGCTATATAAAGTGAAACACATATAACAGAGAAGAATGAATGCACATGAAACACAGAAGAATACTCAAGGGAAAGCCTCAGCTAAAAATCCCACTATCTATATTATCATACAAGGAGAAATATCTAATTACACAAAGGCCTTAGCTCTCACAGCTAGCCAGCTCTGAGTACAATCCTCTTGGATGCTCACAGGTGAACAAAGCTTCTCACAATCCTTCTCCTCTGCCCTCCAAGACTCCTATTTCCTTGCGCAATTTCTCCTTGGTGATCCTCTTGTTACCAAGTGGAACACTGATCTCTCACATTGATCTCACACCTTGTAAAACTATGCAATCCTCAAGGAACCTTACCTTGACTGCATGGATGAGTTTCCTTTATAGGAAAACACATTCAAATAATAGTAACCTATCCTTGACATTTAGCTCAAATGGGTCTTTCTCTGAATAAACATGCATGAGTTTCTGATGCGGGAATCTTCAGTTATATGGAGTACACTAGTTGAGTGCATGCATGCATCAACTGACTGATAACTCACAATTAGTTCCTCAAATAGTTTGGAACTAATTTAACTGGACTTAACTCAGTAAACTGATCTAACTAATTACAACTCAAATAAAACTTAATTGTATTTCCTTAATTAAGGGATAATCTCCTTAATTTGAGGGATAACTCTTGCATGACTTGAGAAAGACTTCTAACTTGAATTTGTCCAACTAATTAATCCATAATGAATTAATTAATCATTTTCAAGTAGCTGGTGAGACTAAATTCTATTTTAATTCACAATTTTAATTCAAGGACAAATTAATATTGGAATATTCTAGATTTTATTTTTATCATTTCTTGTTGCTATTTTCAACAAGATGGACCCATCTATGATCACGACGTTCCTGGAACCATGCATGAAGTTACTGTGCGACAGTAAAGCTGTCAAAGGATTACAGGAACTCATTAACAAATGCACTGTGATAGCACCAGAAGAACCACGCGTAGTCCGGAAGATTGGAAAGCATAAGACAAGGACGGGAAGAGAAATGAGGTTGACCGCACAAATTGGGGAATATGAAATGGACCAAGTAATATTGGATTTAGGGTCAGATGCGAATGTTCTACAAAAGCAGACATGGGAGCGAATGGGGAGACCTACACTACAATGGTCTCCTATTCAGCTACGAGTGGCGAACCAGTAAAAGATAATACCCATGGGGCGATTGTAGGGACTCACTGTGGATATTGAGGGAGCGAGCGCGCTAGCAGACTTTGAAGTGATAGAGATTGTTGATGACATCAATCCCTACCCCACACTCTCAGGAATTGATTGGGCCATTGACATGAATGGGGTGATTAATCTAAAGAAGTGCAAGATGATTTTCGAAAAGAAGTCACTATGCATAGTTATACCTCTAGACCTTGCTAAAGGATTGCGCTATACAAAGCTGGTGTGCGACTATGAAAGCAACGATGATTTGGACTGAATCTATAAGATAACAGCGTGAAACCAGGACTGGGTGAATCCCACTGCGGATTGACAACTTGCATGGGAGCGCGAGAGCTCTTGTACTTCGGATTCGAATGAGGAAACAGAGTGATGGAAAAATCAGTTACATGAGGTGGATACACTGAATTTAATATGATGACAAGGTCGTTGTGCTGTTTACGACAGAAGTAAGGGACTTGCCTAATTATGATGGGTTAAGTGAGGTAGATACCTTCTTGGATAGATTTTAAAGAGAAGTGTTAGAAAAGCAACGCTTCTAGGCCTTGGACTGGGTACTGTGTGCTACACTCGCGAGATGGTCGAGTACGAATAAAGGGAGCTTTGAGGATTGGCGCAAATGCAGAAGAATGATGCGCACACGTTTTGGGAAGCCTAAGATGTAACTAATAGAAATGTATGATGTACAAGATGATCTGCGCGCACACCTCGCCATGTGGATGAAGGTCTATGGAGAAAAGCCACAACCTAAGTGGGTGCACCTATTCTATCATACCCTAGATGTTATACCCATGAATTGGTATATAGGGATGGAGCTCCATCATGTGACAGGTGAATGGAATATCCTGCACAAAGGGTTCATGATGACCTTCGGCTTTGAGGATGGATGGGGGGCCAGTACTGATGAAGCATTACAAGAGATAAAAGCAGCCATCTTTAGGATGTCGCAGGAGCCTTTAGACCTAAGTCAGCCTGAATGGGCTACTTAGCTGAGTTGCACGTTAGAATGTTATAATGTAATTGCTGAAGAGGAGGATGAGGATCCGAGGAATAATAACATTCCAGAAACAGAAGGCCATCGCAAGGTTTAAGGACCACATATTGAGAACTCTGACATAACTGTGCCAGTAAAAATGAAGTAGGTGAACATTGGTACGGAGGCCAAACCTAAGTTTGCAAAGCTCGGTGACTACTAGGACGACTAATTATAGATAAGGTGGCTGAGTTACTCTGCTAGTACTAGGAGTTATTCCTGACCAAGTTTACGAAGTTAAAGGGAATCATTAGAGATTTAGGAATGATCAGGATCACATTAAAGCCCGACGCGAAGCCAGTTAAGCAGAGGCTGTACTGTTTAAATCTAAAATACAAGGAGAAGGTCTACTTAGAACTAGACAAAAGACTCACAGCAGGAATCATTGAGCCAGTGGAAGAATCCGATCGGGTAAGTCTAATGGTCATGCAGGAAAAGAAGTAGAAGGACGAGATAAGAATATGCTTAGATCTCAAAAAATTGAATGACGCTTGTGTGCATGATCCATTCCCAACTTTGTTCACAGATGAGGTGTTGGATAATGTCAGTGGGCAAGAAGCATATTCTTTCACTGATGGGTTCTCAGGGTACCACCAAATCAAAATCCTGCTGGAAGATAGGAGCAAGACAACCTTTGCGAATGAGTGGGGTTTCTTTCAATACACTATCATGCCATTTGGGTTGAAGAACGCACTAGCCATATTTTTCCGTGTGGTTGTTGCAGTATTCAAGGAATATATTCATAAGTTCTTGGAGGTTTATTTTGATGATTGAACTGTATTTGGGCTAGTTAAGCACCATGTAGCAAGCTTACGCTTGATGCTGAATACTTGCCAAAGATACAAAATCGTGCTTAACCACAAGAAGTGTGTGTTTCTTGTTCCTTTTGGGAACCTATTGGGACATGTGGTTTGCAGACAAGGACTGATGGTAGACCTTGTGAAGATTGCGGTGATTCTGAATTTGGAAGTGCCACGAAGTGTGAAATAGCTGCACGCTTCTCTCGGACATACAAGGTACTACAGAAAGTTTATCAAAAGTTATGCCTAAATCATCGCATCGATGGAGAAATTGTTGAAGAAGGATGTTACATTCTGTTGGAATGATGACTATAAGAAAAGCCTGGATATATTGAAGGAAAAGATGGTCACTGCACAGATTCTTGTCCTCCCAAACTGGAACAAAGAGTTTCATGTCCATGTTAACGCATTGTGTATAGCGTTGGGAGTGATACTAACACAGGATGGTGGAGAGGGCTTGGATCACCCTATCGCGTTCATGAGTCACAGATTGTCTAAAGCAGAAAAGAACTATTCCACCACTGAATGTGAGGGACTGGCTATGGTGTATGTGCTCCAGAAGTATCGACACTACTTGCTAGGAGTTCACTTTAACATGTATACAGATCATTTCACGCTGAAGTACTTGGTCAATAAGCATGTGTTGGGGGGGCACATATGCAAATGGCTTTTATTTTTCCAAGAATATGAGTTTGAAGTTCTTGTGAAACCTGGACAATTGAACGCCGGACTAGATCACTTATCGCGCATTGAGACAAGAGAGGAACCTACTAGTTTGGAGGAAGGATTACTCAATGCGCAACTCTTTATTTTGTGCGTAGCAGATGGAAATTTTGAAGATATGATTAGTTGCGTCGAAAGGATACTCTGTCTAGCAGAAGAAGGAACTATTGGTGCACGTGACAAATTTCTCTGTCATTGTGGGGCACCTATATAAGATGGGGAATGATGAAATACTGTGAAGGTATGTACTTGAATTTGAACGAAGAAATATCCTCGCGGAAGCTCATGGGGGCACTATGGGAGGAGATTAGGTAGGGATATCGACCACATACAAGATCCTTCGTGCAGGGTTGTGGTGGCCGACCCTTCATCAGGATTCAAAAGCACATTGCAAGGCCAGCGATGTATGTCAAAGAATAAGTAAACCATTGCGGAGGGACGAGATGCCTTTGAATCTGCAAATGACATCGCAACCCTTTGAAAAGTGGGCGATCAACTTCGTAAGACCTATCAAACCTCAAGGAAAAATGAGCGTGAGATATATTATCACTGTGATAGAGTACCTGACTTGTTGGGCAGAAGCGCATCCAGTAAAAGATTGCACGGCCGTGAAGACAACGAAGTTTCTATTTGAACACATATTGACACGATTCGGATGTCCGAAGATCTTGATGAGTGATCATGATACACATTTCCTGAATGAGATGATCAACGCACTTGCTATCACTCAGGTTGTCCCTTTTGACTCCTAAAGGGATACGGCTGAGGTATCCACAAACCAACTTTGGACTGCAGGCCCTAGCCTACCTGCAGTCAGAGAGGGCTCTCTCTTTATGATTTAGCTTTGTTGAAAAGGGATGATTTTAGGCTAGATATGATGCACAGGGGTTTTGATTGAGTTTTGGTGGGAAAACTGACACTTTCAGGTAGAGAGGCAGAGTATATTCTGAATCTTTCAAGCCATTGGGCGTGGAGTCGAGGAGGGGAACTGCCGGTGTATTTCCTTAATAATAGTGAGGGAACATGGAGCAAGATAGCCTAGGTTGAAACAATTTTCAGGTTTAAGGGATGAACTGAATGCTAAAGAAAGAGAGGCAGTTAAGAATCTCTCCAACGGATTAGCAGAGAAAATAATAGGGCGCTACCTAGGGGCAGTTAAGAATCCCTAGATAATTGGCCAACACAGGTGAATTGGGGTAAACATGAGCCGGGAGGAATTCAATGTTCATAACCAATTCTCTTAGAGGAAAACATCAAGGAACAACAGAGATTGAACATAGAGAGTATTTAAACTAATTCTAGGCTATTCCTTTTTTCTGCTATTTAGATAATGGCAAACACATAAACATAGATAAGAGGCACTTACTGCTTCAGGCCACAGCGCAGGAATTCCATCTTCAACTCTTCAACATTCATCAACAACAGACAGTTCACTATCCAAGCTTTAAGCAATCTTTGATTACAGAAACATTCAGGTATACACAACGAGTCTCTAGTGAAAATTATCAATTAACCAACCCTTAAAACTATACAGAGGGTGGTATATATAGGGAAAAAACTCTCTGCAGAGTTCCTTTATTACATCTTGACCTAATTAGGTCATAAAAATGACTACTTGACCTAATCCTATCCTGAAATAAATACAAAAATATCTCGGGCCGTGCTCAGGGCCGATGTATCAAAACTGAATAAATGATGCTGTCCTTGGTGGCTTGCTGCAGTGTTTTCTGCAATAAATGAGTATGGGTTTCTGCTTCCTTGTTGTCCTAGTGCTTTGAATGCCTTAATGGTGATTTGAAGGCAAGGATGGGCTGATGCTTATTGATTTGAATATTTGGGGGCTTCATCAATGTTCAGGTGCCTCGAGCCCCTAAAAAATCTTGACTGATACTCTCTGGCGTCTTTTCTTCCACTGATACTCTCTGACAAAATCTGGACTGCTGATCTGATATGCTGCGGGTCTAATCACCAGTAAATGGCCGATGTTCGGCCTCTGTATCATCTGGAATTGTCTTCTGATCCTTTTGGTATGCTCTGTGAAGAAAACGGATCATTTTTGCGCCTTTTTGGGCTTCCTGGGGCCGCATGGTGAGAAGATTCCTTAAAGATTCCCTGAAGATTCTCCATTTCGGCCTAAAAAATCCTGCGATGAATCGCTCATCAAAAACTGCCTCAGAATTCGATTCCGGGGCTCTAAAGTGCGACTTTTGTGCCTCTGCACCCAAAAAAAGTGTTGATGACGTCAGCATTGTACGACAGGTGACGTCAGCAGGGCGATGTGGCAGGATGACGTCAGCATGACGTCATCACGTACGGACGATGACGTGGCAAGTACGGTGGCGGGGACACATGGCAGTGACGTGGCAGGAGGCCACACAGGCAGATGACTCGACGCGTAGACTGGGCAGGGGAGTGACGTGGGCATGTGACTGTGTAGGGGGTGACGTAGGTGGTGACGTCACCAAGCAGGAGGCGGTAAGGTTATGTGGCACACCGCTTTTCAGGGATGGCGGTTTCGGAGGGAGGGGCTCTGCCACAGCCCAACGCTTGACGCGTGGCGGGAGTACGGCGGTAATACTGCCCATCTCCCGGACGCTAAGGTTCGGGCGGTTCGGGGATGGGGCGGCCCGCCCACCGTCGATCTGCGGGGCTGTGGATCGGACGGCTGGCGGCGGACGCGAAGGGACGGCGGGTTAGCGGGTGGGAATATTCGCAGGAATATTCCAAATTTGATATATCGCGGCGGTGGGTTTAAACATAGGGAATGGCGGGATTTGCGCGTTGTATGCATATAATGAGCGCGGGTTGGCATATTTACACTTGGGTTTTAGGGATAGGGGCAAAATATGGATTTTTGCCAAGCGGGGTTAGTATATTATGCACAGAATGAGGGGAAAAAGGCGCAAAAATGGGTTTTTGAAGGTTTTTAGGGGTTTTTTGGTTTAGGGAAGAGGTTATTATTCTGACCAGATGTCAGAGTAATCCCTGGACATGGATGGGCTAAAAACAATCCCAGATGGACTGTGATTTCCCTGACTTAGTAAAAATATGGCTATGTTGCCAGGGGGGAATATTTACATAAGGGGATTTATATAGATGATTTAAATAGGGGAAAGGGGAAAATTGTTAGGGAGTTATACAATAAAGTTAATAGTTAATATGGAGATGAAAAGAGGGCGCTAAGGTATGAGACCTTAGGCCATTTTGGGGAAAAGAAGACTCACAAACACTGAGTGAGCAATCCTTGAGTGAAGCAGATGTTCACCAAGGCATATGTCATGGAGATGATGAAATTGAGAGGCTCAAGCAGATCTTGACCTCTTGGGGGATGTTAGTAAGTGACTTTGGGGTGATGAGAAGAAGGGAGAGGTTAGTGAATTCCCGCCTGAGTACCTCCAACTGAAAAACTGCCTCAAACTGAAAAATGGATTGCTTATCAAAATTGGAACACAATAGTGGCACTTAGACTAGCATACTCTTATGGACACTTCTTTGGACATCTGTAGCAAATATGGAGCATTGCAGCATGCATAGTACGACATATTTGGCATGTAAAAATGTCGATCATGAAAGATGATTAACCTGCTGCAGCAGGAGGCTAACAGCGCTGACAGAAGAGTTTCAGGTGTATCATCAGAAAAGCACACCGTATCACCCACACGCTAAATAGACAGTAGAAGAGTTTAAAAAAGTACTCGAGACTGTGCCAACCAAGGTATGCAATGCGCAACGAAGTGATTGGGACCTGTGCGTACCCATAATATTATGGGCTTATAGGACGACATGCAAGAAACTGACGGGACAGACACCTTTCTGGCTGGTCTATGGAGTGGAAGTCGTAATGCCGATGGAATAAATCGTGCCTAGTTTGTGCATAATAGTGCTCACAGGTATGACAGATTGCAGAGCCCTAGAGGAGAGGCTTGTGTAGTTGGAGGAACTCGAGGAAGAATGATTTTTGGTTGGATTTCACCAACAGGTACAAACTTAGCGCGAAAAGGCCTAGCACGGTCGACATATTAAGTTGCACACCTTTAAGGTGAACGATTTGGTGTTACTGTATGATAGTAAGTTTGATAAATTCTCGGGAAAAATCAGAATGCATTGGCTGGGACCACATGTTATTAAGGAGGTCACAGACAGAGGCACGATGCAGTTGGTAAAGTTAAATGGATAAACTTTCCCAGGAAAAGTGAATGGCAGTTGGTTGAAGCCATACACAGGTGGCTCGACTATTTGACTAGCCACCAGAAGCACAGTATTAGTGCTCTAGGCAGCTGAAAGGAGGCGCGGGACTATAAACAGGTGCAGGGAAGCAATTTAGCTACAACAGAGTCTGAACAACGCATCCAAGAAGTGTAGCAGGTAGCTGCTCAGTGTGCTACCAATCTTGCAATAGTCCAGGCAGAGTTGGGAGGTCTCCGTGCGAAGATCTTCGCATCGATAGAGTGACTCAAGGGCAAGTCACGATGTTTGTATTGGGGGCTTTTGGGCGCGGGATCCCCCAAGGGTAGTTTTGGGGCTTAAAGCCCAAATTTTGGCTAAAAAGTGTAAATCTGATATAAATACTCCGCATTTTGTGGGTGCAGAGTGAAAAGTTGTAAATGAGTCATAGGGTTGTCCACCCTAAATTTTGTAATTTAATGTCAGCTTTAGAGATCTTTCCATGGTCGCAGACCATGGGATTGTATAAATAGAGCAAGGCTCTAAGTAGTTAAGAGAGGATAATAAAATAGAATGGAAGTGATCATGGAATAGAAGATAGCAGAATATCTAAGTGTAGAGAGGAGTCTTTGGGTTGTAGAGTAGGAGAAGGCTCTGCCGCTGAGTGCCAGAGGCCTAGTAGTCCACAGCTGAGTGCACGGACCCCTACAACTGAGTGTGTAGGTTGAGTCGAGTCTGTAACTGTTAAAGCATTAATAGAGAGAAGTTTTACGTCAATTCTGTTTATTTATTTCCTATTTCCTGTATCAAATATTGGGTATAAATTCCATTTTTGTCATCTATATGGTGCACAAACATATTTGATTGTGTTGATTAAGTAAATGTGAGATAAGGTATCTGTTTATGTGAAGTTAACTAACAATTGTAAGAAGATAAGATACATTGTGTAACTTGAGGAAATAACGTATATCGTTGCCCTAACAATGCCAAAACATCTCAGCCCCTGGTTAGGGCTACGCAAAAGGCGATCCTAATAGATCGCGAAGGTCTCGCAGGTCAAGGTAGTGCACGAAGCGACCTGCGGGAAGGTAGGAACAGTTGGATTAAGTCGACCCCTCAGACATCTCCAGGGTGCAGAAATTTGGTTCCAGCATCCCCCCATACTGCTTCCGGTGATACATCAGTCTGTGCACTGTGGGATGATGTGGAAAGGGTCAGTAGTTGGTGAGCACCAGTATTTCAGTAATAATGCTACAACTCCTGGGCTTCCTACTTTACTTTTTACTTTACTTTTATCAACCCGGTAGTTCGTAACAAACTTGGAAGCGACAGTGCTGTATGCACAAGTACTAGTTCTTACTACAAGTTGTCACTTGGTCAGCTAACACAAGATCACTAGGAACTCAAGCCAACTTCTATGGATTCCAAAAGAAGCTATATATGATGAAGGGAAAGAAAAGAGGTATTACTCGACTGATGCTATTCTACTTGTAGAAAGGAATACTGAAATGTAAAGCAAACCAAGGAAATCCTAGTTAACCACTAATCCTACTTTTGCAGAAAACACTATGAAAACCATGAAAAGAAAAACCATTATCTACTCAAGGAAGTAAACACCATCTAACTAAGGTATTTTTGGAAGGAAATGAGAAAAAAACATCTTTTTGGATTTTTATGTATTTTTGTGTGAATTTGTCATGCATGTAATTTATTTGTTTGTGAATGTGCAGTGGATGGGTGGCAATGGAGGGTGGTTTTGGGATGTGAGAGGATGTAGGATGGTGTGGATGGGTCCTAGGAGGTATCAGGTGGCCTTCTGGAGGCTCTTCCCACAATTGGCCTTCAAAAGGAAGCCTACAAGAAAATCTACAGGAGGAAAAACAATGTTCTATAGGAGGCCTACAGGAGGAGGCCGAGAGTAGTTTTCACTGTTTTGAAGGTGTGAGAGTGGGTGGAGAAGGTAGATGAAGGTTGTAATGAAGTGTTATGGCACCTAGGGTCTACCACGAACCATTAGGAGAGAAATATGATTGGATTTTATCAAGGAGAGAGAGGAAAGTCTATGGAAAATGCAGGAAACTAAGACAGAATTAAGGGGAGACTTGGGCGACCTATAGGGCATCAATCTGATGGAGGATGGAGTGGATGATAGGCTGGCCTGCTGCTAGAAGATATGCTACATACACAACTGACAGTCAACCAATGAGATTAAGCAATCAAGGAAATAAGTGCATCTACAAAAAAAACAAAGTTTTTGCATCAAAATAAATTATGATCTATGAAAGAAAATGCTAATAACCATTGCATGAAAGAAAAGCATGAAAGAAGACTGTTGCAACTAAGGAAATGAGAATGGTGAAGAAGTTCAAAAGTAAAGCAAACTAGACTATGAACCAACTAGAAAGCTGCAAACACTAGAAGTCCTATAAATGAGGAAAATCTGTGTTTCTGGGGCAGCAAGAGGGCCTTTGCCTCAAATCATTGTCCCAAAGGGAGGAAGAGAGGCCAAGGCACTGCTGCTAGCCTTTTGGGTCTTTTCTTTATCACTTCTTAACCTGCTATTGAAAACACAAATGGAAGCAACTACTGAATCATCAAAACAACCTATTCTTAACCATGAAAGTAATGCATCTAACAACAACCTATTCTACAAACTGAAATGAAGCATACAAATACAAGTAAAGAGGAGCTTGGCTGCTTGGATTGGGCCCTAACCCAAGAGCTTCAGCCCTTTGAGATAACTCAGTGCTAACTCAAAAAGGATTCGATCTTTATTCTCAAAACAACAACAAGATTACATGAACTATCAAAATAATAAGCTCGAAGTTGAGCAGAGTTTACAAAACTGCAGCAACAATTCAACAAAAATTCAACCAACTCCCTAGTGAGGCCCTAGGCCTCTCTACTTATACAAATGAAGCTTCCAAAAGCTTCCTCAAAATCATGGAGGCTTGGCTCCCAAAACTCGAGATAAGCATTAGTTATCCTCTACTTTGCTCGGCTGCTTGCTAATGCATGACTTGGTTGCTTGTACTTCGAGCTGAATGAAGGGAAATTCAAAGTGGGAAGTAATAAATGAGGGGTATTCCCTCCTATAAGTCCTCTCCTTTGTCCACTTCGAGTTATTTCTGCCATTTTTCCACTGGATCCTTAACTTTGACCACAAAAATCATCAATAATCTGCATTAAACACATATTAGTCCTCATGACATCATAACTAACTCAACTCACTCTATAAGCATAAGTATAATTAGAAAATCATGCAATAAGGTAAGAGAATGGTTGACTTGACTAGGTTAGCAGGTAAAATGAGCCCATATAATTACCCATTTATGAGGCTCATCATCACTCCCTACTGAAAGTGTTGCTCATCCTCTGAGAAACTTAGTCCATATCCTCATCTTTGATGGCCCTGATGGCCTCCCTAACATCCCATGCTTTTGATGTGGTCTCCTCTTCTTTGTCATGGAATCCTGCTTTTTTTCTACCTCTTCCCATGTTTGTTGCTCTTCTTCTTCTTTTCTACCTTCTAGCATGCCTAGCAGCAATGGGGGACTCAATTTGAGGCCAATCCAATTGACCTTCAACCTCTGCATGGAGAGCTTGTACATTGGCACTCTACTTAATGCCTCTTTCATCCTTATTGGGGAATGATACTTCCTGATCTGAAAACTGTGTGGTAAGGTGTTCCATCTCCTCATACAAGCATGCACACAGTCATCCCCAAGTAACCTTTCCATATCCTCAAAATGTGCAATGGCTTGAGCCTGATCACTGATATATCTAGGGGAAATTTGAGGATTATTTTCAAGTAGGTTATGTGTGCTGATGAGTGCCATGGGGTCTGATGGCTCAGCTCTGATCATTAAGAGCTCATTTTGTTCTTTTATCATCAACCTTCTTATTTCTGCTGCCCTTAACTCTTCATGGTTCATCCATGAGGCCATGGCCATAAGTTGTAGGCCCCCTAGCCTAGCATTGGGGTCCCACACATTCATGTCTATAAGGGCCATGTTATGCAGATAGAATTCTACCATCTTTGCCTTGTCTTCTAATGAGCTTTGGTCACACAGGTCCATAAACTGTCTGTAATCTTGGAAAGGCATTGTGCCTCTCTGTGCCAAAGTCTTAATCTAAAATTGCATCCATTGGTCCTTGAGATACAGGCTATAGGACTTTGTTGGTGTCCTACATTGCAACACCTCCATGGACCAGCTAGCCATGCATGCTAGTTGGGTCTCTTTCTCTTGCAGCTATCTTCTTAGCAATTCATTTTTAGTTTCAAGGTGATTTCTTGTGATTGCTCCTCTATGTCTGACAACACTTAACTCTCTACCCATTTCTCTGAGTTTGTTCTCCATATGGCCAATATCCTCAACTCCCTTGGATTTGGCTATTTGCATCCATCTATGCGTCCTTATTCTTTCTTTCTCCAATTCAAAGAATAGTGGAATTGCAAATTTCTATGGAATTATTCTTCCCCCCTCAAGAAGATTGTAGTAACAGTGAAGACTAGGCTGGGGGTTAGGTTCTTGTGCCTCTAATGCTTCCTGCTTCCCCTATGGCTGTCCTTCTACCCTTTTTCAAGTTTATCGGTCTCCTGTAGTTTTGACAGGGTCCCCTGTAGAATAGTCTGTGCCTCCTGTAGAATTGTTTTTTAGTCCTGTAGTTCTACTTTTTCTTTCCATGTGGGAGACCTAGGAGTCCCCCTTTCATAAGTAATAGGTGCCTTGGAAGGGGATTCTTTTCCTTGGGCAGAGGGTGAATCTTCAATAACAATAGGCACTTTAGAAGAAGGCTGGGGTTTCCCCGTTTTGATCCTTGTGCTCTTCCTAGCCTTGAAATACATTAAGGTCTTCCTCTTCATCTTTTTTTTTTTTGTTTTAATTGGGGTGCTAAGGGCAGTGAGAGTAGCTGCTGCCTCTCTTTCTAAGGTTTCAGGAGACACTTATGTATTTTCTACCCCTTTTTCTCCTCCTTCTGTCTTTTTCTCTATCTCTGTTTGTTTTGTTTCTTCCTACTATGTTTTGGTTTCTTTCTTCTTCCCTTCTTGCTCCTCAGTTTCTTCTCCTTCTCCCCCTTGCTGCTCTTCCTCCTCACTACTAGTGGGGCTAATATCATAGGTCAGGGCCTTGATGTCATCTTCAGTAGTCATGTTTTGGAAAATTTCCCAAGCTACAGGGATTGTAAATGTATGGAGGCCCTCTTCCACTAAAATTTTGATTAACCCATGGTGATCTAGTTGGTATGGATTTCCTGCTTTTGCTTTAGTATTGGAGTCAATGAGGGACTGCAGGAGGAAGTAAGGAACACTGAGTTTCTGAGGGGCTGGAGTGTCCATGCCATACCTTAATTGATGCATGATTCTAAAGTGGTAACCATAGAAAATGCTATACCTCTCCTCCCAGGAAATATACTTGAATATTTGATAACTAACTTCATCCCAAGGGTATGGTATGCTAACTCTTCTTATGCCATTCTTATCTTCTACAGGGGTTTCATTGTTTTGGAAGAAGTTTTCTAGGAAGCCTAGCCAATTGGTTTTTCATCCTTGCTCCAAGGAAACCCAAGAGGAATGGTAGTGACACTACTGATGAATTCAGGAGTTATCTCCATGGACAGGCCTCTAAAAGTGACAGTGGCATGTGTTCTAGAGTAAGGGACCAAAGAGTGGGCAAATTCGTGAGCAATTTCCTCATCATACCCTCAGAATTTCTCAAAAAAGTTCATCCAATTAGCTCTTGTGAATATGTCCACTACTTGGGGGTGTGCATGGACCCTGAAGGAGTTGGTTGACTCCTTCATCATGAAACCTCCTGTCATTTTGTCTATGCTTCCTTGGAAACCCAACTATGGAAATGGGGAACTTCTTTATTTTTTTATTTTTTTCTTTTTAAATAAAGAGACAAAGACTGTGTTTTTTTTAAACAATAAGCAACAATTTTTATGAACTTCCTCCACCCCACAGTCTATTTTCTCCTAAAAAACTAAAACACTTTCAGCATATTTTGATATTCAATGGAGGTATGCCAAGAACCTACCTCTGCAGCCCGAGAATTGTGCTAAAAACCATGTTTTTCCTCTCCAAAACAGCTTATTGGCCCTCCTGTAGAACACTGCCAGCCCTTCTGTAGGATTCCTGTAGGTTCTCCTGTAGAACCTATAAGTGCTCCTGTAGAACGCCGAGCGTAGGGATATTGGAGAGATCGGCGGTGAGAGACGGGTATGAGGCTTGTAGGGGCACAAGAAGGTAGCAGGAGTGGAGCTTCGAGGAGAGAATGAAGGAGAAAGGTGGTGAGAGTGCTTCGGTGAGGAGTACTTATGGCTTTTATGGATATTTCTAGTGATGGAGGGTGAGCTGGCCAAGTGTACGTTGTTCCCATTTGGACCATTGGTCCCCACCTGCCCTGTCATCATTTCCCTTTCCTCGTAATCAGCTCTCATGATTGCATCGGAGTTCCCGTCACCTCCACTACCTATCATTGACATCTCTCTTGAGTTTGACTAAGCGCATGTGTGGTGACACCTCCAAATGAGTGAAGTCAACTAGATGGGGGTGGCCAAGTTAACTGGCCACCTTATCCCCAACCAACCTCAACCATCTCGTTGCTATTACATGCTCTCTAAGTATACCAATGCAAACAGAGGAGCGGGTTAGTTACTTACCTGATACCTGAATGTGTTTTCCGTGAGGTGCTATGGCCTTTCCTTCTGCTGCATGCTTTTATTTCCTTTGATGCATGCTTGTCTGGTTGCTGATATGTGGTTGTGCTTTGTGCAAGTTCCTTTTCGGCTGGATTTTATCTTCAAGAGTCTGTTTCAATCTTCAGATTTGCACCCTCATGTTGCTGATGCTAGATTGTAATGGGATCAACTACTACAGGAATTCCTACAGGAGCTCCTGTAGCTGCTTCTCCCTTTGAATTTTTTGCCTTTTTTGTGCTTGGAGCTGTGAGGATGATGCCAAAAGTGCAGAAGGAGATGGAGAGTTAAAGGGTAGGCTTCAGGTGAGGTGAGAGGTGCTGTTCCTTTTTTTATTTTTTGTTTTTTTTCTTTTTCTAAGAAAACTATTTTTTTCTGGGCAGGGAGAAGAATGGTGCTTGGGATATGATGCAGGTCTGGAAATGATGGAAGAGAGCTTTGAATACTGCATGAGGATTTATAAAACCTTTATGAAGCTTCCTTGTTACTCAAATTTCCTTTAAAATCCATTTCTGGCTCTCTGTAATTTCTACTGGAGCTTCTTATAGAAAACACACTTTTCGAAAAAAGGAGCACAGTGAGGTGAAAAGAATGTCAAGAATGATGGAGAAAGGTGAGGGAAGGTAGGATAGGTGCTGCTATTGGTTTCATAGCTCCCTTGGCACTTGCTGTTACTTCCTATAGTCGTCCTGTAAACCTGCAATACAGCTAGAAATTCAGTTTTCTTTTTCTTTTTCTCCTTTTTTTTTTTGAAAACAACTAGGGTGCCTTAGGGAGGTTTTCACCCTAGTTGCCTACCCTGGGTGCCTCCAAGGGAGGTTTTCACCCATGGATGTTATTTTTTTTTCTTCTCCTTTTTTTGACATCACTAGGCTGCCTCTGGAGAGTTTTTCAACCCAATGATGGGACTCAAGCGCCTCATGGAGGTTTTCACTTGAGTCCTTATTATTTTTTTTGTTTTTTGTTTTTTCTTTTTCTACAGCGAGTGGGTGAGGTGGAGGCAGAGACATGCTCCACTACCATCACTGACTTATTCAATCCTTCAATAACCTCTTGCTTGGAGAGGGGTTTCTTGTAGATTTTCAACCGGTGTCCATTAACAAGCATGGGGATGGCTTCATCATCAATGGTTCTAATCAGAACTGAACCATTGTCATTGCATTTCTCCACAGTGTAGGGTCCCAGCCATCTTATCCTTAGCTTGCCCTTGAAATCTTTATACCTTGAATCATAGAGTAGTGCCCAATCTCCCTCTTAAAATTGCTTCTCTTTGATGTTTTTGTCATGCCATATCTTCCTCTGAAGCTGAACTACCTCTGTATGGAGAAGGGCCTGCATTTTGTGCTCATCCAATCCATTAAGCTGGAGTAATCTTTCTTTTTGTGCATGGCTAAGGTCTAGGTCCAGCGGAGCTGCCATTCTCAGGGTATTGAGTTCAAATTCTATTGATAGAAAAGCCTTCTTCCCATAGACCAGCTCATAGGGTGTGAACCCTGTAGTGGTCTTCCATGTTGTGTTGTAAGCCCAAGTGGCCTCAACTAATCTGTCCGCCCAATCTTTTTTGTTACTGCTCACTACCTTTGTCAGGATCTCTTCCAATGCTGTGTTAGTGACCTCCACCTGCCCATTGGATTGTGGATGGTAAGGGATGGAAGTTCTGTGCTTGATTCTATGATGTGTGAGCAGGTCTTCAATCAAATTGGAAGTGAACTGACTGCCTTGATCTGTAACCAACTCTCTTGGATACCCGAACTTGTAGAATATTTTTTCTCTAAAAAATTTAGCTACTTTTTCCTCTGTCGCTGCTTTGATTTCTTTTGTCTTTTCCCACTTTGTCAGGTAGTCGATGCACACAATGATGTATTGCTTTTGTTTTGAAGGAGAGCTGATGGGCCCCACAAAGTCCATGTCCCACTTCTCAAATGGCTCAAAGGTCACTTGAGGCTGCATGGGCATTTCATCATTTGGAGTGGGTTTCCCCATCCTTTGACACCGATCGCACTAGCTGACATATCTCCTCACATCCTGATGAAGAGTGGGCCAATAGTAATCTGCTTTCAATGTCTTGAAGTTAGTTCTTTTTGCTGCAAAATGACCTCCACAAGGCCCATCATGATAGGTTAGGAGGATGTTGAAAACTTCCTCCTCCCTGACACAACTTCTCAAGATCTGATCTGGGCCAAGTTTGAAGAGATTTCCCCCAATCCAGGTGAAAGGGGCACTTTTCCTTACTATCTTTCTCTTCTCTTTTGAGGATAAGTGTGGTGGGAATTGTGCTGAAACCAAGTAGTTTGTTATATCAGCAAACCATGGAGAGAGTACTGAGATAGAAAAAAGGTGTTCATCTGGCATTTGATCATCCACCATTCCTTTTTCACCTGCAGGAAAATTTACTCTAGATAAAAAGTCAACAACAACATTTTCTTTACCAGGTTTATCGACAATAGTCAAATCAAACTGCTGCAGTAAGAGCAACCATCTAATAATGCGAGCATTTACATCCGGTTTGTTCATTAAATATCTAAATGCAGCATGATCCGTGTGCACAAAAGTTTGATAGCCTGTGATATAATGTCTAAATTTGTTTAAGGAATGCACTATAGCCAGGAGTTCCTTCTCGGTTACCGTATAGTTCAACTCCGCCTTTGACAAGTTTTTGCTTATAAAGTATATGGCATAAGGTAACTTTTCATCAATTTGTCCCAAGGTTGCTCCTATTTCTTTGTTCGAGGCATTTGTGTGAATGTGGAAAGGTAGGGCCTAGTTTATGCCTCTCATAATTGGGGCAGTCACAAGATTACTCTTCAAGGTATCTAGGGCTTCTTGACAGTTTTCCGACCATATAAATTCGACATCTTTTCCTAAAAGACAAAACAATAGAGAGGCTAGCTTGTTGAAATCTTTAATGAATCTTCGTTAATACCCAACTAAGCCTAGGAAACTTTTGACATTTCTCACCTTTTGAGGAGGTGGGACCCTTTAGATGATGGCAATTTTGTTGGGGTCCACCTGCAATCCTTGTTGAGATATTGCATGACCTAGCATGGTCCCTTCAGTCATCAAAAATTCAAATTTTTCGAGACTGACGGACAAGTTCATCTCAATACACTTGTCTAGAACTTTTCCTAGGTTAGATAAAGCTTCCTGAAAGTCAGAGCCATAAGGAGTAAAGTCATCCATGTAGATCTCTAATGCATCATGAACTAATTTAGAGAATATACTCAATACCGCTCTTTGGAAAGTGGCTGGAGCATTACACAAACCAAAAGGAAGGACTCGGTATGAAAAGGTACCCCAAGGACAAGTGAAAGTGGTCTTATCTTGGTCTTCTGGGTTGATTTGAATCTAATTGTACTCGCTAAACCCATCTAGGAAAGAGAAAAACTTTTTCCCTACCAGGCCATCTAACACTTGATCTATGAAAGGTAGAGGAAAATGGTCCTTTTTAGTGGATTTGTTCAATTCCTGGTAGTTGACACAGATTCTCCACTTACCATTTTTCTTTGGCACTAGGACCAAAGGAGAGACCCATTCACTATCAGTGATGGGATAGATGAACCCTGCATCAAGCAATTTCTGCAGTTCTTCCTTAACAATATCCTTAAGTGTTGGGTTCATCCTCCTTTGAGCCTGCCTGACTAGCTTGCAACCTTCCTTGATGTATATATGATGAGCACAGACTGAAGGGTGCACTCCCTTCATCTCCTTATAACTCCAGGTGAAGGCATCTAAGTGCTTTCTCAGCAGGCTACATAGTTCCTTCTACTAGGAAGTGGATAGGGATGGATTGATTTTCAAGGTTCTTTCTGGACCAAACTCTATATTCTTAACACGGAGAGAAATGGAGTCGGCCGCACAGAGATCAGTTGAGGGGTTGTTTTGGGTTTCTCTTACTATGTCCTCTAAAGGCGATACACTGGGAGGTGGATTTTGAATCATATCATCCTCATCTTACAGTTTTCCTCCCATGGTGGTTTCTAATGTACAAAGCGGTGCAGAATAGACTTCATCCTCATCTTCCTCCTCCAACTAGAGAGGTATATCATGTTCTAATGAAGGTTGGGTAGGAGGATATATGATTAATTTCTTGGACATATGCTCGTTCTTTATGGTCATGTTCCCAGCTCGACAGCTGATGTAGGCATCGACGGTAGCCAACCAAGGTCTTCCCAGAATGAGAGGGTACCCAGTGAGCTTTTCCTTGGGCTGGAGAACTAAGAAATCAGCAGGGTACTCCCAAGAATCAATGGAGACTATCACATCTTCCATAATCCCCTCAGGGGTCACGTTGGAGCGGTCTGCTAACTGTAGCACAGTTGTGGTCTTCCTCAAGGAACCCTGAAGGTTGAGTTTGAGCATTGTGTCCTTTTCCATCACATTAATGGTAGCTCCCAGATCAATCAAAGTGTGTGGGATCATGGTGCCATTGATGTGGACATCAATTACCGGGCTTCCAGGGTCTAGATATTTTGTACAGATTACCTACCCCAACATCAGGTCAAACAGTTGCCATATGAGATTAATGGTTGGGGCATCTCTCTTGCACCTCCCTGGATGCTTAAAGCACTTCTCTTTGATCAACCTATTGTATATAGGCACATCTTTTATGGCGTGGAGAAGTGGTATCTTACACATAAGCGTTTTAATTTCCCCAGGAGTTCAATTTCTTCTGGGGTAGGCTGGACTGTCACAGAGAGTCTTTCAGGAAAGGTTGGAATTGCTTTAGTTTCACTTTCCTCTTTATCTTCCTCAACCTCCCTAGGTGGAGGCTGACTATCTGCAACAACTTTCCCAGATTACAAGTTAATTTCCCGAATCTCCACAGCATAAGTTGGGCATGATGGTTCCCCACTATATACTTGCTGAGCCTGCCTGTTGTTCAGGTTCGGGTTCGGCTGGGTAATAATTTGGGGTTGCTTTAGAGGAGCAGGAGGTAACGGTTGTGGTTGGGTAGGTGGTGGTGGCAAAAGAGCGGGAAGGGAGTTGTATTGGGGCCTTCATCCCTGATGAGGTGCATTCCATTGAGGTGATGGCTAAGCATAGGATTGAAATGAATGGTTAGTTGTCTGGGCAAGATATTGAGATGAGAAGGACCAAGGAGGAGGCGTGGATCAGGAAGGATGAGTAGGGGGACCCCAAAAAGGTATGGAAGTGGCTGTGTTGGGGTTTTAGTATGCCTTGGATGTCCCTTGCATCCCCTGCTGGTATGGTATAGGTCCATGAAGACTTCTTTGGTTTATGTAATAGAGTTATTCAGTGCCTCCCTCAGCCCCTTGATATACATCTTTAAGTCCAGGCAAGGAAGGGTACTTATCTATAGAATGATTCTCCTCACAAACTGAACAAACCTCTATAGAGTTCAATGGGCATCCATTCCTAGGATGCCTCCTGGTGCATCTAGGGCAAAAGATGGCTAAATCTCTCTCTGCTTCCTCTTGCTTCCTTTTGATATGCAAGGTATCCATTTTCATGGCAAGAGTTTGTAGCATCTCACTCTTGAAGTCTTCCAGCATGGTTCCAATTTCTCCTTTGATGGATGAGTTAGAGGAGGAGGTACTAGCTATGGGTTGAATCCCTCCAACTTTCTTTCTGGCTACTATAGAATGGTTTCTAAAAACAATATTTATGTCTTCATAGGAGAGTTGGTAGATATCTCCTACGGCCAGTAGATGGAGGATGTCTAAAAGATCTTCTCGAATTCCCTTGGTCAAGTGTACACCCGACCGTGTTGTAACTGAGCTGGAACCTCTCCTCATATTCTTCCAGGGACTCATCACTTCCTATAGTATTTCGGAAAATTTATTCTTTAGTATCTTTTGACCTACAATAGTCTCGATACTTATTGTTAAAGACTTGTTGCATCTGAGCCCAAGTTGTGATACTATTGCTAGGTAATCCCATGAACCAGCGCAATGCTGCATCCTTGAGAGTAGAAGGGAATAGTTTCAACTTTTGCTCATCTTCTGCATAGTCATAGGTTCGACAAATAACAACAAACTCAAACAAGAAGGTGTCAGGATCTTCTGTAGTCAGACCATGGAAATGAGGTAGGGCGGAAGGGCTTATATTCTTCATTTTGGTGTCCCCATTGGTCTCCCGAATGGGAAAGGTACCCTATATTCTTTCTCCATTCCCCCTAGAATTTCTGTGTTCAGCCATTGGTTCCAAATGAACGTTTTATTCTTCTTCTTACCCTATAGGTTCTTCAAATATGTTTGGCTGTTCACTTAAGGGTTCTTCTTGATCGCAACCACTGAAGAAGAGAGAAGGTTGGTTGTGTGAAGCAGTGGGGGTGTTGGGAAAAATTTTACCTGAATTATCTATATTCCTATGAGGCATGAAAGGGAATCCTTTTGGGTGGTTTTTGTTTGACTTTTCTCCCACATTGATAGTACCTGCAAAACTGAAATTTATTGAACAAACAAATTGCAACTAACTGAAATGAACTTACTGAGATGAAATTGCAGAACAGAAGAGGAAAGGAAATGAAATGCAGTCTAGTTGAAAGCAAGGAAGTGACTAATCTAGTTTTGCTGAAATGGAAATTGTAGAATTGAAGAGGAAAGAAAGGAAATGCAAATTGAAAGAAAGGAAATGACTAATCTACTTTTGTTGAAATAAACTATTAGTAGAATGTTGCAAGAGAAAAATAGAAGAAAGCAATAATCACAGAATACTCTGATGCTTCCCTGGAAATGACGCCAAAAATGTGGTGAGCACTAGTATTGCAGCAATAATGTTGCAGCTGCCTACTTTACTTTTATCAACCCGGTAGTTCTTAACAAACTTGGAAGTGATGGTGACGTATGCACAAGTACTAGTTCTTACTGCAGGTTGTCACTTGGTTAGTCAGCACAAGATCACTATGAACTCAAGCCAACTTCTATGGATTCCAGAAGAAGCTCTATATGATGAAAGGAAAAAAAAGAGAGATTACTCTATTGATGTTATTCTACTTGCAGAAAGGAAGACTAAAATGTAAAGCAAACCAAGGAAATCCTAGTTAACCACTAATCCTACTTTTGCAGAAAACACTATGAAAACCATGAAAAGAAAAGCCATTATCTACTAAAGGAAGTGTAGAATTTTGTAGAATTTTTCTACAAATCAGCTAGCTCTGATACCATGTAGAAATTTTTCTACAAATCAGCTAGCTCTAATACCATGTAGAAATTTCCCACCTGTAGATCAACCTGGTAATGCAATGTACTAAAGAAAAAAACTTGATCTACTTCTACAGACAATTTAGTGGAAGCTTAATCAACTATGAGCAACATAAATAAGAACACATGTAACTGATAAAAAGGAATCAATCACACATAACACAGAATAATTTACCCTGGAAAGCACTTGCCTAAAACCCCATCTCTATATTATCATACAAGTGGAAATATATTCTGGATTACACAAAGCCTTAGCTCGGAAGCTATCCAACTCTCAATACAATCCTTCTGCTGCTCATAGACAGTCAAAGGCTTCTCACAAACATTCTCCTCTGCCCTCCAAGCCTCCTACTTCATTGTGAAGTTTCCTTGAGGTCCAGTGCTGCCACCTGTGTGAATTGGCCTCTTCACACACTCACTAACCTCTGATCTAATTGCACAAACTTGAAGGAGATAAATCCTCATCATGGATGAGCTTCCTTTATAGGAAAAATATTCTTCCAACTGATAGTACATTGTCCCTTCTCTGATCTCAACTGGGTCTCTGTCTGAACTGACATGCATCAGTTATCCATGAGAGAATACATAGTTATATGAAAATAATAGTTGTCACATGCATGCAAGCAACAACAAACTATATCTCATTAATTTAACTACTTGTTAAATTTATCTAACTGAACTTGACTAAGTTAAACTAAGTCAACTGATCCTATCAATATAGAACTCATCCTTAATTCCTCAATCAGTGGAGAAAATCAAGGACACATTCCCCAATTAGTGGAGAAATAATTGCATGTTTGCACAAAGATTTTAGTTTGCTTTTCCATAACTAATTAACTCATGGAGAATTAATTAATTAATATTCTAAACTACTGGTAAGCCCAAATTTGAATTACTTCCTATAGATAGACCAGGGACTGCTATAAATAGGAAGGGACCCAGAAATGCTATTTTTAGCAGTTTCACCTCTGACCCAAGGTGGCCAAAATGTTCATTTGCCAAACTGTTATTTTTAGAAGTGCTATTTTTAGCAGTTCTATTTTTAGCAGTTCTATTTTTAGCAGTTTCTAAATTTAGCATTTCTTGTTGCACATTTTGAAAACACTCCCTCTCAACAAGAAATGCTTCCTCTCAAACCCGATTCTGTAAATTTGGAATGTTCTGCATGCAACACATCTACCAAGTGTGGTTGCTCCAGCAACACTCGGAACAAAAAAAACTCCCAACTGACCTCTCTATTGGGCTAGAGACATACTTTGATGCTGAAGCTCTACCTACTACTGACAAGAGCTCCCTCTTTGACCTCTGCACTACTACAACATCTCTATGCATCTCGTACCATTGCACCCTTCTCTGTGCTACCCTGCACTGTGCAACACACTCGTGCCTCTCGCATTGCTGCAGCCTGCATGCTCTGCGTTGTCCTGGGATTCCTTTCACTGTAGCTCTCTCTACCGTTCCATCCGCATATTTCTCTACCCAATCAGTCAGTTCCTCCTACTCCACATCGGGGCTCCTGTAGCAAGGTCTCATCCAAGAGGTTGGGTACCTTAAGGGTCCTGATCCTCCTCCTTGGGGCGATCACCCCACATCACCCCACCTCCTTTTTGGAGGTATGGTTTCATGTGATCCCTCTGACCACCTGGCTTGAAGTTTCCCCTACTGGAGGTCTCTGCATGAGTAGATATCTCTACTCGATCTCCTCTCAGCTTCCCCTATTATGGCTGCTCCACAACCTCTTGAAGCTGCTGCACCAATCGTGGCTCCTCCATAATTGTCTGAGACTTCTTCTGGCGTTGCATGTTGAGAGGTAATAGACACTCTCTCTCAACCACCAAGTATCTAACATTTTCCTTGCTCCTCAAGGCTTTTCATGCATCTTGTACCTCCAATGCATACAGGTTCTTGGCTAGCACACCAATCTATTTCCACTTTCCCGCCGTCACGAAATGTTTTGGAAAAAGAGTTGATTATAAATTAGCGATATCTCCCTCATTTGAACACTGATTCAACCATTTTTTTTTTTTTTTGATTTTGGGTATTTTTCCGCAAGGAATCCAAATCTGCTATTTATGTCTGAAAATTTTGTACATAAATTTTCAGATCTGCTCTGCAAATTCTCGGCCCAAAACTTAAAACTTTGAAATCTCCTCTCAGTATATTGTTCTCTCCTTGATCACCTGTGCTCTGATACCATGTAGAACTTTTTCTACAAATCAGCTAGCTCTAATACCATGTAGAAATTTCCCACCTGTAGATCAACCTGGTAATGTAGAAATTTGAATAATATAACACTTATTCACAGAGATTATCCTGATTATACACTATTTGTGAAATGCATGCATAATACACAACCTCCTCTATCTTTGATCATCAATTTGCGGAATTAAAAAAAACAATCGCATGTGCACATTGAAACATCAATCACACATATCAACACAGTATGTAATGGGGAAAGCATACAGCTAAAAACCCCCAACTATCTATATATTATAATAATAGAGAACATGTAGCAATACATAGCACAATACTCCTCACAAGTACTCCGTACTATCTCCACATGCTACACACAAGCTAGCTCAGATCTGAACAAGTCATAGGTTCAAATCTCCTCCACTGTTTGCCTGCCTCTACTGCGCAATCCAAGTTGAGAATAGATCCGATCCAAGTTCAAATTCCCTTGCCTTGTACTGCGCAATCCTCATTGGCAATCTCAATCATTGATTGTGCAAATCTCATGCACAGCTATAGTCACAACTGATAGTAGTCTCACCCTTTCACCCACCTCTAACACTTGTCTCCACTGAACTGTCCATGCACTGAGTTAACTAATGTATTCTTTAGTTGATTTATGAGTTAATAATTAGTGAATTAATTAATAATTAATTCACACCACTCATCACTAGTGTATTTGTTAGTTGGACTAAATACAACTAGTTCAACTAAGTCAAACTGAACACAACTCCATCAACTCCTCAATCAACTCCACCAAACTCAATCACTTGAGTTCCAACTGAAGTCCATCATGCAATAGCTCAACTAACCCATAGGAAAAGCATATTTCCTTCTGGCAGTTGCATGTGCCACATCCATAGCTCAAACTGAAGTGCTGCAAGAGGATAAGATAATGTTTATAGTCCAAATATTATTAAGAGCTAATAATATTCGACTGTTCTATTTTTTGACTGGCAGTCTAAAAATAGACTCCGCCCATATGTCTAAAAATAGAGGTCCATCTATTTTTACCAACATGACAAATCATCCATAAATAGCATCTTGCAACTCATAGACCATGATCCATATGTCTAAAAATAGACTTTGCGCCAAAAATAACCTGCGGGCCCACTTAGTGAAGGCGACTTCTTTTCACTAAGCTCCATCATCTTGTTGCATTTTAAACACTCCCTCTCAACAAGATATGGATTATCTGCAACCCCTATCCTACCTTTGTGGTATTCGAAGTTGCTCCTGGTGAGCGCCTTCGTCAAGATATCAGCATCCTCATCCTCCGTGGGAATGTATGAAAGTAACATGATTCTCCGCTGCACACAATATTTGATATGATGGTACCTGATGTCGATGTGCTTGGATCTATCATGAAATACTGGATTAGCCGAGAGTTTAATGCAACTCTGGTTACCACAATAAATCACAGTAGTCTCCAAGTGTGACCGGAACAACCCGACCAGGATCTTCCTCATCCATATAGCCTCGCATGCAGCCAAACTTGCTGCCATATACTCAGCCTCTGCTGAACTGAGTGCCATGGATCTTTGCTTCCTGCTGTACCAAGAAACTGCGGTCGACCCGATACTGAAGATCCCTCCAGATGTGCTCTTTCTGTCTGTGGGACTCCCTACCCAATTTGCATCCGTGAAGCCACATAGCTTCACCTCATCCTCCTGTCTGTACCACAATCCATATCCTGATGTGCCTCTGAGATAATGCAATACATGCTTGCCTGCCTTCCAGAAGAGCTTGGTTGGCTTAACCATAGCTTGTGAAAGCTGGTTAACAGCATCATATATCAGGCCGTGTATTGACCAGATACAGAAACGACCCCACCAACTGTCGATAAACAATGGCATCCACTACCTCCGTTGAAGTAGCATCCTCCTTCCTCCAACCTCCACGAAGAGGAGTATGAATAGGCTTGCAGCCATGCATGTTGAACTTCTCCAGTATCTCCCGGGCATACTTACCCTGAGAAACAAATAGTCCATCACCGTGCTGCCAAATTTCCAATCCCAAGAAATAATAAGGAGGCCCAAGTCCTTCATCTCAAACTCTCTAGCAAGATCCTCCTTGCATGAAAGTATCAATAGCTCATCTCCTATCAAAATCAAATCATCTACATAAACTACAATGATCAGCAACTTACCCTCCACCACAATCTGGTATAGGTTAGGATCCGCCTCACTCTTGGAGAATCCAAGTCCGGTGAAATAACTGTCTATCCGTGTGTACCAAGCACGAGGTGCTTGTTTCAACCCATACAACGCTCTCTTGAGCCTGCACACATGCGACTCGCTGCTGAAGATCTCGAAACCTTTGGGCTGCTCTATGTACACCTCCTCCTCAATGACTCCGTTGAGGAACGCAGTCTTCACATCCATCTGATGGATGTGCCACCCCATTTGCACTGAGAGAGCAAGAATTGTCTGTATGGAAGAATACCTTGCGACAGGTGCAAAGGTCTCCTCATAATCGATCCCCTCTATTTGTGAGAACCCTCGGGCAACAAATCTTGCCTTGTACTTCTCCACACTCCCGTTAGTTGCCTGCTTCACTTTGTAGATCCATCTCGAACCCACTACTGATTTTCCCTCTGGTCTTGGGACAATCTCCCATGCACTATTTCTGACAATCGAATCATACTCTTCCACCATGGCATCTACCCATGCGGGATCCTCCACAGCTTCCTCGAAAGAGGATGGCTCAGTCATGACACATTTTCTCACAAGAGCCATGTATCCAGTGTACCGATCAGGTGACTGTCTCTGTCTGCGCTGTGCTATAGGTGGTCCTACAACCTTCTTTGCATCTCTAGCTAGTCGCTCAGCTTCTGTAGTGCGCTTTCGCCCTCTGATGGTTGGCGTTGCATGAGTGGTCTCTTCCACTCCATGAACTTCATCTTGTGGCTGATCCACATCCTGAAGCTCATCTTTAGGAACTAATAGCTCCTCATCTGCATGCAAGTGTGGATTCCTCTCAAGCGAACACTTCATGGCTTTCTCCTCATGAAATTTGATATCCCGTCGCACAACAGTCTTGTGACTGTCTAGAAAATACACACGATAGTTGTGGGGCGTATCAGTGTACCCCACAAATATCCCAACCTCTGCGGTCGACTCCAGCTTCTTCCTGGCATCCTTCGTCACATGCATGTAAACAGGAGAACCAAAAATCCTCAAATGGGAAATATCAGGCCTCTTACCAGAATAAGCCTCCTCGGGTGTACTCATGCCAAGTATCTTGTGAGGACAATGGTTCTGCACATATACTGCAGTATTGCATGCCTCTGCCCACAAGTGAAGGGGTAGGCCCTGATCATGCAACATTGCCCATGCAGCACCCACGATCGTTCTATTCTTCCGCTCAGCAACCCCGTTCTGCTATGGGTTATGGGGAGCTATGAGCTCTCTTCGAATCCCTTCTGCGCTGCAGAAGTCCTTGAACTCGCCAGAGATGAATTCACCACCATTGTCGCTCCTAAGAGCCTTCACCTTCTTCCCCGATTCCTTCTCGACCAGTGCTTTAAACTCACAGAACTTTGAGTATGTCTCGCTCTTCTTCTGCATGAAGAAGATCCAATGCTTTCAAGAGAAATCATCAACAAATATCACATAGTACTTGTGCTTTGCTGTTGAAGCTACTGAGAAAGGTCCACACACATCTGTGTGAATTCTCTCAAGGATCGTCGTGGTGTGATTATCCTTCTCGTGAAAGGTGGCTTTCACAAATTTTCCCAAAGTACACCCCTTGCACTGATTTGACTGCACAAGAGTGCCTTTAGGAAGCCCGGTAGAAATCTGCTGCAGTATCTTCAAAGCTCCATGGTGAAGGTGGCCCAATCTCTGGTGCCACAGCTCGCCATCATCCCGGCTCACCACTCCTTCTACCTTGCATGCCATTGCTGCGCAACCCTTTGCATGCAATTGATAAAGGTTCTTGACTCGAACCCCTATATTCCAGGTTTCTCTAGTTGTCTTACTGTGTAGGAAAGCCTTTCCCTCGCTGAGGACAACATCATATCCCTTGTATTCTAACATCGCCACAGAGATAATATTCTTCTTCAATCTTGGAACATGCATCACTTCCTTCAATACGAAGGGTTTACCAGACTCCCTCTCAAAGGAACTGGTAGCGATACCGGTCGCACTGTATCTACCATCATCGCCCATCTCGATGTGCACTCCAAGATATTTCTCATCCAGATTAGAAAACAAATCTCGATCTCCTGTCATGTGAAAAGACGCACCACTATCCAAGAACCATACCGATCCCATCACACTTGACACCAAGCATGCGATCAGCGAAAAATCCAGCTCAAACTGTGAGGCTAAGGCCTCTCCCGCTGCAGATTCAGCAACTTGCTTATTTTTCTTCTTCTGCAGACAATTTGTGGCATAATGTCTATGCTGGTGACAGTGAAAGCACTTCACCTTGGACATGTCCTGCTTCTTGCCTTTTGCACCGGAATGAGAATATTTTTTTTTCTTCCCCTTCTTTTCTTTGGCAGCCAAAGCACAATTTTCTTCATTAGATGCCTTTGATGAAGATCCGTCCCTGGTATTCCGCCTGATCTCCTTTTGCACGAGATCAGACCAAAGTCTCTCCCATCCTGGAAATTTCTCCTGACCATTGACAAAGTCTTGATAGGAATGCTAACTCTTTGGAAGACCAAGGAGAGCCAAGCTCACCAAGTCCTCTTCATCGACAGTCACCCCCACACTTCCCAGCTCATCCCGGCATTGGGTGAACTTCGTGAGATACTTGGGCATAATGTCTCCTTTCTCACACTTAATGTTTCTGAGTTTATCCTTGAGCAGCAACTTCCTCTGGTCGCTCTTGCTTTGGAATAAATTTGTTAACGCTTTCCACATCAAGTATGGAGAAGCCTTTCCATGCAGGTTGGATACAATGTGATCCTTCACGCCCTCCAACAGAATCCTTCGACACTTTGCTGTCTTCTTTTGCCAAGCCTCAACTTGAGCAGTACCAGTAGGCTTTGGGACTTTAGCATCTATGAACTCCTTCAACCCATTGTCATCTAACACCGCCTCCTCCATGCAATCTAATTCGAGCTGCCTTCAAGGGCATACTCCAATCGTAATCCGTTGAAAGACATTTCAACTTCGACACCAAGAAAACATTGCTGCAAATTCGAATTCCACCAGCTCAAAACTCAACCGCTTCTGATCTAAAATTCGTGAGAACAAAGTATTTCTCGTACAAAGATTGACTGTATGGGCATTTATTGGATATCTCACCTTCCAAAAGAAGGATGAATCCAGAGGCTACTTGCCTGATTACAGACTCTGCCTGAAGAAATAAAATGTAATCACTTTCTGAATAATAGATCTGATGATCAACCTGCTCTGATACCATGTAGAAATTTGAATAATATAACACTTATTCACAAATATTATCTTGATTATACACTATTTGTGGAATGCATGCATAGTACATAACCTCCTCTATCTTTGATCATCAATTTGTGGAATTAAAAAAACAATCGCATGCGCACATTGAAACATCAATCACACATATCAACACAGTATGTAATGGGGAAAGCATATAGCTAAAAACCCCCAACTATCTGTATATTATAATGATAGAGAACATGTAACAATACATAGTACAATACCCCTCACAAGTACTCAGTACTATCTCTACATGCTACACACAAACTAGCTCAGATCTAAACAAGTCACAGGTTCAAATCTCTTCCACTGTTTGCCTGCCTCTACTGCGCAATCCAAGTTGAGAATAGATCCAATCCAAGTTGGAATTCCCTTTTCTTGTACTGCACAATCCTCATTGGCAATCTCAATCAATGATTGTTCAAATCTCATGCACAGCTATAGTCACAATTGATAGTAGTCTCACCCTTTCACCCGCCTCTAACACTTGTCTCCACTGAACTGTCCATGCACTGAGTTAACTAATGTATTATTTAGTTGATTTATGAGCTAATAATTAGTGAATTAATTAATAATTAATTCACACCACTCATCACTAGTGTATTTGTCAGTTGGACTAAATACAACTAGTTCAACTAAGTCAAACTGAACACAACTCCATCAACTCCTCAATCAACTCCACCAAACTCAATCACTTGAGTTCTAACTGAAGTCCATCATGCAATAGCTCAACTAACCCATAGGAAAAGCGTATTTCCTTCTAGCAGTTGCATGTGCCACATCCGTAGCTCGAACTGAAGTGCTGCAAGAGGATAAGATAATGTTTATAGTCCAAATATTATTAAGAGCTAATAATATTCGATTGTTATATTTTTTGATTGGCAGTCTAAAAATAGACTCCGCCCATATGTCTAAAAATAGAGGTCCATATATTTTTACCAACATGACCAATCATCCATAAATATCATCTTGCAACTCATAGACCATGATCCATATGTCTAAAAATAGACATAGTCTAAAAATAGACTTTGCGCCAAAAATAGCCTGCGGGCCCACTTAGTGAAGGCGACTTCTTTTCACTAAGCTCCATCATCTTGTTGCATTTTCAACAGGTAATGCAATGTACTAAAGCAAAACACCTGATCTACTTCTACAAAGAATTTAGCGGAAGCTTAATCAACCATGAGAAACATCAATAAGAACACATATAACTGATAAGAAAGAATCAATCACACATAACACAAAAGAACTTACTCAGGGAAAGCACCTACCTAAAACCCCATCTCTGTATTATCATACAAGTGGAAATATAGTCTAGATTACATAAAGCCTTGGCTCGGAAGCTATCCAGCTCTCACAAACCTTCTCCTCTGCCCTCCAAACCTCCTATTTCCTTGTGCAATTTCCTTGAGGTCTAGTGCTGCCACCTATGTGAATTGGCCTCTTCACACACTCACTAACCTTTGATCTAACTGCACAAACTTGAAGGAGATAAATCCTCATCATGGATGAGCTTCCCTTATAGGAAAAATATTCATCCAACTAATAGTACACTATCCCTTCTTTGATCTCAACTGGGCCTCTGTTTGAATTGACATGCATTAGTTATCCATGAGTGAATACATAGTTATCTGAAAATAATAGTTGTCACATGCATGCAAGCATCAACAAACTATATCTCATTAATTTAACAACTTGCTAAATTAATCTAACTGAACTTGACTAAGTTAAACTAAGTCAATTGATCCTCTCAATATAGAACTCATCCTTAATTCCTCAATCAGTGGAGAAAATCAAGGACACATTCCCTAATTAGTGGAGAAATAATTGCATGTTCTTACAAAGACTTCAATTTGCTTTTCCATAGCCAATTAACTCGTGGGGAATTAATTAATTAATATTCCAAACTGCTGGTAAGACCAAATTTGAATTTACTTCCTATAGATTGACCAAGGACTACTATAAATAGGAAGGGACCCTGAAATGCTATTTTTAGAAGATGCTATTTTTAGGAGTTTCACCTCTCACCTAAGGTGGCCAAAATGCTCATTGGCCAAACTTCTATTTTAGAAGTTCTATTTTTAGTAGTTCTATTTTTAGTGCTTTCTAAATTTAGCATTTCTTGTTGCACATTTTTCAACAGGAAGTAAACACCATCTAACTCAGCTATTTCTGGAAGGAAATGAGAAAAAAAAACATCTTTTTGGATTTTTATGTATTTTTATGTGAATTTGTCATGCATGTAGTTTATTTGTTTGTGAATGTGGCAGCGGATAGGTGGCGATGGAGGGTGGTTTTGGGATGTGATAGGATGTAGGATGGTGTGGATGGGTCCTAGGAGTTCTTAGGTGGCCTTCTGGAGGCTTTTCCCACAATCGGCCTTCAAAAGGAAGCCTATAGGAAAATCTACAGGAGGACACAGGGAACCTATAGGAGGAAAAACAACGTTTTACAGGAGGCCTACAGGAGGAGGCTAAGAGAATTTTTCACTGTTTTGAAGGTGTGAGAGTGGGTTGAGAAGGTAGATGAAGGTTGGAATGAAGTGTTAGGGCACCTAGGGTCTACCAAGAATCATTAGGCGAGAGAAATATGATTGGATTTTCTCAAGGAGAGAGAGGAAAGTTTATGGAAAATGCAGGAAACTAAGGCAGAATTGAGGGGAGACTTGGGCGACCTATAGGGCATGGATTTGATGGAGGATGTAGTGGCTGATAGGTTGGCCTACTGCTAGATGATATCTGCTGCATACATAACTGACAATCAACCAATGAGATTAAACAAGCAAGGAAATAAGTGCATCTACAAAAAAAACAGATTTTTTGCATCAAAATAAACTATTATCTATGAAAGAAAATGCTGATAACCATTGCATGAAAGAATATTGTTGCAACTAAGGAAATGAGAATGATGAGGAAGTTTAGAAGAAAATCAAAATAGACTATGAACCAACTAGAAAGCTGCAAACACTAGAAGTCCTATAGATGAGGAAAATATGTGTTTCTCGGGCAGCAAGAGGGTCTTTGCCCAAAATCATTGTCCCAAAGGGAGGAAGAGAGGCCAAGGCACTACTGCTAGCCTTTTGGGTCTTTTCTTTATACTTAACCTGCTATTGAAAACACAAATGGAAGAAACTACTGAATAATCAAAACAACCTATTCTTAACCATGAAAGTAATGCATTTAACAACAACCTATTCTACAAACTGAAATGAAACATACAAATACAAGTAAAGAGGAGTTTGGATGCTTGGATTGGGCCCTAACCCAAGAGCTTCAGCCCTTTGAGGTAACTCAGTTCTAACTCAAAAAGGATTACATCTTTATTCTCAAAACAACAACAAGATTACATGAACTGTCAAAATAATAAGCTCGAAGTTGAGCAGAGTTTACAAAAATGTAGCAACAATTCAACAAAAATTCGACCAACTCTCTAGTGAGGCCCTAGGATTCTCTACTTATACAAATGAAGCTTCCAACAACTTCCTCAAAAATAGGGAGGCTTGGCTCCCAAAACTCGAGATAAACATCAGTTATCCTCCACTTTGCTTGGTTTCCTGCTAATGCATGACTTGGTTGCTTGTACTTCGAGCTGAATGAAGGGAAATTCGAAGTGGGGAGTAATAAATGATGGCGATTCCCTCCTATAAGTCATCTCCTTTGTCCACTTCGAGTTATTTCTGCCATTTGTCCACTGGATCCTTGACTTTGACCACAAAAATCATCAATAATTTGCATTAAACACATATTAGACCTCATGGTATCATAACTAACTCAACTCACTCTATAAGCATAAATATAATTAGAAAATCACGCAATAAGCTAAGAGAATGGTTGATTTGACTAGGTTAAGAGGTAAAATGAGCCCATATAATTGCCCATTTATGAGGCTCATCAGTAGTGTAGGGATTTGTTTGGCTAATTAACTCCAAACCTGGGTTAGACGCCCTCAAGCCAACAGGGACCGATAGCAAAGTATCTGTCATGGTAAAAGGAAGAGTTAATATCCTAACAAAGAAGTGGGAGAAGAAGTACATCTCAGATGTTTACTTTGTCCCTAGTCTGTGTTGGCCTCCTGCTGCAGTAGGTTAATCATCTTTCATGATCACCATTTTTACATGCCAAATATGTCATACTATGCATGCTGCAATGCTCCATATTTGCTACAGATGGCCAAAGAAGTGTCCATGAGAGTGTGCTAGTCTTAGTGCCACTGCCGTGTTCCAATTTTGATAAGCAATTCATTTTTGGTTTGAGGCAATTTTTCATTTGGAGGACTTCAAGTGAGGCATGTATAACTTCCCCTCCTTCCTCTTTCCCCAAATCACTCACTAACTTCCCCTAAAAGAGGTCAAGATCTGCTTGATACCTCTTAGTTTCATCATTCTCCATATCATTTGCCTTGATGAAGATCTGCTTCACTCAAGAAATGTACACACTTCTTCTATGAGTCATTTTCCCCCATTGATAGCCTAAGAAATCATACTTAACGCTTTTTCTCATCATTGTCACATTAACTACTAACTTTACTATGTAGCTCCCTATCTATTTCCCCTTCCCCTACTAAAACTATGTATATAACTCCCCTATATACTTATCCCCTCCCCCTAGTTGAAAGATAACCATATACATCCTCGGGAATTGCTAAGTTTATCTGAAACTTAGCAAGAGCCCTCAATACCCCCTCTAACCATCTCCCAAATGCATAAGGGCTCATTCCTTTGCATAGTTTCCCTTCATATGTATAAAAATCATCCTTTTGGCCTTGTTTTACCTTTTTAAGGCATAAACCCCTTTTTTGGCCATTAAACCCCTCTCAAAACACATAGAAATCCTCCCAAGTGCCTTTGGAATCCTTCCAAGGCATGAATCCTACCTTTTAGGCCATTGGACCCCTTCTGATGCCCTAGAAGTCCATTCCAAGCACTTACCTCACCCGTCCAAGTTCATTTGCCTTGCCTTTTTTCATAATAAATGGCCCCGATGTAATAAACTGTCATTTGGTCCCCCTCCGATGCAATATCGCTATCGGGAAGGGGCAGCAGCATGTTATGAGGCCATATTTGCAATTCACTGAAGGCATGTGCCCTCCCTCCGACGCGATATCGCTGTCAGAGGTCGGGCGATATCATACATTGGCATTGTTTTGTATCAAAAATTGGTTCCGAGCCGATGGCCCATCGCCGATCGCATGTCGGCGATCGGGCGTCGGCATGTTACATTGTATATATATCACCCCCACCATCTGCCGATGCGATATATGTGTTATATCGTGTATATATCATATCGCAACCTTTTTCACATCGCTCCATTGTTAAGGCCCGCCCCCCGGGTTTCCCCGATTGCGAAACAACGACCAAATCTCAGCCGTCCATCGCCCCCGTCCATCCAATGGCCCAGATCATTTTGGAGATCGCCCATTTTGGCGATCTCATATGTGTGCCGCCCCCTCGGTCCACCTGACACCGATATTGCGATGAGATTTGGGCCGTTGGATCGGCCCGCGCCGGATCCAACGGCCAAGATTTAATATTTTGCACAGTGTCCGCCCAGCTCCAATTTTTGATGAAATTCATGTTTTAAAGACATTTTGCCTGTTTATAATAAAGGGGCCATTTTTAATGTTTTGTGTGCTGTGCCCGCGCCCACCCATGGTTTAAAGGAAAGGATGGTTCCCTTGGCATTTTTGGAATCGCTCGTTGCCCAGAGCGCGCCCAGTACAAAGATTTTTCCTCGGCATGCCTTCAGAGCCCTGTTTCACCACTAGTTTTGCAAATTTATTAGTTTAAAGGCATTTTTTGATCGACCAAGCGCCGATAGTAGCTCCTAAGGCAATAGACAGCGACATCAGTCCCTTGGGCTGAACAACAGCTAGAAAGGGGCGATTTTGACATCAAAGTGTATCAGCTAAAGGACAAAGGGGCGATTTGATAATTAAAGAGTATCAGAGGAAAGATATGGCCCGATTCAATGTCAGAGAAGATCAGAGGAAGCGGCAAAGTGTATCAGTCCAGATTTTCAAAGCAGAAGAAAGCAGAAAGGCCCCAGCAAATGTAACAAAGCATCATTGAGCCATAAAGGCTCACCAACTCACAGTTTTTTCCATTTAAGGCAGCAAGACCACTTGAAGGCACAGATGAAGGATTTCAAGGCAGAGTTATTACGGTGACAATGTATCAAGCCACATTTTGGAGCAGTGCTACTGAGCCCCATGCATAGTTATGGCCATGAGAACAACGCGTGGCTCGAGGAATTGATATTTATTCATTCTTGAGGCTGATGTCCCTGCGCAGCTGGTAGATAGGCATTCTTTCATTTATTTGCAATAAATGTTAAGTTAGAATCATTCATTTCTCCAGATCTGCCCTCAGATCTGCTGTTTGTACATATTTTTAGATATTTTCTCTATAAAGACCTCCCTCTGTATAGTGAAAAGGGTTGGTTGGTTGATTCACTCCAAGAGAGACTCGCACTGTATATCTGATATTTTCTATAATCAAAGACTGCTTACAAGCTTGGAGAATGGACTGTTTGCTGTGTTTAATGGTTGAAGAGTGACTGTGGAATTCTTGTGCTATTACATGACTCAATAAGTGCTTCTTATCTCTATTTTCCATTCGTAAATGCTCATATCATCCATATTACCTTCTAAGTTGTAGAAAAAATGATTAGCTTAGAATTTGCTTGGCTGCACTCTATGCTCAATTTCTGTGGCTTCTTTATGTTTTCCTCTGAATTGGCTATGAAATATGAATTCCTTTTGGCTCATATTTCCCCTAATTCACCCATGTATGACAGTTATCTAGGAATTCTTAACTGCTCCTAGATAGAGCTCATTCACCTTCCCTCTGTTAAGCTGAACGAGAGATTCTTAAGTGCCTCTCATCACTTAGCCTTCATTCCATCTCCATTTAGCTTGAATGTTGTTTTATGTGTAGCTATCTTGCTCCATATTCCTCTTGTGACCAAGAAAACGCACCAGCAGTCTTACTCCATGACTCCATGCCCGATGGTTTGAACTTATCACACTATGCACGCCTCTTTGCTAGAAAGCATCATCCTTCCCACCAAACTCAATCAAAACCCCTGTGCATCATATCTAGCCTAAAATCATCCCTTAAACAAAGCTAAATCATAAAGAGAGAGCCCTCTCTGACTGCAGGTAGGCTAGGACTTGCAGTCAAAAGCTTGGTTTGTGGTTACCTCGGCTGTATCCCTTTAGGAGTCAAAAGGGACAACCTGAGTGATAACATAATGGCGACTCCACTGGGGACCTGAATCATTTGTTTATTACTGTACATCCCCAATTTTGATCAGTTTGCCTCGTTTTCTAGAGAAAGTGTTCCTTTTCTTCAGGGCTATTTTCATGTTTAGCTCTGGTCTGTGACGGTGGATAGAGATCAGGCACTTCAAGGTTAATTCATCCACTTGGCGACTCCACATAATCCTCATAATAAAGACTCCACTGGAGAAATCAACCCAAAAGAAATGTATAAGCAGATCAGGCTTTTGACTTGGATTATTATCCAAGGGATCATGTTCTTTCTCTTCCATAAAATTTTGCAATGTATATTGTATTTTACAGACGATTTTAGATCAGATTTTTATGATTTTCCTTTGGAAAATGTTGTTGAAAAGCCTCCTTGCACATTAGAACAACAGTCTTCAAATGTTGTTGAAGATCATAATATAGCCAAGGAGGAACCAAAAATAGAGACCAGTCTTCCAGTTCTTGTATATACTCCTGTGTCTCGTAAAGTTCCTGATAGATATAAGCCGCTCATTTTGCCTCCCATGCTTAATCCTTTGCCTAAAAATCTTCCTGAGTATCTCCCAAGATTTGATGGAGAAAATGGTATTACTGCCCAGAAACATATCCAGGCTTTTGAAGACTATCTTAATATCTTTGAAGTGGAAGAGGAAGATGTTAGTCTCAGGCTGTTTGCCCTTTCTTTCCAAAGCGAAGTTAGGACTTGGTTTAAAGCATTGCTTGAGGCCAACATCTCTAATCTTCAGCAGTGTTCCAAGCTCTTCCTTGATAGATGGATGATTAAAATCAATTTCCTCTCGCTCATCGAAGAATATAATCAGTTAGAAAGGCGTCCAAATGAATCTGTTCAGCAATTTTCTGATTGATTCAATCAAGTTTATCTTTCTATGCCTTTGAATATAAGACCTCCCCCTGATCTGGCTCTATTGCAATATCCAAGAGCTTTTGATCCAGAAATCGAATTTCGTTTGAGAGAAAGATGCCAGTCCACTTTGAAACAGATGCAGCACGTAGACATGGACGTGTAGGCAAATCTAAAGAGGAGGGAAGAACAGCGCAAAGCAGAGCAAGAAGAAAGACTTCATAGTGCGTTACAAAAGACAGAGGAAATGATGCAGCTGATCACAATGAAAGTGGAAAGTCTAGAGCACCACAACACATCTGTTCTGTAAGAGGAAGGTAGTGACATTCACGGACAAACCTACCACAGAACAGATGATGTATTCATACAACCATACGTGAAGGAGCAGTCTCCGGATATGCTATATGAATATAACAACTCCTCTTCTTTCAGCTGCTTGCCAAAATACGATGAGTATATTGATGATGATGAGCATAATGACCAAATCAGCCTTGTAGAGGAATCAAATCCTATTTTGGCAGGAAGCAAAGTTCAGGCTCAGCAGCTTGAATGTAATGATCAGCTTGCCCAGTTCAGCTATGAAGTAAAGGAGGAAAGCGCAGAAAATTTTGATATCAGCGAAGGAACTCTACCTTTCTGTTTTGAATCTTTTCAATTTATCAGGGTTAATTATCATGCTGCGTATGATTAAGTGTCACCTTGTGTTGCTATTGACTGCCTGGAGGTTAATCAAAATATTGTTCCAAAGGTATTGCCTCTAGTTTTGCAGCCCCAAAGAGCCGTCGAATATCAGATTGAGGAAGACTTAGAAGTAGCAGCATATGATCAAATGATCCAAGTGGATCCCCTGCCTCTTTGTTTTCAGCCATCTAAGTTATTCGAAGAAGAAGAAGAGGAGCAACCTGCGCAGATCAGTTAGATTCCAAATGAGCCTGTCTGTAATGAATTGTAAGTATCTTTCCATGTTTTGTATGATGCATCGGCTGACAAGTTGAATGATGAAATAAATTAGTGTTCCTCTCCACTAGAAGGCTGCAAGGTTCAATATCAAATCGTGGATGATTTTCCTATTCCAAAGCATGATAGCTGTCCCAAACTTTTGTACAGTTCTTTATTTCAGCCCAGCAATTGTATATATATGTTGCAGGATAGTTTTGTACGGTGTTTAAACACAACGAAGGAGGTCAGTAGCTTCCTGATCTTCTCAAAGATTAACAAAGCCACATCAAATTGCAAGATCTCAGTTTTTCTCACCAGCAAGCACAAGTAGCAAAGCCCACTCATGTTTTTATTGCTTAAGTGGCTGCATTGGTTATTTCATTTCACCTAACAACAAAGTAAGTGCTGGTTAGGGTAGGTAGGTAGGATTTTGTTTTATAGTAAGATTGCTGCAGTTGAAGCCCGAAGTGAAGGCCCTAGGCTCTTCAAGTATGCTGTCATATATATAAATAAAGCAGCCAACACAAGGGAATTTTGTGGAATACAACAACAATTGAATACAAGGCAGTCTGACCTGCTGTTCTTGGCTTTTCACAAGGAAAAGCCATCCCCAAGTGGAGCCATTGTTGGCCTCTTGCTGCAGCAGGTTAATCATCTTTCATGATCGACATTTTTACATGCCAAATATGTCGTACTATGCATGCTGCAATGCTCCATATTTGCTACAGATGGCCAAAGAAGTGTCCATGAGAGTGTGCTAGTCTCAGTGCCACTGCTGTGTTCCAATTTTGATAAGCAATTCATTTTTGGTTTGAGGCAATTTTTCATTTGGAGGACTTCAAGCGAGGCATGTATAACTTCCCCTCCTTCCTCTTTCCGCAAATCACTCACTAACTTCCCCTAAAAGAGGTCAAGATCTACTTGATACCTCTTAGTTTCATCATTCTCCATATCATTTGCCTTGGTGAAGATCTACTTCGCTCAAGGAATGTATACACTTCTTCTATGAGTCATTTCCCCCCATTGATAGCCTAAGACATCATACTTAGTGCTTTTTCTCATCATTGTCATATTAACTACTAACTTTACTATGTAGCTCCCTATCTATTTCCCCTTCCCCTACTAAAACTATGCATATAACTCCCTTATATACTTATCCCCTCCCCCTGGTTGAAAGATAACCATATACATCCTCGGGAATTGCTAAGTTTATCTGAAACTTATCAAGAGCCCTCAATACCCCCTCTAACCATCTCCCAAATGCATAAGGACTCGTTCCTTTGCATAGTTTCCCTTCATATGTATAAAAATCATCCTTTTGGCCTTGTTTTACCTTTTTAAGGCATAAACCCCTTTTTTGGCCGTTAAACCCCTCTCAAAACACATAGAAATCCTCCCAAGTGCCTTTGGAATCCTTCCAAGGCATGAATCCTCCCTTTTTGGCCATCAAACCCCTTTCGATGCCCTAGAAGTCCATTCCAAGCACTTACCTCACCCCTCCGAGTTCATTTGCCTTGCCTTTTTTCATAATAAATGGCCCCGATGTAATAAACTGTCATTTGGTCCCCCTCCCATGCGATATCGCTATCGGGAAGGGGGAGCAGCATGCTATGAGGCCATATTTGCGATTCACCGAAGGCATGTGCCCTCCCTCCGACGCGATATCGCTGTCGGAGGTCGGGTGATATCATACATTGGCATTGTTTTGTATCAACAATTGGTTCCGAGCCGATGGCCCATTGCCGATCGCATATCGGCAATCGGGCGTCGGCATGTTACATTGTATATATATCACCCCCACCATCCGCCGATGTGATATATGTGTTATATCATGTATATATCATATCGCAACCTTTTTCACATCACTCCATTGTGAAGGCCCGCCCCCCGGGTTTCCCCGATTGCGAAACAACGACCAAATCTCAGCCGTCCATCGCCCCCGCCCATCCAATGGCCCAGATCATTTCGGCGATCGCCCATTTCGGCGATCTCATATGTGTGCCGCCCCCCCCGGTCCGCCCGACACCGATATTGCGATGAGATTTGGGCCGTTGGATCGGCCCGCGTCGGATCCAACGACCATGATTTAATATTTTGCACAGTGTCTGCCCAACTCCAATTTTTGATGAAATTCATGTTTTAAAGACATTTCGCCTGTTTATAATAAAGGGGCCATTTTTAATGTTTTGTGTGCTGTGCCCGCGCCCGCCCATGGTTTAAAGGAAAGGATGGTTCCCTTGGCATTTTTGGAATCGCTCGTTGCCCAGAGCGCGCCCAGTACAGAGATTTTTCCTCGGCATGCCTTCAGAGCCCTGTTTCACCACCAGTTTTGCAAATTTATCAGTTTAAAGGCATTTTTTGATCTGCAAAGTGCCGATAGCAGCTCCTAAGGCAATAGACAGCGACCAAAGTCCTTTGGGCTGAACAACAGCTAGAAAGGGGTGATTTTGACATCAAAGTGTATCAGCTAAAGGACAAAGGGGCGATTTGATAGTTAACGAGTATAAGAGGAAAGACATGGCCCGATTCAATGTTAGAGAAGATCAGAGGAAGCGATAAAGTGTATCAGTCCAGATTTTCAAAGCAGAAGAAAGCAGAAAGGCCCCAGCAAATGTAGCAAAGCATCATTGAGCCATAAAGGCTCACCAACTCACAGTTTTTGCCATTTAAGGTAGCAGGACCACTTGAAGGCGCAGATGAAGGATTTCAAGGTAGAGTTATTACGGTGACAATGTATCAAGCCACATTTTGGAGCAGTGCTGCTGAGCCCCATGCGCAGTTATGGCCATGAGAACAGCGCATGGCTCGAGGAATTGATATTTATTCATTCTTGAGGCTGCTGTCCCTACACAGCTGGTAGATAGGCATTCTTTCATTTATTTGCAATAAATGTTAGGTTAGAATCATTCATTTCTCCAGATCTGCCCTCAGATCTGTTGTTTGTACATATTTTAGATATTTTCTTTATAAATACCACCCTCTGTATAGTGAAAAGGGTTGGTTGGTTGATTCACTCTAAGAGAGACTCGCACTGTATATCTGATATTTTCTATAATCAAATACTGCTTACAAGCTTGGAGAATGGATTGTTTGTTGTGTTTAATGGTTGAAGAGTGACTGTGGAATTCTTGTGCTATTACATGACTCAATAAGTGCTTCTTATCTCTGTTTTCCATTCGTAAATGCTCATATCATCCGTATTACCTTCTAAATTGCAGAAAAAATGATTAGCTTAGAATTTGCTTGGCTGCACTCTATGCTCAATTTCTGTGGCTTCTTTATGTTTTCCTCTGAATTGGCTATGAAATATGAATTCCTTTGGGCTCATATTTCCCCAAATTCACCCATGTATGACAGTTATCTAGGAATTCTTAACTGCTCTTAGATAGAGCTCATTCACCTTCCCTATGTTAAACTGAACGAGAGATACTTAAGTGCCTCCCATCACTTAGCCTTCATTCCATCTCCATTTAGCTTGAATGTTGTTTTATGTGTAGCTATATTTCTCCATATTCCTCTTGTGACCAAGAAAACGCACCAGCAGTCTTACTCCATGACTCCATGCCCGATGGTTTGAACTTATCACACTATGCATGTCTCTCTGCTAGAAAGCATCATCCTTCCCACAAAACTCAATCAAAACCCCTGTGCATCATATATAGCCTAAAATCATCCCTTAAACAAAGCTAAATCATAAAGAGAGAGCCCTCTCTGACTGTAGGTAGGCTAGGACCTGCAGTCAAAAGCTTGGTTTGTGGTTACCTCGGGCGTATCCCTTTAGGAGTCAAAAGGGACAACCTGAGTGATAACAATCTGAAGCATAACCTCATAAGCATTGGACAACTCATGCAAAAGGGCTACAATGTCTTCTTCAAAAATGATGTGCACAATTTTGGATAGGCCTCCAAGAAGACAACTAATTGCAAAGGTTCAAATGGCAAACAATGGAATGTTTCCCTTAAAATTAAGATCAGATTTGTAGAAAGAAGGTGCACAAGCACAACTCTCCATGAACTCACAAGAGAATGGAAGAAAAGATGCAACTGCCATACAAGTAAACTTTCAAGTAGAGGTCAAAGATGAAAATTGGTTATGGCATTTGAGATTTGGACATCTCAACTTTGGAGGTTTGAATTTGTTGCATAGGAAAGGCATGGTGAAGGTACTACCACTCATAGAAAAATCGGATAGCCTATGTGAAGGATGTATCTTGGGTAAGAAACATAGAGGGACATTTCCAGCAGGAAAATCAGTAAGGGCAAAGGCACCTTTGGAGATTGTCCACTCAGATTTATGTGGACCAATGCAGACACCATCAATTGGTGGCAGCCACTATTTATTGTAGCCTTCATAGATGACTATACAAGGAAGACATGGGTCTTTCTCCTAAAACATAAAAGTGAAGTGTTTGAGCACTTTCGCCAATACAAAGCGCTTGTTGAGAAGCAAAGTGGAAACTACATCAAAGTCCTGAGGACTGAAAAAGGTGGAGAATACATCTCAAATGATTTCCTTCTTTTTTGTAGAAATCATGGAATTCACAAGAAATTTACAACAAGGTATACACCTCAGCAAAATGGTGTGGCAGAAAGGAAGAATAGGACCATTATGGAAATGGAAAGGAGTATGATGAGGGAAAATAATTTTCCAAATGATTATTGGGCTAAAGCTGTCACTTGTGCAGCATATATCTTGAATAGATGTCCAACCAAAAGTGTCCAAAACATAGTTCCTGAAGAGGCATGGAGTGGAAGAAAGTATAGTGTCACTCAAATGAGAGTTTTTGGATATGTGGCATATGCACATGTCCTGGATGAGTTAAGGAAGAAGTTGGAAAGCAAGGGGGAGAAATTTATATTTGTTGGATACAGTGATGAATCTAAGGCATACAAACTCTATAATCCATTAACCAAGAAGGTCATAATCAACAGAGATGTGTAGTTTATAGAAGAGGAAGCATGGGATGGACGTTTAGAAAAGACAATCAACGTCAAAGCATGTATACCGCATGAGGACAAAGAGGAATTAACAACAACAAGTAATTCCTCAACAATGACTCCCTCTACTCTTATTCAAGCACAACAAAGCAGGTAGCAAGAAACACCATCAACAAATAATAGGACAATTTCGTGCAGCCAAGTGTTGACATGGAAAATTTTCGCTATACCAACAATGGGAACTAACCCGATTGCAGTCCCCAATTAGATCTGCTTTTGTTTGGAGTAGCTAGTTCCAATGGTTTTTAAAGGACCCCGTGAACTGTTATAGATGTTGAGAGATTTCTTCCTTGAGGAAGACTTCAATTAAATCAACAAAAGAAACAACTAACCTATATGTATTAAATCCTATCTACACTACTTCTAACTACTCTAATCTAGTCCTAACTATCCTAATCTATCCTGTAGGAGAAAAACAAAAGGAGGTTAAACATCATATATAAATCCCAAGTCCAAATGAATCAACTACTAGTCCACATAAGAACAAGGCTATATTAAATCCTAATCACAATCCAATTACTTATACAGGAATATACATTCCTTTCCATACAAATAACACTTGCAACTAATGTTTAACAAAGTCTCGAATCAACAACCTTTCATGAATTATCAATGTTATTAAATTACATTCAGATAACCAAGAATAACCATGAACTACTAGTTATCAATATGCACAAAGAAAATCACATTTGTCTTTATACCAACAACAACACACTGATTCTAAACATATGAGAGAAAATCGAAATAAATATGAAACAACCGGCTCCTTCTTGAACCAAACAATCTTCTTTATTCACAATAAATCAAAGTTGTTCTCTCTAAACCAAAATCCCACCTCTCCTATCTGAAGGTATTACTTATGCAGCTAGAAATGACTTTTGGTCTTCCCCCAACCTTTCATCTCCCCCTCTTCTTTTCAATACACAAATCTGAATATTCATATGTAGAACAGTCGGTGTAACCACTGACACATAGCGGGCATATATGCTGGAGCACTTCGTTTCCTAGGGGAATGAATAGATGTTTATTAAAAGAGGATAATTGTGTGTCATCTCTTCATGATGAAACCTGGGACAACTTCTCTTTCGGAATATACAAGCAACGCATGGAAACCGACTCAGAACACCAAAGGCCGACACTTTGAACAGAACACACCCGCATATATGAATTCTCTGGATCCGCTTATGCGTCTATTACTCCACACCCATAGAGATGATTCGTATTAGCTATGATTATGAGAAATATGCCAAACATGCTTCTAAACAAACCTTGCATTCAGCCACCATTTCTATTAATCTCACAATGTAGAGCAATCATGATTATTAAGCCAATGAACCTGTTATAACCTCTATTCCCGCTGCCCATAATATTCATTATTATTCAAGAATCCATTGACAATGCTTCAATAGGTAGACCATTCAGTTCACCTGATTTTCTTTTAAAAATCAGTACCGCAACATTTTATCGAATACATAGGAAAACACGGGAAAACCTGCGGCCGAGCCGTAAGGCCAGACTTAAAATCTTATATACCCAAGCCTATAATTATTGGCGGGTCCACCGTATCGCAAATCAATTTATGTATAAACAATGAACTCTGCTGATTGCGATAAGCGATTGGGGAGGCAGACTCGAAATACATATGAGCCATGGTTAATAATCCTTTCGAGTCCACCATATAAGACTTTCCTTTGAAAACCGAGATTGGAATGTTTTATCGAAAATACAAGGGAATACATGGGAAAACCTTGGCCGACCATAAGGCCGAACTTGAAAAATTATGGACACGGGCATATAATTATAGCCGAGTCCACCATATCACCCCTTTACATATCACATGGGCTTCATTTTTTCCGACTGCAGATTGCAATTAGTGATAGGGGAAAGCAAACCCGAAATATATATGAGTTGCGTTTAATAATCCCTTCGGATCCACAACATATGATTTCCCTTTGAAAACCCTGGCCACAACGTATTATTGCAATACAAGGGAATACATGGGAAAACCCGCGATCGACCATAGTGCCAGACGTAAAAAATTTTGCACTCGAATTGGTAGTTATCGATGGGTTTGGTATATCATCGTATGCCTTATATATAAGCCCCGGACCCCGCCGATTACAATATGCGATGGGGAAGCGAACCTGATAATGTATATATTTTACTTTATAGTCCTGTCGGGTCCGCTATATCGCATCGGCCTTATGTATAGGCTTTGACTCCCACCAATTGCAATATAAAGGGCTTCAGACCCAAAATATATGTATTTTAGTTAATAGAGCCATCGGGTATGGTGTATTATGGTAAGCGTTGTGTGTCAATGTTAATTGTGATAAGAGAAAAGGATGAGTTATGCATGTTTTGCGAAATATTTCTAATGTAAAGAGTTATGATGGGAATAATGATGTGATAAAAGGTTTTGTGGGTTGAAAAAGTCCCGATGAGGATATGAATGAAGGGCCTAGAAAGAGTTATAGATGAATCATGCGGCAAGATTTATTAAGGGAGCCTGTTTTTTTTTTTAACAAGTTTGGATAGTTGTTATATTATCAAAAAAAGTTTTTGGAGCAAGCTCATTTTACATTCCGCTGTTCTGATATGATAGACTGAGAAGTAAAATAGGCACGCAAGCCTTTCTCCTGTGCTTGGTATCAAAACTTCAGAAGTTTTTTTAGCTATTCTAGAGTACTATTTAACATATTGACCCGCTAAGAAAACAAATTTACATAGCATATTTCACAGAAATATATGGTTTGTAAACTGGGAGAGTAAATTCTGTGGCCTTTTCCTTGTGTTTTGCATTTTGTTGTTCCTTAAGTTTGTTGTTCCTTATGCCGTTATTCATTCTGATTGTTGTTCCTTGCTACTGTTCCATTAACCTGCTATTCCTTTGGTCTGTTTTTCTTTCGTCTATTGTTCCTAATGCTGTTGTTCCTTTTTCTGATTGCTATTCCTTCTTCTGTTGTTCGTTTTGCTTGCTATTCCTTGCTACTATTCCTTCGGCCCGTTGTTCCTTCGGCTGCTGTTCCTTTTGGTTGTTGTTCCTTCTGGTGCTGTTCCTTCTGGTGCTGTTCCTTCTACTATTATTCCTTCATCTTTTTGTTGTTCCTTCTGCTGTTGTTCCTTCGGCCTGTTGTTCCTTCTGCTATTGTTCCTTTTGCGTGTTGTTCCTTATGCCGATGTTCCTTCTACTACTGTTCCTTCTGGTTGTTGTTCCTTCGTCTTTTTGTTGTTCCTTCTTCTGCTGTTCCTTCGGTCTGCAAGTGGCTTTGCTTTTATAATAGTCCACTGCTTCCTTCTTGATGGATTGGCAGTCGTCATTCCTTGCTATACTTATGTCCTTGATTCTTATTTTTTCTGTTGTAGGTTTCCTTCTGTTACTGCTTGCTGACCCTTGAGCCTGTGCTATTTTATAGCCCATTCCTCCTTCGCTGAGCCTGCGATTAGAGGATTCTACGTGATGATAATCATTCTCCCTAAATTTTTTGCCTCAATTTTCCCTAATACCTCTGCTTTTCTCATGAAATTTGTGATCCGGGCTACCATCACTAACATCTTTCATGTGCTATTCCTTGATGTCATGATTTTTCCTTTGATTGTCCGAGTCTTTTTAGATTTCCGGATAGCTGTGGGTTCCTTGTTGCGCTGTACATTCTCTTCCTTGATGTTTTTCTCTACTCCTTCTATGTTGTCTTGTTGTATACCAAAACTTCATTCTTGTCATTTTTCGATGGGAGTTATGGCGCGCTGAGATAGTATTCCTCCTGATTCTCTCTGATGATTCCTTATTCCTTATCCACAGCCTGATTTGCATGATGATCCGCTTGCTTATTATGCATCCTCAAGACATGTTTGAAGGTTGCATTTCTGGATCCTGCTAAATTCCTTCTAATTATTTGGATGATTCAGCTCATAAACTTGTTTTTGGGGTTCCTGTTTTGAGCCATAATCTCGACTATGATAGCTGAGTCTCCTATGATGATAGGATTTTGAATTCCTTTTTTTTGAATCAGCCTTGTTCCCATCAGTAAACTGTATGCTTCCACCTAATTATTTGACATTTGTCTCAATCCCCACTCGTAAGTGGTTATTTTTTCCCCATTTGGATCATAAATTATTCCACTTGCTCCTGATTTTCCCGGATTATTCTTTGAGGCTACATCAAAATACATATAGTTTCTATTTTGAGTTTTCTTCCATCTTTCCAACTCCTCTTCCATCATTCTTAATTTCCATTTTTCTTTTGTATTTTCTTTTCTCTGACCTTTCTGCTCATTGTTGTCTATTATAGCCTTGCTGAGCCAATCCCTTTCCTCTTGTTGGAGAATGCTATAATCCGTTGGTGTAGTTCCTTTTGCGTTGAGAATTTCAGAAGTCATTCCCCAAGTTTTGAATAGTGTTTTCCCAATTCCTGGGTTTTGATTTTTGAAAATGCTCTTGTTTCGAGCCAACCAGATTTGCCAACATAGCACCGTTGGTATACATTTCCATATTCTTATAATCATGGTTCTCTTCTTTTTTTCATAAGGGTAAGCTTTCTCAAGGGTTCTGAGAAATTTCAGCAATGGTTTTTCAAAGATTAAGTTAATTTCCAATGGTTGTATTAGCTGCTTCCAGCATTCCTTTGAGAATTCACACTCTTAGAATAGATGCTGCATGTTTTCTTCCACTTGCTAGCATAAAGGGAATCTTGATGGCCCTTGGATGCCCCTTTTTTTTAAATTTCTGCAGTCAAAATCTTCCCTTTTAACAAGGTCCATATGAAAATTTTTATTTTTGGCAGGCTTTTTGACTTCCAGGCTAGTTTCCAAGAGTCCTATTCCCGGTGATCAATTCGTTCTTGGAGGATATTATATCCAGATTTAACTTTGTACTTCCCATTGTTTGGATCCCATCGGTAGCTGTCTTCCTCATCATAATGGAGAGGAGTTGCCCCTTTTAAATGTTGTTTGATTCTCATCCATTGTCCTTCTAGGCTTATTGGAATGGCTAGAATTTTCCACTCCCTCCACTCCTTCTGGTTCCATAGAGAGATTGAATGGAGAGTGTTGTATCCATTTTCTTTTAGCCATTCTTGAATGCCTTTAACTTCCGGGAGATTTTGGATTTGATCATTCCCCATGACCCTGTCCTCCCATATTGAAATGGTTTTCCCGTTACCTGGAATTTTTTTAGATGTGGCTTCTCATTAATGGAATTACTTTTTTGACTAGCTTCCATACTTGAGAACTTTGTCTAATTGGGCTGATTCCTTTCAACAACTTTTCTTTGGATCCATCCATGTATTTGTTAATTAGTATTTTTTTCCACTAGCTTTCTTTACCTGTTATGAGCCTCCACACTATTTCATACCAAGAGCTGCATTCATTAGTCTAGGCAGTAAAATAGAAAGCCCTCCTTTTTCATATGGTAACACTACTTGATCCCACTCAACCATGCTGAACTTCTTGTTTTCCTGCTTCCCACCTTGCCATAAAAGCTTCTTATAATTAACTCTATCTGTTTATGGGCGCTTGCTGGTGCCATGATTATAACATATTGATAAATCGACAGTGCTGCAAGAAGAGCTTTAATTAGGGTCACCCTTCCAGCCATATTTAACCACATCATTCCCCAATTCTTTATCTTAGCTTTCATTTTTTCGATCTATTTTGTCCATATTTTGGCTTTCATGCTCTCTTTGGAGATTGGGAGTCCCAAGTAGAGGAAATGGCTCCATCTTTCTTGTGCTGGGATTTCCATGATTTAGGATATCCTTTGCATAATTCTAGGCGGAACATTCCAACATATATCCTGCATTTAGTGTTGTTTAATAGCCAACTTGACACCTATAGGAATTTATCCAATGTTTTTTTAAATCTTCTGGCTATTATTATTGATGCTTCTCCCAGCAGCAGAGTATCGTCTGCAAACAAGGAGTGATGTATGGTTTTTATTCCTTTTTCTATTCTTAGGCATGTTATAGCTCTTTCTTTCCTTTGGGCTTCCAAAGCTCTGCGTAGAGTCTCTACCATTATTATGTAAAGAAAAGGGGAACAGGGCAGCCTTGTCTAAGACCTCTTGTGCTTTGGAAGAAATCGCTGGGTCTTCCATTTATGAGAGGGGCTATCCATGGAGTGGAGATGCATGCCTGAATCACACATGTTATTTCTTCTAAGAAACCAAGTTTCTGGAGGATAGCCATGAGATAAGGGTGGCTGACCCTATCAAAGGAATTTTCCATGTCTAGTTTAACTATCATGCCTTTCTCTTTCTTCTGGATACTAGAATAGACAACTTCCTAGACAATTATGACATTATCAATGATTTTCCGGTTTGGCACAAACCCTCCTTGGTTTCCAGATATGATTTGAGGTAGCACTTTCTTGATTTTGTTTGCCACTAATTTGGTTATTATCTTGTAATATGAATTACATAGAGAGATGGACCTAAATCTATTGAAAGCAATAGGATTTGCCTCTTTTGGGACAAGTGCCAGATAGGAGGATTTTGTATTGCTTCCCATCTTTTTTTTTGAAGATGTTTTACACCACTCTTAAGAAGTCCTTTCTAATTGTATACCAGTGATTTCTGAAGAAAGCTATGGTGAAACTGCCTTGGTGCTTTATCTGGATGTAGACTCCATATGGCCTCCACTATCTCTTCCTCTATTGGATCTTTGCACAAATCTACGTTTTGTTCTCTCTTTATTTTCTTTTTTGTGTGCTGCAAAATTTCTTCATACTCAGCCATTTCATCTATGGCTGATAGTAGATCTTTGAAATGCTTGTGGGCTGATCTTTTTATTTCTTCCACTCCTTTAATTTCTTGATTTTCCACTTGGATCTTTTCTATTTGGTTTTTGGCTCTTCTAATCTTCATAGAATTATGGAAAAAGGACGTGTTCCTGTCACCTGCCTTGAGCCATAAACTCCCGGACTTCAATCTGGCCTCTTCTTCGTCTTTCTTGTTTTCCCTATCGATTTCCCAAAAGATTTCTCTCTCTTTTAAATAGTCCTGCCTACTTTCCTCTTTGCCCTCTTTCTCCATTTGCATGCTGTCCATTTTCTGTTGGAGCTCTTTTGTTTTGTTTTATTTTTTTTTTGTTCCTCTGTTCTTGCCTTTTAACTTGGCTCTTAAATTTTGTATTTTTGTCTCCCATATGTAGTGAGGTGAACCTACTACTCTTGGTTCCCATATTTTTTTTACTAACTTGCTGATTTCTATGTTGCTATCCCAGGTTGAGCTATATCTGAAGGAGAGCGGGCCCTGGTTCTCCAGCTTACCCAGAGCTATTAAAACTAGTTTATCATCTGAAACAATGGTGTGGATGATTTTTGATTTTATAGAGCTATATTCTGTTGCTATACTTTCTTGAATTAATATCCTATCCAACCTTTATTTGATATTACTTTTACCTACTCTTTTGTTGTTCCAGGAGTATTTCACGTTATTTGGGGGGATGTCTAGAAGGCTATGCTGCTCCATAATTTATTCTAGAGAGTTCCTAGAGGGGTCCATCTGATAATTTCCTCCAAATTTTTCCTCAATACTTCTTACCAGATTTAAATCTCCTCCTAAAATCACCTTTCCTGCTTGATTTTCCTATAAGGTTTCCTTCAAAGAAGCCCAACATTGTTCTTTATCCTTATAGTGATTGGGGGCATAGATGTTTATGATCCTGTATCTCTCTCTTGTACTGATTTTCTTGAGGTCTGTTATTATCCAATGTTGATCTGTTTTCTTTTGAATCAATTCCCGTATTCCTTTTTTCCATATTGTGCATATGCCTCTAGATGCTCCTATTGCCTGCATGGCTTCCTCTTCATACTTTCTAAACTTTTTTTTTGAGATTTTCGGTGTCTTGATTGCCTACCATTGTCTCCCAGATCATTAGAATATCTGGGTTTTCATTTATTAATATATCTCTTGCTGCATTTTCCTTAATAGTTGACCCCATTCCTCTGCAATTCCAAGAGACTATTATCATTATTTACCTGCTTGGTGATACACGGTACCCTTCCCCTTGGATTGGCTTCTCTCATTGTTCCCTGTGCTCTTCCCTAGGAAAGTATCCATAGGTTGTTGTGTTCCTAGAGCCATTTCTTTTTTTGCTGCTTCATCCCTTAGCTCCTTGTTTGTCTTCCTTCCCACTTTTTTTTTATTTTCAGTATTTGGGATTGCTTCCTTTGCTTGCTTTCTGGTTAAGATTTTTTCTACTGAGGGGGGCGGAGAGAGGTAGGGGATTGAGATTCTAGGGGAATGGGGAGAAGGGTTAGGGGAATGAGGAGTTCTATATCTAGATCTAGATCTAGATTTGGGTGGGGGCGATGGGGGAGCAGAGAAGTCCAATGGATCGAATGGGTTTGCAGTTGCAAGGTCTGCATCCTGCGAGATAAGCTGGGATTCTATGGATGTTGAGTGTTGTGAAGAAGATTGGTTTGGTTGCTTGTTTGCATTTTTTTCCCTCTTAACCTGTTCCCATTTATTTTCCAGACCCTCTATTTTTTCACTTTCATTTTCTTTTTCTCTTTTTGTACATCTATTTGTGAAATGACCGTATTCATGACATACCTTGCATTTGAAGGGAATCTGCTCATAGTCCAGCTACTGTATGTGCGTCCATTGGTCCACTTTCATTTTGATAGCTTTCGGGAGTCCTCTCCCTAGACCCACTTCGACACATATTCGGGCGCATGCATGCATATTTTCCTTTGGCTTGATTCGATCGATGTACTTACCCACTACATTTCCTATGGCTTTAACTGAGTCGTCACCCCAGCAATGGAGAGGGAGGTGCAGCACTCTAACCGAGATAGGTACAATGCTTGGGGCATCCATTTCTGGATCAAAGTTTGGGGTCCATTTGTTCAAATACAACCCCCTTGTATCCATGAAATACGTACCATTCCTAAAAATCAAGTCTCGATCCTCCTTGGTCTCGAAGTGAAAGGTATAATATCCTCTGCCACAAAACCTAATCAAGATCTTCCCATTTATTGAAGTCGACCAGTTTCTTTCTACCCATTTTTGGACAGTCCTCAGTGATGGCCACAACCCCATGAACTGCCCTACTAATCCTCATTCTGCTAGGGAAAGAGCTGCTTTTCGTGGGAGGGCCAGAGGAAGAGATATCTCTGGTATTTCTTCCATTCTTTTAACAAACTTTGAGACTGCTGGTCTATTCTTAGCCGGTCCCATTGTCGAAATGAGGGAGCGAAATGCTTTGGCTGTTTCTTCTGATTCCTGATGGTGGACTGAATGATGATCTTTGTTCTCTGGTGGATCCATATTTCTCGAGCCTCAGCAGCAGGAGGCCGCTGAGGGCAGCAACAAATTGCTTGTTGTAGGGAGGTGCGTGATCTCTCTAATCCAGAAGAATTCGATCCTCAACAGCTGGAAGCCACTGAGGAGAAGGCCCATGTCTCTCAGTGCTGCAGCAATAGCTAGGGCTGCGCACAGGCGGCCTCAAGAGCTCTCATCTCATTGTTCACTCTACAATATTAAGGGAGCCTTAACCATTTAAAAATTGAAGATTTGACTTGGAAAAGAGTTAAAATCCCTGGGATAAAACCAATCATTCAGAGGGGTGCAAAATCAACTTCTAGGGGTCCCATTCAAAATTGCTACCAGGGAAAATTTTAATATGGTGGTTGGTGTGGCCACAACAAATGGTGAACCGCTGGGTGAACCAATTATATTTGTTTCTAAATAAACCTTGTATCAATAAAACATCAAGGTGTTAAGATAAACTTGAAATGCGAATTGTATAGATGGACAAGCATGGGTTCCACTTCAACATTAATTGCTTTAGGTAGGATAAAGACAAATAAATTCTACTTACTAATAGGGTTTTGACATGCATTCTCCAAAGGTAGTATTATGGGATTTATTGACCCTCCTTTACCTATTTTCTACCTTCAAGAATCCTTTCGGAGCCATCACTGTTCTGTCAATAACTGTTTAGGTGTGTACCTCGGCTCTTTATTGCTCATCAAACTTGATGTAGATATGTTTATCTGCACTTTATATAAGAATTTCAATGCTATATTTTCACATGATTGAATGGGGCGCAATCATGGATCATGCCATATTTTTAAACCGCTTAAGAAAGGTTGGGCTTGTTGTATCAACCGGTACTTTGAGCCCAGCAACAGTCCCTACTGTAACCGGCTTCCCAAACAACCTGTCCTTCTAGATTAGCACAAGGACTTGACATTTCATTTTCTTTTAAATAAGTCCTTCCAGTTTCAGGCACAAGGACTAGAGCATAATTGGATTTTCCACTGGGTATATGACAGTGAGCTTAGCCCATGAAAGGAGTTATACTTGTAGATGACAAGTATTGGAGAATTTAGTGTGGTGGATGGGACTAATGGAGAATAACTGAAAACCTTATAGGCAAGTATAGGCTAGGTTTGAGTGGGATTTATTTAAAATGCAGCGTTCCTCCATGCCAGTCTAGTTGTAGTTACACAATTTTTGTTTTATAAAGTTGCCCATACATGCTCTAGGTATCCAAGTTATCAACAGATCTCGCCTAGTTCCCAACAGATGCTAATGAGTGGCTTCAATTTGAATTCCACCTCTGATTCTCCAGTTCTCATGGGCTCATTGAAAATTTGTTTGATTTGCAAGGTAATGATGGATTTAGGATCAACAGACTCGTCAGTAGGTTAATGAAGGAGGCAAAAGCTGAAGGTGGCAAATGACAGCAATCTGAAAAAGGTAAAAAAGAGACTGGAGGACAGAAATCAGTTGGCTGAAAAGGATTGCAATTCAAAATAGAAGGAAAATAAACTTTTCAAAAAAACAAGAAATGAAAATATGGAAATGTAACTAAACTAATAGCAAAAATAAAATGAATTCTAGCCTACTCAGGAGGTAACCACCATGTGGTGTCTACTAGAAGTATCTCTTGAGATGTTGGCCATTAACATGGAGTTTTTCAGTTTCTCCCTGTAAAGTTTTCAATCTGTAAGTTCCTTGGCCAATTTTTTTCCACAACTTGGAATGGGCCTAGCCATAAGTCTTGGAATTTCGTGTGTTTACCTTTTGGCTCATTCAAATTGTCCCATTTTAGGACTAGCTCTCCTACTTGGTAATCTTTATCTCCTTCCAGATGGTGATCAAACCATCTCTTCACAATCATTTGGTGATTTCCGAATTTATTTTTGGCTTTATCTCTTAATTCCTCCAACCTCATCAGTTGGTTGATCCTCTCTTGAAGTAAGGCTGAAGGGGTTCCTCTTGAAGCTTGGGAGAGTTGTAGAGAGGGAAGGGTAATGTTGGGAGGCAAGATGGCTTCCTCTCCATAGACGAGGAAGTATGGGGAGTTTCCTAAGGCCACTTTTGGGGTGACCCTATCAGCCCAAAGGGTGTTTGTTAGAGCGTTGTACCAATTCCTCTGGTTGTCGACGATAGATTTACGGATTATGTGGATGAGATTTTTATTCGAGGACTCTGCAAATCCATTTCCCTGGGGGTAATAGTTTCATGCATACCTTATGTGAATTGATTTATTAATAGCAAATTCATTCAATTTCAGTGATGAAAAGTAAGAGCATTATCAAATATGAGAGTTTCAGGGATGCCAAACTTGTTGATAATAAATTTCTCAACAAATGATATTACCTCGTCTTTGTTTACCTTCCAAAGTAGGATGGCTTCAATCCATCTGGTGATGTAGTCGGTCGCCGTGAGTATATACTTATGCTGCTACGAAGAGTTTGGAGTGATCTCACTTATGACATCTATGCCCCATTGCTGGAACGGGCGATAAATCATAACAGGCTTGAGGGGAACAACTGGCCTTCTTTCTCGTCCTGCGGTAGTTTGACACACCTTGCATTTGCAAGCGTAGGCATGCAAGTCTCTGAACACTATGAGCCAATAATATCCAGCTCTTAATATTTTGTTAGCAGTGGTCTCTCCATCGTAGTAACCACTTGCTAGGTCATCGTGAATTTATTTCAAGACATGATCAACATCATGCTTTTCCAAACACCTTAGCTAGATTCTATCATAATTTTTTTCTATATAATGTGTTATTGGCCAAGTGATACTGATTAGATTTCAATCTGAGCACTCCTTTGTGATGCATCCATGTGTTCAGGACATGTTCGTTGTGTTAGATAGAAGCGTATGTCGTAATACCATGACTTAGGATCCAAACGGGCTTCTGACGCTTCACGTTCATATATCAGCGTCTCATTAATCCATAGGGGCTCCTCCCTGAGTTCTACTTGTTCGTTTTGCATGATCTGCACTTTTGGTTCTTCAGATGCCCGTTCTTTATCCTCCAAGGCTCTTGCTGGTAGCCTACATAATCCCTGCCCTCGAACTATATTTGCCGGCTTAATCTCGAGGTCAAATTCTTTAAGTGCGGTTATCTAATTCCCTCTCTGTTCACCCATTTCCTTTTGCACAAAGAGGGCTCTTATAGTAGGACGGGGAATGATTACTTTAGTCCAGGGCTTTAATAAATAAGGAAGGAAGTGTTTTACGACTTTAAAAACTACAAAGTTTATTCGTCTACATCTGGGTAGTTCAGTTCTGCTCCTTGGAGATTAGAGCTCATATAAGAAATAGGGACTTCGTTTCCATTATCATTTTTTTTAGCGAGGATTGCGCATATGAAACATCAAAAGCAAAAGTGTACAAGAAGAATTCCTTATTGAAATTGGGGCGGACCAACGCAGGAGCTTTTGCGATGGCCTCTTTAATTCACTGAATCCATTTCTTGGTTTCATCACTCCACTTATACACAACATCTTTTTTCATCATTAGCTGCATGGGGCGCACTATTTCTGCGAAACCTGAGACAAATTTCCTAATGAAATTGATCTTCCCAAAGAAATATTACATTGCACTTTTATTTTTAGGGGGTTGTATTCTCATGATGGTCTCTATTCTTTGAGGATCAATAACAATCCCTTATTTAGAGAGGATATGACCTAGTACTTTCCCTTTTATGACTGCAAAGATGCTCTTCTTGGGATTCAATGATATTCCATACCTTCAATATCTTTCGAAAATCTGTTTCAGGTGATAAATATGATCCCTTCTGTGATATGAATACATAATGATGTCATCCATGTAAACCACTACTGATCTGTTAATCAACCCTCGGAAAGCTATGTCCATAGCTCTCTAGATTTTGGCGCCCACATTAATAAGTCCAAAAGGCATTTTACGATATGTGTAGGTGCCCCATTTAGTGTTGAAGGTTGTCATAAGCTGATCCCCATTAGATACCAACACTTTATATCCTGAAAATCCATTTAATAGGGACAACATTTCAGACCCAGAAATGCACTGAAGAATGTGTTCCATAGAAGGGATAGGATAGTTATCCTTTTGCAACGCTTTATTTAGGTTTATGAAATCGATACACAACTTGATGTCTCCATTTTTCTTTCTTACTGGCACGAGATTGGTTACCTAGTGGGTGTGTCTGATCGGAAAGATGATTTTAGCATCCAGCATTTTGTTTAATTCTTTCTTTACCAACGGTTCTAGGCTTGGATGCATCTAATGAAGATTTTGTTGGTAGGGTTTAGCCTCCTTTTCCAAAGGAATTACATGCTGCATAACCCTGGTGTCAAAGGTTTTTCGGTCTCCATATGTCCATGCAAAGATGTCCTTGTGTTCTTTAAATAGCTTGACAAATGCAACCTTTTCTTGTGGAGAGCACCCCAAGCCCAAATTAACAGTTTTTGGGTCTTCTTTGGTTCCAAGGTTGACTGATTCATACTTCATGGATGAGCTATGTGTTTTGCAATTAGTTGGCCTTTTGAATTTATCATACAGGTCATATAAGTGCTCCATCTTGACAACTGACTTCGGAATTATATTGGACTGATCCTTTTCCTCATCTTCCCTCTCATTCATCAGATTGTCATGCTCACTTTCATCAATGATTTCATTCTTGAATGTCTTCTCGCAATGCAAGAACTCAAGGATTTTCTCGTCATCTTCGAACACCTGCCAATTTGAAATGTTATCAGGCACGAATGGTCTGAAAATCAATTCAACATAACATCTATTCTTCTTTAATCTAAAATCAAGCAAAAGTTTTGCAGCCATACCAACGATCAGATCGGCATCTTGGTTTTTCTCTCGAGGTATGTATGTGATATTAAAAGAATCAAAACTGTCAATTAAGCTCCATACCTCATGCTGGTACTTTACCAGGTGTGGCGAATTGCAGTGTATCTTTTTCCTCACCCAATCCACAATTATCTGTGAGTCACCAAAAAGTTTAAGATTTTTACCTTCATGTCAATGGCTTTCTTCAGGCCCTGCAGCAAGCCTTCATATTCTACTGTGTTTTTGGTGCATATGAACTCCAACCAGCTGACCATCAGATGTTGGTTCCCTTGCGGGTCAATGAGAATGTTCCCAGAACTTGCACCTTCAAAGTAGTTAGATCCATTAGAGTTTCGAAAATATAGAATCTAATGTTATATCAATTGAACTGCTATCTACGAAATTAGTCCTATCATCTATTATATTACAGGTTGGTTCATCCGTTGGACTACAGGGGAGAGCTTCCAATTGTGTGTTTATCGCAGTTTCTTCAATTATTTCTGCATGGAATTCTCCAAAACAGGTTTCCGTGGCACAGACATTGAAACTATAATTCCCAAGGATAGAGTTGGTAAACATTACAGGTTCATTGGGGCCATTTAATTCTGTCACCACATATTTCAAGTATCTTTCTCAATCAATTCAAAGCATATCACCCTTCCCCTTTTGAGGCAACAAGAGATGGGACCAATCAGTTGAGAAATATCCATTGAGTTTTGCTGACTAGTCCCTACTAAGCAACATTCCATAAGTCTCGGGTATGTCGACTACCACTATGTCAATGACTTGTGTGTATTGTGGTTTAGCAGCCATCCAAATCAACACATCTTTCAATTCCCCAATTACTTTTACATTTGTCCTGTCCAATTGCATAATTCGAGTCCCAGTTTTCTCAGGTATCGCATGCAGTCTTTTAGCAACAACATAAGGCATAATAGTGGACGAGACACCGGAATCTACCGAGAAATTGTGTACGTTCATGTTGAGGATTTCAAATGTGATAAGGAAAAGTGGAGTCATGGATTTTGATTTCCTCCCTATCATGGCTGCACAAACATCTTGGGGGTTTCGATTCATTTTAGACAGAGTGGCTTCCATAGTTGATGGTGTTTGGGCTGTATTGGGGGTACTAACAGGTCTGGAGACCGAATTCTTGGTTTGGCTGCTTGGGATGGTAGGATTTTTGAAATTCTACTCATTCATAGCTTTCAAGAGCAGATCTCTTTGCTGTGTTAATTTTAGCAAATCAAAGTATGTTATATTAGCCCTAGATTTCTTAATATCATCCACAATATTGTAATAAATGTTAGAAATAGGATAGGGCAGAGTAAACATACCGTTTTTGTCGTTCTTAGGTGGGAGTTTACCATTTTGAGTTGCCTTCGTTGCAGTGGGAGATGTGTTATCTTTCTCTGGATGGTTTGCAACTGGGGTATTCTTGGACTTAACACTAGGTCTACCCTTCTCAACAGGAACTTTGGGAGCAGGAGCCTTGAAAGGGTGAACATCTTTCTTTGTCTGGTCTACGGGTTTCATCACACCTGCAAGTGGCCCTTTGCTTCGTGTGTGGATTTCTGCCATATTTTCTCCTTTTTCATCATCGTTCTCATTTGTATGGAAATCCCACAGTACGTTGATTTGAGATTCTTCATCCAAGGGCTCTTCTACTTGTTATTCTTCCTCATTTTCTTCTTCTGGCTCTAGCTCCACTATAGGTTCTTCTTTTTTAAGGAGTGTTCTGATAAGAGCAAACTCTTCCATATTTAAATTACCTTCACTGGGTGGAGCAGGCAGCACAAGTTGACCATGACCACCTTCTGTCTTCTTACGATAGAAAGGTTTGAAAGGTTTTTTGTTGTTATAATCTCCTCCATTCCGACTAGTACTCTCTCCAGAATTCCTTTTCATATCGATGACTATGTTTGTCAGTTTCTTAATGATCTAATGCAAACCTTCCACATCTGTGGTGTCCCTTTCTTTGCCTTCAACTACTTTATTATCACTCCCATTATTCTTCTTGGATGACTAAGAGGCTTTCTTTCCTTCGGTCGTATGATGACATGTTGTGAGACTGATCATTTCATTCTCCACTTTTATTGCTTCATCGATAGCACCTTGTGAGGTTTGTGCATTACTTCTCTTGACTCACATCGCAATAGGGACATGGAGAGTAGTGATGTAGAATTCCATGAGCACCTCATCAGGGTCTAGTGTTAGCCGCGATTCTATTGAACAAATTGTTGAACCAGATGTTGAAATCCTTAACCTCTTCTTTGGCTTCCATTTTTAACTGTGATAGTTCTAAAACTAAGGCCGCAGGTGTTTTGTCATTGCCAAACTTGTCTAAGAAGGCCTGCTGAAAGGCACCCCATGAGGTGATCAATCCTATTCTCAAACTAAAGTACCATGTGGAGGCCGCACCAATCAGAGTAAAAGGGAACAAGCGAGATAGAACATCTACATCGGCTACCCCCAACATGCGCATGACTAGGAAGAAAGAGTGAACATGGTTATCAACAGTGTCTCCCCACTCAGGCTCGAATTTATGAAATACTCTTTCCACATTCTTGGGTAAGGGATGCTACTTCCCAGATACTGCTATGACATCCTATGCAAGCTCTGGAGGGAGTGACGCTGGAGGAGGTGGTAGAGGTTGATTCCCACCCGGAGGAGGAAGTAGAGGTTGATTCCCACTCCAGGGGGGGGGAACGTTGGCCATATTATGGATATGGAGGTTCCGGTTGAAGGTTTTTGATGAGCCCCAAAAATGGGTAACTTATTGGGCTCATTTTGCCTATTATTCTCAATTAATCCACCATTCTTCATAGTTTTATGCATGCTTTTGAATATATTTGTGTTAATTGAATGAATAAGAATAGTCACTTGACCACCAAGTCTAATATGTGCTTATTGCAGATTTTTGGACATCTTTTGGACCAAGGTCAAGCATTTATGAGCAAGTTAACAGTCAAATACGAAGGAACAAGGCTGAGGACTTGTAGGAAGGGTGTCTCCTGCACTAAATGACCCCTTCCTTGAGTTCTCCACCATCATCTCGGAGTTCAACAGCCCACCAAAGATGATTTCAAGGGGCAGCCAAGCAGATTTTGTGAAGTGGCTGATTAACTGCAGTTTTGAGAAGCCAAGCCCCTAAAGTTAAGGAGGGTTGTTGGGAGTCCTCGTGGTGCATAAGTAGGAAGGCTTCAAGCCTTGGTAGTTTGACCATTGAACAATTGTTTTTCGCACTTTAGTGCAGCTCTGCATTTCAGCTCATTTTCGAGCTCTTGCTGTAAACAGTGTTGTGACATGATTATTTTTTGAGTAATGGAGATAAATTTCACTTTGCACCAGCTCTGATCTTTCTTAGGAGGCTGTAGCTCTTGGGGTTGGGCCCAACCCAAGTGCCAGTACCTCCTATGTGTACTTCTATGCATTTTCTTTGCATTCATAGAATAATTTCTGTTATCTAGGTTAAGATCTTGCTTTGTTACTTAGGTTGCTTTTGATGATTAAAATAGTTTTTTATGCTTCATGTTGATTTAACAGTTTGGTGATAGAAAATATCTACAAAAAGGCCATCAAGCAATCCTTGATCTCACCTAGCCCTCCTTGGGACCATGAGCTGAGACCAAGGCATACTTGCTGCCACAAAAACACTGTTTTTGCCTTTCCATGCAATTGCTAGTGTTAGATTCTTAGTTGGAAAAGTTGATACCAATTTTACTTGCATGTTTAAATATGTTCTTGCTTTGTTTCCATAGTTATCTTGCATGATTTCCTGTCTATAAACTTCTGTTCATCATGATTCTGGTTTTAGGTCAGATTAGGTCAAAATAGATAGATCTCTGGTTTTTCTAGTCTTTCTTAGATTAGTTTTGAAAAATACTGTGCAGAGCATCTGTAATACATCCCTACCTATCCTTCCTCCATCATACAACCTACTCCAACCCCTAATCCAAGATTCCTTCCCTTCCTTTGCCATGCTTTCCCACTTTGCCCTAATTTCTACATTTTTTTGGAACATTGCTCCCTCCATCCTTGAACAAATCCAACCACCTTCATCACTCCTTAACCTCATTTACCAGGTCCTAGACCCCTTCATATCCTCATCCATCCTCCATTTCCACTTTCCCATCGTTTTTCCACCATAAACCCTCTAAAATCCTCTTTCGGCTCTTCTTGTAGAACTTCCTGTAGAACATCCTGTAGAACCCTTGCAGACTTCCTGTAGAAGTTCACGTGAGCAGTTTTTCAAGATCTGATCACTGTGAAACTCTTTAGAAGGGTGCTAGGGATCCCTTATGCCCTCTTATCACCTTCCCAACCTCCTGCAAGCACCCGCTCCATTTCCTTTCGCCACTCAACCTCTGCACAGTCAAAAATAGTTAAAGCACATGCATAATAATTCTGCAAAATTACTCAAAAATACAAAAAGGTGTTTTTTTCCATATTTTCCTTCAAAAGTAGCTTAGTCACATGCATTTTACCTTTCCAAGAGTCAATGGCATCCATTTCTGCAACTTTCATCTCTTTTCTTGCACCAGTAGGGCTAGTTGGTAAAACTAGGGTTTGCTAGGGTTTGCATTTCCTTTCAGCGTTCAGCTTCTTTCTGCAAGTAAACTAGCCTCGTTTGAGTTAGCTTTTGTCCATCACAGTTAAAAGCTTCTTCTAAGAACTCATAGAAGTTGGCTTAAGCTCCTAGTGGACTCGTGCCAGTTAATCAAGTGAGAGCCTACGGCAAGAGCTAGTTCTTGTGCATATAGCATTGTCGCTTCCAAGTTTGTTACGAACAATTGGGTTGATAAAAGTAAAGAAGGGAGTCCCAGGAGTTGCAGCATCATTGCTGCAATATTGGATCCCACCATCTTTTTGGCGCCATTGTCGGGGAAGTGTCAGAGTATTTGTGATTGTTGTTTTTCTTCTATTTTCTACTACAACCTTCTGCTAAGTAGTTTATTTCAGCAAGAGTAGAGTAGTTGTTTCATTTCCATTCTGCAATTTCATTTCCGCAAAATTAGACTAGACATTTCTTGCTTTCCTAGACTAGCATTTCAATTCTGCAAGCGTAGATTAGCATTTCAATTCTGTAATTTCAATTTTGCAAGCGTAGCTTAGCATTTCATTTCTGCAATTTCATTTCAACAGCATAGATTAGTCATTTTCTGCTTTCATTTCAATTCTACACTTTTCGTTCCAGCAAGGTTTATTGTAGTTAGTTGCAGTTTGTTGTTCAATCAATTTCAGTTTTGCAGGTACAAGCAGAGAAAAACACAAAAATAAACCAAAAATATTTCATTTCATTCCTCGTAGGAACAGAGACAATTTAGGAAAATTTTTACCCAACACCCCCACCACATCACTTAGTCACCCTTTTCTCTTCTTCGGTGGCATTAAACCTCCAAAGATATATGAAGATCCTCTAACAGAAGAAGAGTAAGAAAACATTCCTCTTGAGACCATGGCTGAACATAGAAATGGTATAGGAGATGAGGAGAGAATAGAAGGTGCCTTTCCCATCCAAGAGACCAATGGGGACACGAAAATGAAAAACATAAGTCCCTCAGCCTTACCTCACTTCCATGGATTGACCACTGAAGGCCCTGATACCTTCTTATTTGAGTTTGTTGTCCTTTGTCGAACCTATGACTATGCAGAAGATGAGAAAAAGTTGAAACTCTTTCCCTCTACCCTCAAGGATGCGGCATTACGCTAGTTCATGGGGTTACCTGGAAACAGTATCACAACTTGGGCTCAGATGCAGCAAGCCTTTAACAACAAATACCGTGATTACTGTAGGTCAAAGGAAATGAAGGGAGAAATCTTTCAGATGACCATGGGAAGTGATGAGTCTTTAGAAGACTATGAAGAAAGGTTCCAACCCAGTTATAAAAGGGCCAAGTACACACTTGACCCTGAATCTTTGAAGCTGGTTCTGCTCCGAGGAATCCCTGAAGACCTTCTAGATACCCTCCATTTGCTGGCTGGAGGCGACATTTACCAGCTACCTTATGATGACATAAAGACTGTGTTTAGAAACCATTCTAGGGTAGCCCGGAAAAGAGGTAGGGGGAATCAACTTTCAGCCAGTGCCACCTTCTCCAAACATGGGTTTGCAAATCAGATGGAAGACCTTAAAAGTGAGATGAGACAAACCATTTCCATGCAATTGGATACTTTCTGAATTCAACAGTAGAAAGAGGAAGCTGAGAGGGCTTTGGCCATCTTTTGTCCCAGATGTACAAGGAAACATCCTTGGAACGAGTGTCCATTACACTCAGTAGAGGTATGTTTCATTTGTGAGGAAAACCACCCTACAAACCAATGCCCAACCTTTCCAGGACTTAAAGCTATGTACCAAGGGGCTGAAGGAGCCACTGAACCACTCTACTTCCTAAACCAAAGGAGACCACATGGATCCAGAGCTTACCAGTAGGAGATGCAAGGGACATCCCAAACCTATTACAACCCCAACCAATCCACTCACATACCTTCTTGGGGTCCCCCTGCTCATCCTTCTTGGTCCGCACCCCCTCCTTGGTCATATCCATCTCAATACCATACTCAGCCTACTGCTCATTCATTTCATTCCCATGTTCAGCCATAACCTCAGTGGAATGAACCTCAATAGGGGTGGAGGCCCCAATACAACTCTCCTCCCACTATTTTGCCTCCACCACTTGCTCAACCACAACCATTACCTCTTGCTCCTCCGAGACAACCCTAGATGCCTGCTCAACTAAACCCAAACCCCAATAACAGACAGGCCTAGCAGGTATATATTGGAGAGACAAAATGCCCTACCTATGTTGTGGAGATTTAGGAGATCAACCTACAATCTGGGAAGGTCCTCCTAGATAGCCAACCTCCTCCTAAGGAGGATGAGGAAGAGAAACAAGAAAGTGAACCCAAAGCCATTCCACCCTTTCTTGAGAGACTAACTAGAACCACGCAACCAAACCCAAAAGAGACTGAACTTCTGGGCGAGATTAAATAGTTATGTGTGAAAATACCACTTCTCCAGGCCATAAAAGACATGCCAATCTACAACAAATTGATCAAAGAGAATTGTTTCAGGCACCCAGGCAGGTGCAAGAGAGATGCCCCAACTATCAATGTCATAGGACAACGGTCTGACCTAATGTTGGGACAAGTAATCTGTCCAAAATATCTGGACCCTGGGAGTCCTGTAGTTGATGTCCACATCAATGGCACCATAATCCCCCACACCCTGATTGATCTAGGGGCTACCATTAATGTGATGACCAGTGACACTATGCTCAAACTCAACCTTCAGAGTTCCCTGAGAAAGACCTCGATAGTACTGCAGTTAGCAGACCGCTCCACCGTGACCCCCGAAGGGATTGTGGAAGATGTCATGGTCTCCGTTGATTCTTGGGAGTACCCTGCAGACTTCTTGGTCTTTCAGCCGAAGGAAAAACTCACAGGAACTCCCTCATTTTGGGAAGGCCTTGGTTAGCTACTGTATATGCTTACATCAGTTATCAAGCTGGGAGCATGACCATCAAGAATGGGCCTATGTCCAAACAGCTAGTCCTATATCCTCTTTCCCAACCTCTTCTAGAACATGACTTACCTCTCTGGTTGGAGGAGGAAGATGAGGATGAAGTCTAATCTACACCAGTGTGCACAGTGGAAGCCACCAGGGGAGGTCCTCAAACCGAGGATGACCTTATTGAGAATTTGATTCAGAATCCACCTCCCAGTGTGCTGCCAGTAGAAGAGTTGGTAGAGGACACCCAAGCCAGTGCTTTAGTGGATCTGTTTGGCTGATCTAACCTCTCCCTGAGTTAAGAATGTGGAATTTTTCCCAGAAAGAACCTTGAAGATCAATTCATCCCTATCCCCCTCTCAGGAGAAGGAACTGTGTAGCTTATTGAACTGCCATTTGGATGCTTTTGCTTGGAGCTATAAGGAGAAGAAAGGAGTCCACCCTTGAGTCTGTACCCATAAAATTTACATTAAAGAGGATTGTAATCCAGTGAGGTAGCCTCAGAGGAGAATGAATCCAACCCTTAAGGACATTGTTAAAGAAGAACCGTAAAAGTTGTTGGATGCGGGATTCATCCATCCCATCTCTGACAGCGAGTGGGTTTCTCCTCTGGTGCTTGTGCCCAAGAAAAACGGGAAGTGGAGAATCTATGTAGATTATTGTGAACTTAACAAAGCCACCAAGAAGGACCATTTCCCTTTGCCTTTCATAGATCAAGTGTTAGATGGGTTGGCAGAGAAAAAGTTCTTTTCCTTCCTAGATGGGTTTAGCAGGTATAATCAGATCGAAATCAGCCTGGAAGACCAAGATAAGACCACTTTCACTTGTCCATGGGGTACCTTTACCTACTGGGTCCTTCCCTTTGGGTTATGCAATGCTCCTGCCACTTTCTAGAGAGCAGTACTAAGCATATTTGCTGAGCTAGTTCATGATTCAATGGAAATCTATATGGATGACTTTACTCCTTATGGTGCTATGGGAAAATATCTTAACACCTTCGCTGGAACACCTTTCCACACCTTTTGAGATTGAGCATCCACCTTCCATCGAGATTTTCCACATGTTGGGTATTGATATTTACTTTCATAACTTCCTCAATATAAAATGCAATCATTTGGACATGCGTGTATCATATCATAGTTTAATCCTAATGATTTTATCAACTTTTTCATAGCATATGCAGAATTTAGAAGTGTTTTATCTTTAGGAAGCACATCTTTTTGCAATTTTAACATTTGGTCAAAACTTGTATCAGATCATCCACTCTTCACTTTCAGATTGTAGAATTCTACAGTGGCTGATAGTTTTTTGAAGTCAACACAACCTGGGTACAATGACCTCTTGGCATCCTCAATAAGATTATTATATTCATTAAGTTCATTTAGTACATTTGTTGATGCCAACCCCTTATTATCACAACCCTCATTGATGTTTTGATTAAGACATCAATTGACATAATTCACTATTTCAAGCATTTGATCGCCAACAATGGTTGCATCATCATAATTATTTAGAGGTTCATTATCATTCTTAAACAATGTTTCATGCTCATCAACCTGATTATCATAATCATGTTCCACAACATGTTCATATCCCTATTAATAAGAAAATTAAAATTTATGTTAATTATTTTATGGTTTTTATGAAAATTAAAATCAATAGCATTTGGTCAACCTAGTCAAATAGGGCCCTTGACCAATATGAAATGGCTTACCAGTTGAGATGAAATATGCTCGAGAACTTCATGTGGCTCATTTTCAGAATGTTTCCTGTCCTTATCAATAATCGATGGAATCTAAAGGAGACAAAGAAAAAAATTAGAGTTTGCACATATAAAAATAAGTGATATCTTTACTGTAAAACATATAAGTTTGAAACTAGATCAATTCAATTTTTTTTCAAGATACCTGACTAGGAATGTTCTCTCCATGAAAATACCAAATGTTATATTGTTTTATTATACCATCACAAAGTTCTCTCGTACTTTATCAAATGTTTGTACTTTCAATATGCCACATTTATTACATGGACATTTTGTGGACATCTTATTCCTTGAATCTCCTCGGTAAACTTTAAGAATTCCTCAACCCCATCTCTATATTCATTTAGTGTCCCACACATAACAAGTTTCAAGTCATATAAATTTTATTGAGCAGAAGTTACCACTAATACATTTTTTGCATATCACAATGAATAATCAAATACACAAACTATACCTCTTTTTAAATTTCATCCAATTCCTTTTGTCCATTTGACAATATGTTCCAAGCTCCTTTGAAATTGCGTCTACAAAGAATTATATAAGTTAGTTGATACTAAAGGTAGATCATAAGTAAACTAAAGATAGATGTTGCTAAAAATAAGCCTAGATTTGTAACAAAAAATTAGCAGCCCTATATAATGACACATCAGATGTAATAGAACCTTCTAATGGTGTATTTATGTTGGTGCAATCCACTATTTTTCTAGTATGTGAATGCAAAGGCCACATTTATTCTAGACCTACTCAAGGTTATAGTGTATATTTTATCAATCCTTTGGTACGATGTTGACCACTTGTTAGAGGAACTTGAAAACCTAGAGACAATATAGCAAAGCCTGAAGTTAAATTGCTTTTGTTTCCACACAAGTGAATGGATAGCTCCCTGAATGTGTGGTTTTGAGGGAAAAGTATATAGAAATTTGATTGAAGGTGTTCATTAAAAAGGCATTTTTGAATTTCAATAATGGACGTGAAAGAGGAATTGGCATTCGTACTTAACCTTGGAAATTATGGGTTCACTTCAAGCAACATTTTATTTCCTCAAAAGCAAGCTACAGGCATCACTATATTTGGCATCACTATATTAGCAATGCCTCGTTATACCTCTATCCATGGTATCTTCAGCATATTCATTCTTCTATGGTATATGGCTCATCAAAATGGATCTATAATGGTGTGGTAGTAACTCACTGTGACTACATATCACCTCTATATGCATCTTCTCAAGAAGTCTGTTCAAACATAGATGCGATTCTTTAAGGATTGTATTTTTCTAAGGTATGGCTTATCTAAGTCTTCTATGTATCCTACAGACTTGCACTCTAGACTCTGTTAATGACAATTCTTGGTCATCCTATATTAGCCATGACACAATGAATAAGGTATTAGCGATGTATATGTCATATGGACAGTAACACTCAACAAAACTCATAACAGTGACTTAAATTCTAGACAATAATCTATTTTAACCTCATAAATTCTAATATCAGTGGCTTTCCTAGATGAGGGAAGTAAGATATATGGAGACTAATGTAGTGATAAGAATATGTGATGATAGTATGAATCTTGCTCGTCCACAGTGACTTGATCAACACACACACAGACACACATATATATTAAAAATTCAAACTGCTTATATCAGGTGAGTCAACCTATGGAGATGCTGATTTACAGTAGGTTCATTGTGATCCCAGAAATAGACCTCAATAAATTTTTGATCACAAGCAGTGGAAGCATTTGATTTTTGCAAAGACAATCCTTTCTCATTTTGAGGAGAATTAGTCTCCCTAAAATCTTCTATACCCAACATCAAGTAGCAGAATAGGAATTCTACTGAAGTCATCTCTCAAGAAGAAGTGGTCCTCCTAGAAGTTTGCAAGATCCGAAGCTATCATAAAAGTAAAAAAAATAAAATAATAGAATCCTGAGTAGTGATCTTTCTTGGTTCCCTCAAAGTTATGTACGTGGTACTGTTCTATGTATGTCACCTCAAGCTCACTACTATTTATGGTCCACCATTATGTATGACATCAATACTGCTTAGTACTAATGGTGATACGTTATTGTACCTATTGATGATAGCGTTATAGTCTTGTTCACAATCAAAGTTGTGAACAAGGCAGATATGAACTTTGGAAAGCTTGATTGTCATCCTTTCAAAGGTTGTCTTCTTTAAATAAGTTACAGGGATCTCTCAGCTAATGAGTTAATAATTGGGCTAATGAGATATTGAAGCTTCTGCCTTCAGCAAGGAACATGTGATCCTAAATTTAACATGGTATCAGAGCCAAGTTGAGGACAATCCCAAGCAGGAGTGAACGTAATTATGACAAGTCTCTACGGCCAAGTAATCATCCTAGAGATCGAGCTACTGGCCCCCCTGAAATACTACACTACACATGAAGCAGCTCTATCAAGTATTCAATCTCTACGGACTTGTTGACATAGATATTCATTAGTTATGAAATTTCAATGCAATTCTGAAGTGGATAGGCCGAAGTGTTAATGACTATTTTGGGTTTATTTTTTCTTTGGTTCGATCTGGTTTACTCGATGGACTATTTTAGACTTTTGGACACACACTTCTATGGTCTCTGTGGTATGGCTCAACCCCTTATCCAGGGAAGTCTACTGTGCAAAGACAACTTAATTTTTGGAAGTTGGCCTATATATAATGCCGCACTAATTTACAGACCTGTATGCTAATACTGCTACCTTCAACAATTGTTTGGCATACGCACTAATTTGCAGACCTGAGTGCTAACATTTGTATTCAATCTCTGTTCTAGAACTCATATAATTTTGAACGATCTCGGGCACACTATTTCCGTTCTTATGAATTCCTCTGTCATGAGATTGTTTCACTCAAGTGTTTTGATGCTTAACTTCTCATCTAAATTTCTAAGGCCAGCACTATCTGAAAAAAAAAAAATTGGAATTCACATACTTGACAAAGTGTTGAAAAGTGTTATGTTGAAAATAGACCTTGAGGATCTAGACACAAGCTTAGCTCTGTGGCATCAAATGCAAAAAATTGTTCGATCTAGTCTATGTATTGCGTACAAATCTGTGGTGTATTCCTGAATTAATACAATAGGCCAGATCCCTTATATAGAGACCTATAACACAATTTTGGTTGACCTGAGCGTATAACTTACTTCCTATGCAACACATTTCATGTAGAACTTGGAGAACGTGTGGCAGAACGTGCTATAAATCTGGAATCCAAAAATTCTACTTATTATGTGCTTCTATCCAACATCTACATAGAGGCTGGTAGGTGGGATAACATACAAAAGGTCAAGAAAATGATTAAATATATGAACAACAAAAATATGACAACGTGCAGCTCGATTGAGCTAAAAAGAAAGACATATAATTTCCTTACTGGAGACAAATCACACCCACAAACACCAAAAATATCTTCAGAGTGGGAGAAAAACATTTGATTAAGTCTCTTGTCCAACACCATTCAAAGGAATTTGTAAAGAAATTCCATACAAAAAGGATAGTTGACAAGAGTGTTAAGAAATAGCAATGGAGCTGGCAAAGGAAGCCATGTAATAGATAAAAAGGATGGAAGCAAATGTTGTGAAAAGGCTTATCTGGACAACTCATTGGATTCTATAGCTAAGAAAATTGATAATATGGTTACATATACACAGAAAGAAGATTCCTATCATATGCATGAGCATCATCAATAGGATAAAGAATTAGCAACCCTCAGTGCTAAAATAGGTGACCTGATCTTTGACAAGGAAAGAAAATACCTTGGGAACTACCCAACTGATAGACATATTGTCATAAACAATTTATTTTCCTATAAGAGAACCATTTACATTTGTAATAGACAGAAGGTTTCTTTTTAAACAGATGCTTCGAATTCTATGGAAAAAATCATGTATGTAAGAGTAGGACAAAATTACAAGCTCAAAGCAGATGTTGTCTGAGTATATGCAACATTGCCATAAGATCTTTGGATATTCAACATGGCATAAATATATTTGATTGTAACGAATATGGGAATGTTCTTCCTAATCCCCTCATCAAGTGGTTTTCTGGCTGAGAGTATTCAGAGCAATCAAGTGACTCAAACTATCAAAATGCTGTGTAAGGATGATGTGGTTTGTTTTAGCAAGTTGTTTACATTTAAGATTGGTGACAAAGGTATATCTGGAGGTAGAGATGAAAAGGATAAATTGTTTTATGCTCTTGAGCCAAATGGCAATGAGACTTTGTTGTGGCAATATTGGTATGATTTTTCCAGAATTGTATGAGAGCTACCCAGTTTCATCAAGCCTTGAAGGAAGAGGATTCCAAACTTTCAAAATGACAGGTTCATCTATTTGGCAGATTTATATGGTAAATTAAAGGACTATAACTTTTAAGTATTCTGTGGGCTAGCCAGAGAACCTTTGGATCATATGCTTAGAATGGGTTTGTCTCCAAAATGTGCCACATACTTTATATAATATATTGACTCATGGATATATGCAAGGGACTAATATGCAGCAAGTTTACAAGCTTCATGATGCACTGTTTGAAAGGGGTGAAATTTTTAATGATGTTGGAATCACTGTAGAGATGGAGTCAAAGGACTATCAAGCAATATTAAGGTGCAAATGCATGTTTTTCTAGTACACATGCAAGATAGAAATAGAAAAATCATAATATCACTTAGCCTTTGGCTGCAATATAAAATAACATTGGATTTTGATGGTTCTTGTCCATGGCATTATTATATTAAAAAATTAATTATAGGTTAGGGTGTGCCTCGAGAAATGCATTGTTCTAAATTAAAAAAATATATATACACCAAAACTTGGTTGAAAAATTTCCATATGGTGGGTTGAAAATATGTTACAATATTGATGGAGGTTGAGTTGAAATCACCAACCTATATTGTTTTAAAGCTGACAAATAAGACGATATACAAACAATTGGTTTGTAATCTGATTTATCTCACATCAACTAACCCAGGTATTTGTTATGCCATCAATTTTGTGTATTGTTTCATGGCAGATCCCAAAACTAATCACTGAGAGCCACAAATAGAAATATGAACTTGTTCCAACTATAGCAAATATGGTCACCTTTAAATTTCTTATTATTATGAAACTTGGCCTACTGCAGACCAAAGATATTTATAGTGGTTGCATCAGAAAGAGTTTTTCCTCCTACAAAATTTCCAGCTATAGCTTCGAAGGGAATTACCCTTGGGAAAACAATAGGTATTTCTGGAGTTCATGTTCGTACTACTACAAAGACAACAACTACACCAGAAATTTTTTTAGCAACAATTCACAGTGTTATAACAACCACTGAATGATTGAGCTTGTCGACTATGGGAATAGCCTTTTATTGCATTGTGAATAAAATATATGGAAATAAACAAGAGATACTCCTTGGGTAACCTTGGGTGGCAACATTCTGGCTTATATAGGGCTTTTAGTTTCCAGATATGGAGTAGAGTGTGTTGTTGAATCTGCGCATGCAATGCCTACAATAGTAACTATATTTGATCAGATATCATGTGCAAGAATTAACAATCATCTTGATATCCAAGCTGGGTATTTGGAGAGATTTAGATTGAGACTAACTCAAGACTCTGAGAAGTAGGATCTTTTAGGTTGTTAGCAAGTTACTTCATGATGATATATCCCTCCTTCTCTCCTCGTGGGGCGGTGGATACGAGATCCTTGCCATATTCCTTTGAAAAAATCAGGGATTTATATCTTATGTTCATGAGTCAGAGACAAAGCTTTGTTGTAGTATTAGGGACATAAATGAGGCATTCCTATAGTCAGATCATTAACCTCTCCATTTCCCCCACTAATGAGGAATGAAGGCTCAATATTGCAAGGGATTACTTTTCCTAGAAAAGAAAATGCAACCTCTATGAGTATTTGAGGGGAGATAAGAGTGGTTCTGCTAAGAGTCAAGAGGTCCTCTATGCATATATTTCCAGTATTTGTACTAAGGAGGAGATCCAACTGCTTTATGCTCAAATTCTACATGAGTTAGACAACTGCATTCTTAGCTACTTTGCATTTCATTGGGAGCCTTCTAAATATATTATTGACCAGGTTCTACATGGTAACTGCAATTCACAGAAGCTCTGGTCTGTCATGTTTTCTGCCACTGGGTAAAATCCTTTATGAAAATATGCATTATTTCTGTTAAGCTTTTATGGTCAACGAGATTTTAGAATGTTAAGCAGCGTTCCAAATAATCAAGATTGGGGGATTATGGTTATCAAGCATTCTAAAAGCTACTTTCTTGAACTAGTTCAATATTGTTAAAAAAAACACCATTTTAAATTGGCTATAAAGACTCAACATATGTATATATGTATATATATATATATATATATATATAGATAGATAGATATATACATATATGTGCAAATTTCTACTCTGTTGGACATAATGAAATCCATTGTGAATCATTAAAGGATTACTATTAAGATGAATGTAGCAGTGTTGGTGGGTGCCCATGGTGAGAATATTTGTGCTTCTGCTCTCTAGGGGTGGAATGGGTTTTGGAAAAATTATTGTAGTCAAAGATACTCTTAAAGGCTATTATGGTCAAGAAATGTAGTGGTAATAGAGGAAAATGCATTCAAGAAGAAATATGTTGTCCATCAAGATTTGAATTCTTATGGGCATGATGATTTGTTGCAAACTTCTAAAATAGCGCATAAGTGTCCACTAGTGCAACAACATCTCTTTTGGTCACCACCTTGAAAGAAGGTCATGATGTAATAGTTGATGGAACTATGTCATGGCGACTAATTTTACTACAGACAATTTCAATGGCCCGAGATGTTCATGGTATGAATATCACATGACTGTGTTGTGCCCTACAACAACACCCCATTTCATAACATTTTTATTCACAAACAATTAACATATGAAATGGGTCCCTTTTAAAAATTTAATTGGCATTAATGAATTTGTTCGAAAAGGGTATGATAATCAAATGAATTTGTGAATGAAAGCCTTTTTGAATAAATATCAAGCAATTTTTGGTTAAGTGCGAAAAAGCAATCGCAAGATCGCATGTCGCAATAACAAGAGAAACACATTTAAATATCACCTTGGTCCTTGCCGATGCGATATCGCTATCGGCGATCGGCGGTATTCAATGCACACACAAAAAGAGCACATATCTTACACCCCGATGCGACGTGATATCGGCGATCGGCTATCGGCGCTGCCTCTTGTGGAAAAACACCTTAAGTCATAAGCCCCGACCCGATGCGATATCGCTATCGGTAGTCGGCGGAACCCCATACACTTTCATAAGACGCTCAGATCTTTTCCCCGATACGATGTGATATCGCAATCGGAAGTCGGAAAATCATTTGACATACATCTAGTAATGTGTTCACGTGCTAATCCGATGCGATGTCGCAATCAGCATTCGCCAAGACCTCTCCCAAACGATAGTATCACTCACACCCCCGATGCGATGCGATGATGCTTAACGATGATCAGAGTTCCTAAAAGGTGATTGCTTTAAGCTTTAAAGTTATATTTAAATCCGGTTGATAAAAGCACAGATTTCAAAATGTCGTTAAATGCAGGGATAAGGTAATGCATGCGTATTTAAAACTTTGCCCCTTCAATTTAACGAACACTTACGATTAAACCTTTAAAATATCTGTTGCACGCTTTAAGGGGTCATTCAGCTTAATAACGATGTAATGGTCATTTATGGAGCTGCAGGCCGTAAAATCACCATCATTGCATCTCCGGTGTCTTCTCAAATCATTAGATCCGCAGCCACTTTTGGAATTAATCTTGCCACGCTTCAAGTAATATATCTTTCCCGTTATGGATTGTCGTTGTTATTTCCTTGTTACGATTTCTCTTGCATTTGTGTATAATTCAGCTGTCGAGAGAAGCCTGAACATGATGGGGAAGAAATTCAAGAAGGCCGCGGGTTCTACTGCAACACCTGTTGCAGGTCAAGCTGCTACAGTTTCGAAGAAAGGCCTAATCTCAGATACTACATGCACTGGTCTTCCTAGCACTACATGGCAGGGTACATATAATCTGTTAGAGGCCGAGCAACCGGCAAAGACAGTGACTGAGGCTAGTGTGGATGAACAAAGGAAGTCCGAGGCAACTCTCAAAGACTTGGCCGACTCCTTTTTGCACAAAATAGCAGCCAGAGAGCAGGTCCTACCTTACACTGATGTGGTACGCTGGGCAATTGAGGAAATTACCCTCACTGATAGAATTTTTCATACAAGGGATGGAAGGATTTTCGGGTCGTTCAAGCCTGAAGACCTGAGGCGAATGTATCATTTGCCTGAACCAGAGCTAGTCTATAACAGAGCCTTCGTGGAGAAGTTCGCGAATGAGAATGAATCACCATCCGAACCCCTCTGAGATTGGAGGCAGAACCCAGCCAAACACAAGCATGAAAGTTCGGGTAAGTACTCCAATGCTTCTTTGGCTTCTCCCTATTGCTATGCTGGGATTATGATGTGTAGATTGTGGGGATTACATGACTCCGCTAATATCCATATTGACATGGTTCCCCTAATGGAAGCGGCTGTCAATAGTACAATTATGGATTGGGCCACTATTTGGTCTGATAAGTTGGTCACAGCTGTTCGTGAATTTAGAGCCAAAACCAGGGTCACCGAAAGGAAAATCCGACCATTTTATTACTCTGCTTACATTATGGATACCCTGTGTTTTAATTCTGAGTTTCCTGTCCTCGGTTGGAGATGGACCACCCATGATCCAACACCCATTCATTTGTACCATCGGAAACTGTGGAAGTCCTCTTACAAGGACCATTTGTATCAAATTTGCAATTGTTTCATGGTACCCATTCACTATTCTATTTTCGACAGACCCATCCCAAGAATTTCCTATGAAGCTTATTTTGACTTACCAGCCATAGCACATTGGTTCGGGGAAGAGCATTTCACCTATATTAGAGTTTTTGGAAGCAAAGCTAGGCCGCACGTTCTCCCTTTATACATCCCAGACAAGTTGTTAGCCCGGGAAATCTGCTACCAGATTATGTCCGAGAGTGTCACAAAAACTCTCAAAGATGAGAAGAAGAGAGGATGGCCCTCTTTTCCTTTAAGAATTGGAGTCTATACGCTGCATAATTACAAGCATGCAGAAAAAGAAGCAACAAAACTCCAAATGATATCCCTGGCCACTATCCCAAACAGACTCTATGATCCGAACAAGACTGCTTTCATTGCCCTGGAACAGGCCAAACTGTCAAAGATTGTCCATCAAGAAGATGAGTTTGATGACCTGTTCGCAGGTGCCGATTCAATAAGCCAAACCAAACAGCTTGCTGCAATGAGATACGAAGATGTGGCGTTAACTGGATTTAATAAACTTAGAGAGCAGAGGTTGCAAACTCTGCCTCTAGATTTATTATCCACAACCCCAACATCTTCCTCAAGCGAGCCTGGTCAGTAGCAGATACATCCACCTCCTGTTACAAATAAAGAGCATGATAAACAACAGGAGGAAAGGCAAAACAAGCTGCAGGCAGAGAGGCATAAAAAGGAGCAGATAGAAAGGCAGCAAAAGGCACAAAAGGATCAAGAGCAAAGAAAGCAGAAAGAGATAGAGGAACAGAGGAAGAAGGAAGAAGAAGAGAAAGCAAAGAAAGAACTGGAAGATAGGCAGAAAAGGGAATTGGAGGAGCAGCAGCGGAAAGCACAGGAGGAGCAGCAGCGGAAGGCACTTGAAGAACAGCAGAGGGCAGAACAAGAAAAAGAACGGAGCAAAGCCCACACAGAGCAACATGAGCAAACCTCCACCGATCCTGAATTGATTAAAGAATGGAACCAATTCGATTCCATTATCAGTGGTAAGGAAGCCTCCAAAGACTCAGACACTTCTAAAACAAGCAATGCTCCCGATACTACTTCTTCTCAGGTTCTAGAAGGAACCAGCGGCACACCCATTTCACAGGATGTTGAGGTAATCACTCAAGACCCGTCTGATCAAATTGATCTCCAGGTGGAAGAAATTCCTCCCCTAGATATTTTCTACAGCCCAAAGCATAGAGCCGTTGTTAGGCGCTCTAGGAAAAGACGAAGGCTTGATCAACCTTCTATTTCTCCTGAGCAAACAGTCACGGGCAATGTGGTCTGGAAGGGGGAATTGGACCCCTCCGATGATCTAACTAAGCTGTTGCAATTTGCGGGAGCTTATTCGGCAGCAACTATTGATAAAACATCAGAGGTAAGTCTTATGTTGAAGACTAAGGACCATGAAATTTATGCATTATAGGCAGAAGTAATTGAGGCGAAAAACAAGGCAGCACAGGTAGAAGAGCAGTTGCTGGCTCAACAGCAAGAAAACAATTTGTTAACCCAGCAGCTGCAAATTGAAAAACAGAGGATAGACCAAAGTGAGGTTCAGAAGGCAAAAGAATTATCGGAGGCATTGTCACAGTTGAAAGCGTCAAATGAGCTGATGATGAAATCTAAAGATGAGCAAATAGCTCAGTTATCGGCACAACTCGAAGGTATCAAGGACGCCCAGAGTGTTAACGATTTCAGAGCAGAGGCACTTCGAATAAATGGTGCATTAATATCTCAGATCAGACTCCTATGTCAACAACTGTCTAAGGCTGAGCCATTATGCGAAATATCGACAACAGTGTGTGAGCAAATAGAGAAGGCCAGAAACGAGCTAGATCAGGCCGAAGATGACATATCTGAATATATTGAGTGGCAAGACACTCCAGAAGGGAAAGTGGCAAATTTGTCCCGAATCCATGTAACATACAAGGACATACTCTTCATGGAATGGAACACCCAGGTAATGAAAGCGGAAAGGGCGGCCTCAAGATGTAAAATAATTGCCAGCAACATGATCAATCTAGTCAACGACACACTCTATCTGGCAAACATGATCTCCCAGTGCACACCTGGAAGCATAACAACAGCAAACATGCTGGAGCAGAGAAATTATCCTGATCTGGAGAAACAAGGACGGTTAATCGCTGGAGTAAATACTTTAACCGCCGACGCATATTGGCTCTTTCGGATTAAACCACACTCTCAAAGGTCGGCTCTTAACTGTTTAACAGATGCCCTCCGATACCTGATTTCCGACATTCAGGATGCCACATATGATGCCCAGCTAACTTCGCGTCTCAACACTCCACCAGAAGTAGAGCCAATGCTGGCGATATGTCAGCGAAGGAGTAAAGGCAAAGAGACCACCGAATGAAGCATCGCCGCCGACTGCCAGATCGCCAGAAAAGAAGATGATATTTGTTAATGCCAATTTAGTAGCTTTTCCGTTTTTTAGATATTTAGATATTTAGATTAGCATAGTATTTATAGACCCTTTCATTGTTTTGGAAAGGGTCGTAAAATTTTGTAAAAGACTTAAAGGCTGAAGTTTGCACTATTGTGCTTCAGTCTATATTCTTTTGTGAAAATCGACCGATGGTTCTTAATTTTGATTAGAAGGCTGTTTTATGCAATTGTGCACTACTGTCTCTTGTTTGGAATGCTTTCTGGTTTGAAGGAAGGACTGCGACATAGTGATTAATATACTGGATTGATCAAACAGCTTACATGGTACTATTATCTGTATCTGTGTTTTTCCTATTATATGAATTGCTGTGTTATTATCTTTGCTATTGTTGAATACATGTATGCAATATAACAGCAAATCTTCATTTCATATCACTATTGAATGTTTTGTGATTTTTTATCTCTTTTACTCATGCGTGTAGCAATGATATAAATGACTAAGTGTAGTAATTCGCTATCATCGCTCTGCATAACTAATTATGCAGAGCAATCTTAAATGGTTTAAACATCTATGCTTTAGTGTTAGATTCATCTATATGCCTGCCATAAAAGCACAGATTATCAAACGCTACACTCTACAAATTGATAAGTCCCGGGATTAGATTATAGTTATTATATTTCTCTTATAGTTTAGTTGTTCGCTTATTACCACCCTATATCGTAAGTCATTCATCCATCCCGTTTACTTATAATTCTTGGGAAACTGGTCCCATTATCCCCAGTCGGAGCCACTATCCCAAATGGAAAAGGAGCTGCACTAAGGTCCGGACTGGGTGGTTTCCCCGATGTTGTTGCAACGATTTTCGGGGCATCAACAGACTGAAAGGTTTCAAGTAAAAAGATCTAACCCTAAATAGCAAGATGGTTCACTTTTCAGGACATATGTCAGCATTTTTGACAGCTGTTCGAGGATGCTGCCATGAAAGACACTATAGAAAAGATACCAAAAAAAGGGCATTGTGAAGAGGTGGTTTTCAGTAGCAAAGAGGTGCTTCATTGACTAGATGAAACCAACATCTTGAGTGCTTTTCCCAATGCTATTATGTGCATTTGTATGCTATTATGCGCATTAGTTACAATAATATGAGGACACTATATCTTGTCTAAGCATAGCAACATCTAAGGCACTAAGAACCACTATATTATGACCTCCTATGGTAGATATGACAACATCCTATTTTGAAACTTGCCCAACATTAGAACCCTGACATGATACAAAGTGGATATATGGTGGATTATCTATTCCATAAGGAATAATGACAAGGCACTTATATGCAGAATGTTCCTTGCTCATTAACTAAAATTTTACCTTGAACATTACATGGTTGTTTTGTTCTTTTGAAGAAGAATATATTTGTGAGTTAATTATTCCAATAATTAATCCTATTTTATTTGATGTCTTATCAGGTATGTTGGCAATTGTGTTGGATTGCACACCCGTCAATGCGGGGCATGATGAAGACCTCTGGATCCTGTTAGTGCACAAGGAATTGAGGATGCCCTAAAATAAAGACATCATTGTAGGATATGAATAGTGGTCTTGTAATGAACAAGATTCATCATCCTCAAGACTAGCAACAGTCAGAATCCAGCAACAAGATTCATAATACTGAACACAATTAGTTCAGTATTTGGGATTCTTTTCCATTTTTCATGCAATAGCAACAACAGTTGGAGAAGGATGCAGTGCAGATGCAACATTGGCAGTGGCATGGCCAATAGCAGCACGGATGCATAATTTTAGATGGAGTTGTAGTACGGATGCAATGTTGGTAGTGGAAGGGTCAACAAAAGTATAGATGCAGCATTTGCACAGTAGGCGGTGGAGATGATGTTAGACATCAGCAGTGCAAAAGGAGATGTTATGGAACAAGGTGATGCTCCAGCAAGGTGCATTCAAAGAGCACATTCCCATCTAAGAGGGAGTGTTGATTTCTAGTAGCATCGGATGTGCTCTAAGTCTCAAATTTTGTAGTGAGGGGCTTAGACACATGCATTCTCCAGTAAGCATAAATTTCTTTGGGAAATTCCACCCAGAGGCAGTTTTATTAAAATAATTAATTATTTTTAATGGGTCCCTAAGTATAAACTTAAGAAATTAAAATAATTAATGGGTATTAATCTAAAGTGTGGGTGAAGCTTCTAGAAGAAATCAGAGATCAAGTTAATATCATCCTAGCCATTGCTTAGAATCTAATCTGGGTCGTTGATTAATCAACGAGAGGATTATAAGAGGAGGCTTGATGGGCACTTAGAGAACACATCGAGGAGAGTTCAAAAGATCAAATTTCTGAAGCAGAGCAGTTGCCGAAGAGAAATTTGAAGTGAGCTTTTTGCAGTGAGGGGAAGGGATATTATCCAAAGGGAAATATTTCCTGGTCAGAGAATACTCAGCAGAGAAGGTAGAGAAAGTTACAACAGAGGCAGTACAAAGCCAGTGAGGCTGTTGTAGGTCCAAGCAAGACCACATAGAGGCAACGTAGAAGCATAGAGGGAATCCATAAATTTTTTGGAGAGTTCCATTTCAGAAACTGGCAGCTGAGGTGTGAGTCTGAGAGAGCAAAATTTTGAATCTCAGAGGCAAATCGATTAGCTGGGAAGGGTGACACAGTCCCTAGATAGTGTGATGCTGGGCTAATGCATAGGAAACTAGGGTTTGTTCATTCAATGGCTGAATCAACCGAGATTTCTAGTATAGTGTGAGGTAATCTCACAATTCTCTCTGTCCGTGATATTCTCTGTAATTGGATTGTCGGGAAGGAATCCAGAGATTGTATTCAAAATTACTACTTCTTGATAATAAAAACCACTAGAGCTGCTGCACCGGTTTTCCCGCATTGGGTTTTTCCAGGGACATTTGTCCAAAAATAATGATGTCATTGTGTTGTATTTTCTTTCTTACTCAGTTTCTTATTTCTGCATATAATTTAATTAAGGTAAGGCTGCAGTGTATTAGTTTCAATATTTGTTATAGGAAGAAGTGAATAATTTGTTCAGTGATTAACAAATAGGAGAAGCTTAATTAGTTGTTGTAGTATGGATTCCAAGTTTAGGAATTTTCACATTTCACCCATCGTTGTTTGGGAAAAAACCATGGACACATTTCGACATGTGATGGATGAGGGTGATAGTACTCATTGAGACGAATTTGATGCATAAAAAAACATCTGATTTTGAGTTGTAGAAATGGAGTTATGAATTTTTGAAAGTTATGTGTGGGCATGGTGGCATAAGGTCAAGGTAGACTTTATGTTAATAAGCCTTATGACAACTTGTTAAGCCCTATGATGAGGTTTTGTTGGAGCCCTCATATTGGATATAAATATTAGGTGATTAGAGTGTCATTTCACTCATCTAAAGTGAGCAACACAACACAAGAAGAGCTCATTGAAGGAAGGAGACCTATTTTGTATTGGCCACAGGAAAAGGAGGGAAACCAATGAGGATTTGAGGGCCTGTTAGGGTTATTTTGGTGACCAAATTAAAATCCACGAATGCTGAGGAGCAGGTGTCAAGGTATGGAGTGATTTGGGCTTGTTTATGGGTGGAATTTCCTCAAACAAGGTTATCGCAGGCCTGTGGAGCCATTCTAAAACGGTGTAGGGAATGTTACACCCTATCCCATAAAGGGTGTAGGGAATGTTACCCTTCAAGTGAATCAGGGGAAAAAAATTCATTTACATGAAGTTCTATATGTACCTGATCTCAAGAAGAAACTGGTGTCCATTTCGGCAATGGAAGACAAAGGTTACAAGGTGGCATTCATCGATGGAAAGGTACGTGTTTGGAAAAGGAATTTTAAAAATGTTTTTACTCTTGGGTGTAGGGTTGGCACTTTGTATCAAGTTGCAGGAAGTCTAATGGGGACCATGTCGTGTGCCACATCTCTTCAATGTCATCGGAGGTCTACTCGTCTTTATTGTAAGGCCCTACCCGATGAGAGAGATGGTGACAGGGATGACTGATTTCAAAGTAGAGCATGAAGGTACATGTCTGAGATGTACTGAAGGAAATATTACAAGGGGACCATTCCCCTCATGTAATAGCAAGACCACGAATGTGGAACAACTTGAGGGATTTGAGATTCATGATCGAGAATCTCATGTATGCAGGTTGAAGAAAGCTCTCTATAGCTTGAAGCAAGCACCCTGGGCTTGGAATGAGAGGATTGATAGCTATATGGTGAAGTTAAGATTCGCTAGGAGTGAAGCCAATCCAAACTATTGGTTTAAGGTTGTGGATGATAAATCTCTCATTCTGGTACTTTATTTGGAGTACCTCTTTCTGACAGTGTTACACTAAAAAAATGTCACCTTGACTACTTACAGTTAGTATGGCTCAAATCAACAGTCATGCTACCCTCTTAGGCAAGTCTCATGCCTCTGTTATCCATCTCAAACTCAAAGAAGAGAGAAAGTCTTGTAAAAACTATGTTTATCTCTGGGGTCGCAGGTTCTCTCTAGCCTTACCTGCGGGGACGCTGACCATGTTCACAAAATCTGCGTCCATGGACGCTCTGTATGTTAAGGGACAGGTGCGTCCCTCTGTAAAAGGCAAAATGCGCGAGTTTTATCTTGAAAAAGTTACTTGTGGTTACTTCTAGAACATTCTAGAGGTCGGTTTGATGAAATGGATGCGCCTCCAGTTGGTTCATGTATCTCTATTAAGGGGGAACTTATCCCATCAATAAGGGAGCTATCCCACCCAAAGAGGGGGATGATCCCATTAATAGTGGACCTGAATAACCTCTTTACAGCACTATAAATAAAGACATTGAGCCAGAGGGAGGGGAGGTTGGAGCTATACATTTTCTTTGGGTAAATGCTGCAGGATTTAGGTCTTCCATTAGAGCCTTTGTGAGGAGAGATTGTCTTTACTTGATTCTACTTGGAAGAGGGTGAGCTTTGTCAAAGTAGAGGAAAACCCTTGATGGACCCTGGGAGGAACTTGCACAACACCAAGGCCAGGTTGTAAGAGTTTCTTTGTTTCGTTATTAATACAAACTGGTTTATTTTTCTCAATAGCTTGTGTTAATGAGTTATTTCATGTGTTCCTTGGTCTGCATGTTGAATATATGTTTTATTATACGAAATGCAAGTGCTTGGTAATTGTTTGATTGTTTGTGGTTGCAGGAATTGACTTGAAGGAGGAGCTCATCCGGATCGTCAAGAACGGACTTCAACAACAACGTTTTGGAATAAGGTAAGCCTAAACACTTGTAGTTTTCATGTTGTAAAAGGTGTATTTAGAGAAAGATCACTCCATTTTGTCTTGTTTGTCATTAGAATGTCTTAGACTTCTAGGAAGGTCAGCTGTGTCCGCACCCTTGACCAATTCCGTGTGACAAATTGGCGACTCTGTTTCAAAAGCCGGCATTCGCGTCGATCCCTCGAAAGTCGAGGCTATCATCAAATTGCCTCCTCCTTCGAGTTTGCGCCAACTCCAAAGTTTGCAAGGGAAAGCGAACTTTTTACGCCGATTCATCCCAAACTACGCCGAGGTCACTAAAGGTTTTACACGGTTGTTGAAACAGAACGCACAATTCTTTTGGGACGAGATTGCCCAACAATCTTTTGATGCATTAAAACACGCGTTGACCCATGCACCGTTATTGCATCCTCCCAACTACAACCAGGACTACTTCTTATACCTCGCAGCTTCGCATTCCACCATTGGAATGGTGTTAGTTCAAGAAGATGAATTCAAAGCAGAGCATGTGATATATTATCTTAGTAGAACCTTAAATCCCACTGAGTTAAAATATTCGCATGTGGAGAAATTGGCCCTGGCAGCCGTTCAAGCTGTCCAGCGTTTCCGTCACTACATTCTTCTCCGCAAAACTACAGTTATTTCGGATTGCAACCCTATGATTTATATTTTGACAAAACAACTGCTAGGGGGCAAGTACTCTAAATGGATTGTTATCCTGCAAGAGTTCGACTTGGAGTTCGAGAAGTCCAAGTCTAAGAAATCCTTAGTTTTTGCGGAATTGATGTGTGATTTCCCGAGTGCTGACACAGAGACTGTGGCAGAGGAGTCCATTGCGGACGAATCTTTGTTTCTTATCAGCACTGTAGATCCGTGGTACGGGGATATAATCATTTATCTCCAAACCCAAACCTTTCGGCCTGAAGCTTCCAAAGCGGAATGTCGAAAAATTCGGTTTCAATCCCAGCCATACAAAATTATTGGAGATACACTTTATCGCCGGGGGGCAGACTTAGTTTTTCGACGTTGTTTAACTCACGAAGAGGCTGAGAGGGTTTTGAATGATTGTCACTCTGGGGCATGTGGCGGTCATATGTCTGGGTATGCCACAGCTCAGAAGGTGTTGCGCGCTGGTTATTTCTGGCCGTCTATGTTTAAAGATTGTATCATTGCAGTCAGGAAGTGCCACAACTGTCAAGTGTTTGATCGCAAGATGCGCGCTCCACCTGCTCCTCTCCACCCTATAATTGCCGTTGGTCCATTCGCCAAATGGGGTATCGACTTTATTACTTGTAACCCTCACTCGGCCGGGGGGCATGCGTATATCATCCTTGCGGTTGATTATTTTACTAAGTGGGCCGAGGCGATGCCTACATTCGACGCAAGCGGCAAAACAGCTGCAGTTTTCGTATTCAATCATATCATAACTAGGTTTGGTGTCCCACAAGCAATCATTACTGACCATGGGAGCCATTTTCGAAATGTCATGATGACTGAGCTTACAAGCCAGCTTGGTTTGCGCCACGATAGCTCTACTCCTTATTATCCGCAAGCCAACGGTTTGGTTGAGTCTATCAACAAAGTTCTAGTTACCATGATCCGACGAACCATTGGTGTTCATCGGTCGAATTGGCACAACATGTTATTTTCGGCGCTATGGGCATACCGAACCTCAGTGAAAAATTCAACAGGGTTCACTCCTTTCCAGCTAGTTTATGGCTTAGAAGCTGTGTTACCCATTGAATGCGAAATCCCATCACTTCAAATGGTTGTCGAATTACTTCCAGCTACTTCCGAAGAGGAGACACGTTTATTGTACTTGGCTAAATTAGATGAGACTCGACGTGATGCTACATTGGCAATCGAGACTCACGCGAAACGAATGAAAGCTCAGTATGATAGAAATGTAACCCCTCGAAGTTTTTCGGAAGGAGACCTAGTACTATTATATGATCAAGCTAACGATAAGCTAGGTGCCGGAAAATTCGTTCCCATGTGGCATGGGCCCTACATTGTAAAGCGAAAGCTAGCAAAAGGGGCTTATGAGCTAGTTGACTTTGATGGGGACTCTTTGGGTAAACCCAGAAATGGACTTTACTTAAAGAGGTATTATGCTTAAATGATGGGAATGGAGAAATTTTTAGATAGGTTAGATTTTCTTTCTAGCTAGCAAGTGTGTTAGTTTAGTCAGTGTGCTTAGCTTAGAGAGTGTGGTTTTTCGTCGTTATTCTGGCTTATCTTGGTTTTACTCTTGATATTGCAGATGTCGACGCCTCTCCAAACATATATTGGATTTGCTGATGGTGCTTGTCGTAGTACACGGAACATCTCTTCCGCAGCTTGGGTTATCTATTCGCCCTCTGACGAGTTAGTTTCTATGCATGGGGTAAGCCTCGGTCAAACAACGAACAACATTGCAGAATACAGTGCAGTGATTGAATTATTATCCGAATCTATTTCATTTGGAATTCGACGTTTGACAGTGAGGTTAGATTCTGAACTTGTTGTATTACAGCTTAATAGAGTTTATGCCATTAGGAATCCTGTGTTATTAAGGTTGTTTTTGAGAGTGCGTCTCTTGGAACGTGAATTTGATTACATTGAATATCAACATATTTCAAGGTCTTTGAATACATTAGCAGATGCAATTGCTTCTCGAATGTTGGACAGACATTTACGATAATCATGCAAGTAAATTTAAAAACATTTCATCACATATGTTAAACAAGATAAGCCGGTAATAGTGATATATATAGATAGAAGTGTGTCAAAAAATATATACATCGTCTTCGATCATAGGTTGAAAACACCTTATGATCGGCAAAATGATAGTACAAAAAGTCAAAATGTCACATGTGACTACAAAAGTGACTAGTCAATCACTGGTGGTGCTCTCTGTATGACACCACTACGCGGGCTACCTTACGCAAAAATCTCCTAAACGGTCCAGGGACCGTGACTACGAAACGCTGAAGCCTGATAGGAATGTCGTCCATAGTAGTCTCAGGTATATCTGCCGTGAGACGCTCTAGATCATGCTCCAACTCAGCTAGTACTTCTGCTGTCGCATCCTGTGGGACCGGTACCGGTGCAGCTGGATGTAGTCTATCAAAAGGCCGGAGGTTGGCTGGACGCTGTGGACCAACATCTACATTTTGAAAGTTTTACTGTTAGTGTTACACAGTAATTTATCACTGCCTTCCTGTCAGTCACCCTGCTGTGTCCAGAATTCACAATCACTAAGTGTTTGATCCCTGAACTGGCCTAAAAACCCATTTTTCCAAAGTTTTGTGCATCAGCGCGTCTGTTCCTAAAATAACCGCGATGACAAGCGCCTTCCAATGTATTCTGTGCGCTGCCATCGCGGAAGAACATCACTTTTCCGCGATGATGCACAGCGCGGCTTTCCCGTGTTCTTCCGCGGTGACACGACTTGTTCAGTTATTGATATGTGCTGACAGCGCGACAGTCTCCCTATAATCCGCGCTGATCCAGTTTGGGTGAATTTGTTCAAACAACCAGCCTTCCAGATCTCTCCAGGCTTGGTTGTTAGCTTTGTGAATGTCGACTCCTTTCTATGGCATGTCTGTTCGACCCTTTGCAACTACTTCCCTTGAAGATAAGCTCATCCTTCCACCCTTTTAGGAGACTCCTTCTCCTATATAAGCTTCCACCATTACTATGAGCAGCTAGTTGGAACTAGTTAGACTTAGCTTGGATTGTACAGAGCTTGTAGTGCTCAGATTGCTGCTATAGGTTTGGTGTGTTAGGTGTGGAAGTGATTGATTGCTTGGGGAAGTTTGTTTGTGACATTTGTGTGAGAGAGAGAGAGTTGTTTGTCTTGGGAGAACCATCCTCAAAGGTGAATGCTTGAGATACATGCTGACTGATCCCTCCTGAGAAGTTTATCGACGTCAGAACATTTGGTTGTACTCTTCTCTATTCTGATTAATAATAGATGACTGCTATTATTGTTCCATTCTCGTTTGTCTATGCAATGGGTAAATGTGAATTATGTCTTTTCTGACTGGCATATGGTTACTTTTACTAGATTTCACGCTTGCGTTTGCTTTCTCTTCGTGTGTGCAGGTATCTATTCGCGGAGATCGCGGAGGATTGTGACCAGCTGAAGCGAAGGAGCGAAGGCAACATCTCTTCATCAAACGACAGCGCAGGAATCCAAGTAGGTGCTCTTTACTTCTTGTTTAATTGTAACTAGGAACATGCGTGGCAGCATTGTGTGATTGTTGCTAGACCCCTGCTGGGCTAGTAGGGATCGCCTCTATCCGTAGAGGGGATTTACCTCTCCAACAATTTGGCGACTCCGCTGGGGATGAGCCTTATTGTCTCTTGAGTCCACTTTTGTGTTTGGTTTTTGATTGACCTCTTGTCGAGTTTTGGGGATTGTCTTTGTTGCTTATAAACTTTCTGGGTCTTTCTGGAAAGCGTTTTTATTATTGAAAAGCTCCTGCCTTTGGTTTGGGAAGTTTTTATTTTGGCTGTCCTTGTTTTTTGCTCTCAGCGCGTTTTATTTCGGAACAGTCGCGCTGACATCGCGACCCCGTTCTTTGGTTTTCTCTTCATCGCGCCTGTACGTCTAACAGCCGCGCTGACCTCGTTTTCAAGGGCAGCGCGCTTTATTCGTGTCCTTCCACGCTGACATCGCGCCCCCTCTTCTTTGTGATTTCAGTCATCGTGTCTGTGTGCTTTATATCCGCGCTGACCTCGTTTTTTCGAGACAGCGCGCTTTTTCCCTGTCCTTCCGCGCTGACGTCGCAAAGTTGCTAAAGGCCTCCCCCTATCAGCGCCAAGTTGCTGAAGGCTACCCGCGCTGAGCCTGAAAAACTCATTTTTGACCAAATTGGCCTCCTGAACCTCTTGCTGTGACTTTCCCTTCTTCTCTCCACTTGTCTAATGACTTGTTTTTCACTGTCTGAACTTTGAACTGTTTGATTACGGAGCTCAGCTCCATAGGGTTTCGTTTTGCTCGGTTTTGAGTTTGCAAACACCTTCCCTTCTCGCTGCTTGGTTCGTGTTTTCATCCTTACTTTTGCAATTGCTGGATTGTGTTGAGTCTCTAATTGACTGGTTGTGACTCTGGTCCGTCGGATGTTTGCTTTTCTCTATTGATTTCGCACCCTGAACCCTAGGACATCTAGTGGCCGTGTGCGTGTCAAGCCTCCCGTGAGGATCTCTGTTTGCTTGATTGACCAGCTCGTTCTAGACTCGTTTTCGCATTTGTTCAGTGATTGTCAGAGTGTGTTGGATTGTGCTTCCAAGTGGTCTTTTTCGCTTCCTCCTTGCTTGCGATCCTTGCTTGTTTTGCAGAGCTTAGATCACATAGCTCGTGCATTGCTTTGTTTTCTTTTGATTTCAAAACTTTGGTTGAGTGTTTCGGGAACTTTGTGTGCTCTCATTAAGTAGTTTACTTGGTGTTCAGGTTCCTCCAAATTCCTTTAGGTGTTTTATGTCACTGAAAAGAAATCAAATTAGTAGCTTGCTTTAAAATTCGAAAAGGAAAAGAACATTTCGTTGAATTGCATTTTCAAAAGAAAAGTTTCCTTTCCTTGCTTTAGTTGCATTCAGCTACTTGTTTGTTTGTATTCGTTTGGTTTGGTTTTATAAAATTCTTTGCTCTCTCGTAGCTAGAATTCATCGAACGAAACGAAATTCTTTCGCATATAGATTGCATCTAAGTAATTGTGAGCGAACATACGATAGAGCTTGAAATCGAAACTTAATCTCAAGATCAACTGTAAAATGAACCAAATGAATCTAAAAACGCATTGGAACTAAACGCAAATATCTAAGAGGTCTAGGTTAGAGACGTGTTCCGGCGTCTTAAAACATAGTCACTGTTGTTTCACATTAGGTTGGGTGATTCCTCCTTCTGTGACTCGATAGTGGTCTAATACGGACTGCGCTCCCACGTACCGTCGAGTATATAGGGAGACCCCACTAGGCTTTTATCCTTTATCCATAGGAAGCCGAGTCGGCCGCCCTACGATTCGCAATGCAGTGAACACAGCATTCACGAAGATTGACCACCCGTACCCTAAAAAGTATTCTGTGGTTTTGCGAAGAGTTTGGCACACCCTCTACCTAGAGTTCCAGAGCAGTCGCTTTTGATCCTTTTCGGACTCCCTAAACGAAAAGGTGCCTGTGAGCGTCTTGTCACTTCGTGCTCATTAAACATTCGAAGGAGACTGGAGTCATCTTTGTCCTTTTCTCGACTCCTGAAATATGAAAAGGTCAAGTTTGGTCCTTGCGTCTTAAAATTAATTTGGCCACGATAACATCACCTTTTCTAAGTCTTGTGTGCGATAGTTTTGAGTAGGCTTTTATCGGTAGTTTCCTTTAGGAGTTCTAAGGGGTCTGGTCATCCTGGCTGACCCATCAACCTCTGGTATAAGTGATCAAGGTTCTCCATCCTCTGTTGCTCCCGAGGTACCAGTTGTAGGCGGTACTCTTCCCATTGTTCCGAGTATCCAGCCTATCAACGCACGGTCCCCAGGCAACCCAGATTACTTAGAGGATTGGAATCTCGTCTGGGAGGAAGATTGGGATACCCCCCGTACCCCTTTAGGTATGTCATCTCCGATGGAGGGGGCAGCTTCCAGTACAGGTGAGACACCTGCGGTCACAGAAATCGAAACACCCGTGGTCACAGACATCGAGACCCCGATCCCGGCTTCCTCTCCCGTCCCTTCACGATATCAATCGCTGAGGGATAGGTATGCCGCTAGAACAACTTCTACCACTATATGGGATCCTAGTCTCGCTGCCTCGATCGGCCCTTTTGTTTCGCAGCCTCTTTTCCCACCCCTCACGACAAAACTCAACCCTCCCGTCACCTCAGTTCCCACTCAACCTACTGTCTGTATAGCGCGCTCGACTCCGGTCATCAGTGCTGTACAGGTTTCCTCGTCTGAAGTCCCTCAAGCTGGTTCTTTTGTTGGAGGCATTCCAGGATCAGGACCGTATGATGCTTATGGGGAACCTATAACGGACCCAGATTACGATGGTCCTATCTTCTTTTACGATGAAAATGGTGAGTTCCTTGAGGAAATCTCAGGTCTCCCTCGTCGCCCTTTCGAAGAAAACGAGGAATCTTTGAATGTCATGTATGACCATACTACTAAGTACTTTGGAAACCGAGACCCTCCTCGGCAGCCCATAGGACCACCCAATCAGGACCCGCCATTCTACGTGCAGCCCCCCCAGGGGCAACCACTGTATGGCCCGCCTGACCCAGGACAATCTGGGCATCCACAAGGTCAACCTTACCAGGAACAACCTATGGACATTGGAGGTCCGCCATATCCATATCAGAATCAACCTACTGGGCAGCCAGAGCAACCGTCTTTTCAAGACCAGCTTGGTTTCCAGCCAGGGTACCCCTCTGGACAAACTGGCTCAGTTTACAATCCTTCAAATCAACCAGCCGTCCAGCAAGGGTATCCCCTTGGGCAGGGTGGACAACCCTATGTTCAACAGGGCCCACCTGCCCCTCAAATCACGAATCCTTCTGGGCGAGGGGGGCAACCCTCTGCTCAGCCCATATACCAAGGAGGGCAGCCTGCCGTACAGCAAGCCCAACCCTCTTCCCAACCCGGTTACGGTGGGGGACAAACGGGCCAACCATCTATACAGCCAAATCAACCCGGGGTCTACCCTCATCGTCAACCTGGACAAGCTGGCCAACCTCGGCGTCAACCAGCTATCCAACCAATTCGACCACCCGCTCCGCGAAGACAGCCCTTGGTGGCACATGGACAACCTGGCGTTCAGCAAGGCTATCCTGCTGGCCAACCAGGTCCATCTCGAATCCGACCAAGTCAACCTTCGGGACGTATGGTCCAACCTCAACCGGTTCAAGGACAGTACTCTGGGCCTCAGACTCAAACAGGTTATCAACCCTCATACCAAACGCAGCCTGCCTACCAGGCTCCGTATGGGACCCAGCAGTCACATGGCTACCAGCAACCCCAGGGGCAAAATCAGTATGCTCCTTACCAAAATTATCAGCAACCACAGGTCACTCCCTATCAAAATTATCAATATGGTCAACCTGGCGGGCAAGCTGCTAATTCATGGGGAGCTGGGGGGCAAACACAGGGACAGTCGTCCGCACATGGACAAAACTCCTACGGACAAACCCCCTATGCGCCAGGTCCTTTTGGACCAGGTCCATCGGGACAAAGTTCCTACGCGCCCGGTCCTTTCGGGCCGGGTCCGTCCGGACAAAGTTCGTGGGGGCAACCCCAATCTGGGTGGAACCCTAATACCGCCTCGAACCCTCAGCCACAGATGTCCTTCAACCCGCAGCTACCATTTTTGGCTACGTTGGAACTACCCGATGTGTCCAAGTTAACAAACGATCCTATTTTGCATAACTCATATTGGCCACCGGTTCCGACCAAGATACCAGGTGACTGTCCAAAGTTCGACGGCAAAGCCGGAGAGGATCCTCAGGCCCACGTAATGACTTATCACCTTTGGTGTTCATCTAACTCATGGCTTGATGATTCTATCCGACTGCGCCTCTTCCAGAGGACTCTCACTGGTTCGGCCGCAAAATGGTACATTGAACTTAACCGCGGCATGTTCTCAGACTTTAACTCGTTGGCTATGGCCTTTCTTACTCATTTTCAGTTACCCATTCGGTACGAGACTGGGACCAATTTGCTCACGTCTCTGAAACAGGATACGGCAACACACATCTCCGATCATATACATGAATGGAGAAGGCGCCGTCGTTTGATTAAATTTTGGATTCCCGATCAACTCCTGACCGACTGGTTTACCACGTCCTTTGTCCCTAAAATTGCCAAAGATATTGCAATGGGGGCGTGTGTAACTAAGGAGCAAGTGATTGCGCGAGCTCAATACCTCGACTTAGTGTATTCTCAGTCAGGTACTTTGTATGACTATTTTCCAGATGCCCCGAGGCACGGACAAACCAAAGCTCCACCAAAACCATCTGTTGATGGAGTTATTGGCTCCGTGAATTCATCAAGTAAGAAATCAACCGCGAACTCTGGGAAGCAGAAACAAAACGCCTCTAGCGAGAATGCTTCTCAGAGCCCATCCATTCCTGGGAATACCTCCGAGGTAAATGCCGTTCAGTCCACCGCGGCAGACAAATCCTCGAAAGGCAAAAAGAAAGGAAAGGCCAAAGAAAAATCCGGACAACCTAAGCAGAATCCTCCTAAACCTCCCTCCGAGGAAGGAGCCAAGCGGAAGCCTAAGTATCCTTGTCTCATTTGTGAGGAGGATCACTACACCAAGGACTGCCCCAGGCGATCCGAGGTTAGTCGGCTTTTGAAAGGTGCTTCAGGGTCCCCTGCCGTGCTTAAAGAGCCTTTCCCATCCCAGCAGACGCATCAGGTGGCAGACCCTTCTCAATCCTCTTCCTCGTTCGGTTCTCAAGTATTCATGGCGGGAACCATTCCCGTCCATATCACGACTCGAGCGAAAGATTATCCATCTTCAGCCGGGAAGGAGCCGGAGGCCCCCTCCAGCGCTCCCGCGTCCAGTTCTGGCCCTCTTCACATTGAACGGCCCAGCACCGAGACGATCCCCCGACCCCCTCCCAAAGGTGTACTCAGGAAGTCATCTTATAACCCCAATGCTCGTGCCGCTCAGCATTATAGCATTGTCGAGGACTTAGCTCAGGCTCCGTCTGCTATGTCCGTGTTAGAAGTCCTCCAGAGCTGCCCCTCCCAGAGGAAGTCCCTGCTATCAGCGATTGGTGGCATCGACCCGGCGGATTCGGATTTAATTTCTTTCGACCTCGAAGGTTTCACACAGAGATTGCCTCATCAGGTGGCTTTCCTTATACAAGTTCTCATCAAAGGCAAGACGATTCACCGTACTGTCATTGATGAAGGAGCCTCAACCTGCATCATGTCGGTTGCTTGTTGGAAGGCTATTGGTTCGCCTGCTCTGAGCCAGTCTCCCACCACCCTAGAGGCGTTCGATGGAAGAGAATCTCGTCCACATGGTATCCTCCCGCGTTTACCTATCTCTTTAGAAGGGAAAACTGTAGAAGTCGAGGTTGAAGTCGTTGACGCTAATCTCACTTACAACCTCCTCCTAGGACGAAGCTGGACTTATGCCATGCAAGCCGTGGCTTCCTCCTTATTCCGTGTCGTTCGTTTTCCCCATCAAGGGAAAATCGTCACAGTGGACCAGCTATCCTTTTTTGCTTCCTCTTCTGAAGGGAATGTACCATTCGTGGAGCATACCTCCAAATCGCTAGAGAGTGTGGGTGCCGGATTATTTAAAGATCCCTCCTTGATGGGAGTCTTTCCCCTCCCACCTCCAAATCTCGCTTCCGTTAATATGATCACAACGCATTCTGATCCATGGGTTCTCCCTCCCGTGAATCAAGAAGACTCCTGGGGCGAGATGATGCCGTTGAGCCCCGCCGAGCTCAACTACATCGAGATAGTCGCTGCATCGGCTTCAACCCCCGAACCTGCTCTTCCAGGCAGCGTTCCCGATTCACCTGAAACCTTCCCTTGGTTGGGAGAGAAGGCCACTTCGGACCCCCTGAAGGAATCATTTCCCTCCGACGAGGCTATCATCGAGACTATGTCTCCCGAAGAGCTCCCTTGGTCAGATCACCACCATCGCTCTTCGTTTCTCCCTCCTCATTCGGAAATGGCCACGTGTCTCGGAAAGTTTGCTTCATGTCTCCCACATATCCCTCTCCAAACACCTATCCAGTTATATCAAGTGTCTTCGGAAGGGAATATGGGTAACATTACGCAGACTCTGGCTATCGACATCTCTGTCAAAACAGGGGTTGTCGAAAATATTCATATTGGAGTCACATGTACTCCTGAGGAAATTCAAATTTACACAGATCTATTTCGTGAATTTCGTGATGTTTTCGCATGGTCTTACGAAGAAATGCCCGGCATTGACCCTAGTATCGTGGAGCACGAAATCCCTACCTATCCCGGGGCTAAGCCTGTTCGTCAGCGTTTACGCCCAGTGCACCCTCGAAAGGCTGCAGCCATCAAGGCCGAAGTTGAAAAGCTTTTTCGAGCTGGTTTCATTTATGCCATTCCCCTCACGGAATGGGTATCTAATATAGTTCCTGTCAATAAAAACAGGGCACTATTCGGGTTTGTGTTGACTATCGCGATATCAACCACGCCTATCCAAAAGATAACTTTCCTACGCCTTTTATTGATCAGCTTATCGACGATTGCGCAGGAAGCGAAATTTATTCGTTTATGGACGGCTTCTCTGGTTACAACCAGATCAACATAGCCCCCGCAGACCAGCACAAGACTGCTTTCATTTGTCCTTGGGGCACCTTCACTTACAAGAAGCTACCTTTCGGTCTCAAAAATGCCGGCGCCACTTTCCAGCGTGCGATGTCGTATGCTTTTCATGATATCCGACACATCGTACAACCTTACCTGGATGACCTACCCGCTCATTCAGCTAAACGCCAAGACCATCCATCTCATTTACGCGAAATCTTCCTTCGCTGTCGACACTACCGTATTCGACTCAATCCGCATAAGTGTGTCTTCTGCGTGGAATCCGGCCGACTACTCGGGTTTATCGTCTCCCGGGAGGGCATCCGCCTGGATCCCCTTAAGGTCGAGGCCATTTTGAATCTTCCTCCCCCTGCCACTCTACAGCAGTTACAAAGCTTGCAGGGAAAAGATAATTTTCTTAGACGATTCATCCCAAATTATGCCGAGGTGGCCAAGGGTTTCACGCGATTACTAAAGCGAGACACGCCCTTTCATTGGGACGCTATCGCTCAGCAATCTTTTGAGCGTCTTAAAGACCTTCTGGTCTCAGCTCCGCTCCTAAGACCTCCAAATTACCACCGTGACTACACCCTTTATCTGGCCACTGCCGATACCACCATCGGCATGGTTTTAGTGCAAGACGACGACGATGGCACGGAGCACGTTGTATACTATCTTAGTCGCAACCTCCTGGATACGGAGACTCGCTATGCATATGTCGAGAAGTTGGCATTGGCCGCTGTCTATGCCGTCCAACGTTTCCGTCATTACATCTTGTTGTGCACAACGACCGTGATCTCTGACTGCAACCCCATGACCTATATTCTGTCACGTCAGTTGCTGGGGGGCAAATACTCGAAGTGGATCGTAATCCTCCAAGAGTTCGACTTGGAATTCATTGCCGCCAAGTCTAAGAAATCACTGGTCTTTGCCGAACTACTCTGTTCCTTACCATCTCAGTCTGCACCATCTCATTCTGAGGAGCAGATTCCGGATGAAACACTCTTTCTCATCAGCACTCTCGACCCATGGTACGGGGACATCATTGTATATTTACAAACGTCTTCGTTTCGTCCCAATACATCGAAAGATGCTCGACGACGGATCCGTCATCAAGCTCAACCGTATCGCATTTTGGGCGACACCCTGTACCGCCTCGGCGTCGATTCTATTCTTCGCCGATGCTTAACCCTCGAGGAAGCTGAGCGAGTCATGAATGACTGCCACTCCGGCGCTTGTGGCGGCCATATGTCCGGATACGCTACCGCTCAAAAGATCCTCCGCGCTGGTTATTTCTGGCCTTCTATATTCAAGGATTGCATCCTTGCTGTACGCGCATGCCATGAATGCCAGGTTTACCACCGGAAGATGCGTGCACCTGTTGCACCACTGCACCCTGTCGTAACCGTAGGTCCATTTGCCAAATGGGGCATCGATTATACGTCCTGTAACCCTCGTTCGGCCGGGGGGCATGGGTACATTATCGTTGCCGTGGATTATTTCACCAAGTGGGCCGAAGCGATGCCTACATTAAACGAAGACGGTCACACAGCGGCGCAGTTTTTATTCAATCATATCATCACTCGCTTCGGAGTCCCTCAGGCTATTGTTACAGATCACGGAAAGCATTTCCGAAATCATATGATGACAGAGTTAACGACCCAGCTAGGCTTGCGGCAAGATAGTTCGTCACCGTACTATCCTCAATCTAACGGTCAAGTTGAAGCCGTGAACAAAGTTTTGATCACCATGCTTCAACGCACCGTCAATATACACAAGTCAAACTGGCATCTAATGCTTTTCCCGGCCTTGTGGGCCTACCGGACTTCTGTGAAGGATGCCACCGGTTTCACCCCGTTTCAACTGGTCTATGGACTGGAGGCTACCCTTCCCGTCGAATGTGAAATTCCTTCATTAAAATTAGCTGTCGAGTTGCTTCCCAACACCACTCCAGTGGAGGAACGGCTTCTTTACCTAGAACGGTTAGACGAGACTCGTCATTTGGCCTGTCTGGCTATCGAAGCACAGAAGAAGAGAATCAAAGCTCACTTCGATCAGAATATTCATCCTCGTTCCTTTGTTGAGGGAGACTTAGTACTGCTCTACGATCAAGCTAAGGATAAGCTGGGGGCAGGAAAACTCGAATCCATGTGGTTAGGTCCCTACATCGTGAAACGTGTTTTACAAAAGGGCGCATATGAGTTGATTGACTATGAAGGAAATCCTCTTGACAAGCCCCGTAATGGGCTGTATCTGAAGAAATACTATGCATAGCTGCTCACATTCACTTTGTATATACGTGTGTTTTTGATTTTTTACTGCATGAGTTTCTTTTGCTTTGGTGTGAAGGCGTGTTTTGCCCCTTATTATGCTTTCTCTTTCCTGCGCAGATGTCTCGTACCCCTTATGTTGGTTTCGCTGATGGTGCCTGCCGTAGCACTTGTAATTTGTCTTCGGCAGCGTGGGTGATCTACGATCCTCACGGAGAGTTGTTAGACCTTCAGGGTGTCTGCCTAGGTCGTACCACTAACAACGTTGCCGAGTACAGCGCTGTAATAGAATTACTTGCCGAAGCAGTTGACCTCGGCATCCGAGAGCTAGTGGTGAACCTGGACTCCCAGCTGGTTGTCCATCAACTCAACAGACGATATTCCGTCAGAGACCAGCGCATATTAAGGTTGTACCTACGTGTAAGATTGTTAGAACGGAATTTTGATTACATTACTTATCAGCACATTCCGAGACGATTAAATACGTTGACTGATGCATTGGCAAATCATGTATTAGATAGACATTTGCGAAACAGATAAACATCATACAAGAAAGCATAGAACAGCATAGTAAGACCATAAGCATATGTAAATAAATCATTTCAAGCATAGTTTGCATGTGTGTGCTTTTAAGCTTGCATTAAAAATATAAAATCCATGAGTCGAGTGTCGTGCAAATTCATACATAAGATCACAAATTGTACTGAATAAACGCATAACATTAAGAACACATCATCACATGTAACAACGACTCATCCAAAAATCGGTATGTATATATATATATATCGTGTGGCGCACTAAGGCGCTCAAAAATAGAAGTGCATGTCCCAAAATCTCAATACATCTGAGTCATAATGTCTCAAAATAAACAGTGGAAATAAAACCTAGGTGACTAGTCAGCTGGATGGTGCTCTCTGTAGTACACAGCTGCTCGTGCCACCCGCCTCAGAAGGCGGTGTACTCTGGGTTCCACACCCACTGTGTGAATCTGATGCTCTACGGGGACCTCCTCGACCCCCTGGTAGTCTGGCACCCCCTCCAGCAACCCCTCAAGGTTGCGAGCCACAGTCTCCGATGTGTTGGCCCCTGGAGGGGCTAAGGCCAAAGCTCCGGCTCCCGGGCCCTCTCTCCGTGCCGTGGCAGCCAGGCCAATCGCTCTAGTAGGCCCCACATCTGCATGACAAGACATTTATTAGGACATGTACATGAAAATTAAAAAACAATACAAAACTCAAAAAGACAAAAAGTGTCATACCTGCATCGTCCCACTGTTCACCCGGAGGCAGTACCAAATCAGGATCATTGCGGAAATCCATCCCCGCATATGGCCAATCCTGCACGAAGATCTCCTGCTGATCCAGCCAGTCTCTGAAAAATGCCCCCCAGCTATGTGGCCGGCCGCCACCCCCACGTGGCATAATACGAGCCCATCGTGAGGCCCTCGTCTCTCGAGGATCCCTGGGGGCATCCACAGCCATAGACTGTAGCCGCATGGCTGGTACTCGCTCCAGAATGAGCGGGACCAGGATCGATCCGTAGCCGAACTGCTTCGTCTCCCCGCGACGGCAGTTGCTCAATTGCCTCTTCATGTTGTTGCACACTGCCGTGCACCAATCAAACACGGTAGGCTCGAGGCACTCGAGAGCTAGTAGGAGATGGGTCTTAGACGCCTCATGGTTCGCCATGCTACCCGCCGCCCGGGTCACCATGAACAGGATGGTGCGCAGCACTATGTCTCTCACTGTGGGGATCGAGCACTTCCCACTCCGCGTCTTCACCGCCCCCGGGCAAACCTGAGCCATCAAGTCATCCAGAGTACCGCCGCTAGGGCGCTGCCCCTCCAAGATGGGCCTCGCACCTCGGCGCGACAATCCAGTCAAGAAAAAGATGTCCATGTGGTCAAACTCAATGTCGTGACCACGGATGGTGAATTTTTGGTCCACCGGGTTCCATGCCCTGATCAGCAGCTCCAGAAGATCATGCTGGGCTCTCAAACGCGGCGTGAGGAAGAATTTCATGAATCCACAAGCCCGCATGGCGTTGCAGCAATTCACGTCTCCCCAAGCAGCTACATCCTCCACATCGTGAACTCTCTCTTGCCATTGAAAGGCCATGATGTCCTGCACAAACCATAAAAACAAATTAGAAATGCCTCCATGAAAAAATTTACGTTCATTTATCAAAAACAAAATTTTTTCCGCGCCAGCGCGGCTGTTTTAGAAACAGCCGCGATGACAATGGCGGCCCTTTGTAAAAAATGCGAGGTCAGCGCGGAAGAACACGGCTTTTCCGCGCTGACCCGAAGTTGGCTACGTTTGTTATTTTTCGGTCAGCGCGACCCCGTGGGCGATTTCCGCGCTGACCGAGGGCGCACCCATGCAAATAAAAAATGCCCAATTGGGCCAATTCGACCGTTAAAAACCTACTAAAATGAACCAGAATGCAGGGCAAGGGAACGAGAACCTACCTGGAAGAAGCGGATCTGGAAATGGTCTCCGTACGGGCTGGAAATCGCTCCGTCAACTTTTTGGCTCCTCCACGTCCTTCACGTTCTCAAATAGTAAAATGGTAAAAATGACTTATTACTCCCCCCTATTTATAGTAAAAACTCCTAAATTGCCATATTTTTTGGGTTTTTACCATTTTTAACCATAAAACTAGTCCTGGTTTTGTTTTAAGCATGTTTTAATGTGTTTTTTACGTATATCGAATGGATTTATGCGGGTAGTGCCCTTGTGCAGGTACAGGTATAGCGGCTTGGTCATGCCGGTCCACAATTCATGTGATCCCCAAAAAGTGTCGTCTCTAAGCTCTTTTCCGACGTTAAACAAGAGAAGATAGCCGAGCTTCCTTTCAGCTCGCTAAAGGGAATGAAAGGCGGTCGTTTTTAAGCTCTTTTTCCGACCGTTAAACCAAAAAGATCGCCGGGTGTTTGTCGTTTCGCGCTCGATATTGGCTCTAAAACGACGTGTTTTCGACCGCTTTTTTACTTTTTCAGGTCGGAGACACTATTCATGAAAAGTACTCCTCGGTTGTAATGACCGGGCGGTTCTTTCGAGCATAGTTTTATACTTTTTCGGGCTCGAGAGACACAACTGTACGAAAAAGGACCCCCCTGGAGTCTCCTTTTCCGCATTCTTTTCAGACTCTCGAAACAAGAAAAGAAGCCGAGTTCCTCCTATGTCAGGCTCGTTAAACACTCAATGACATCGGATATTGTCAACGTGACACACATCAAGCATATGTTATCCCCGTCAAGCTTGTCATCCAAAAATAATCGGGGTACCTGCCTGCAAAGGTGGGGAAAATGGAACTATGATTACAGTCGTCTCGGCAGTACGTCACTCTTGAACATGGCACTCTGCTGTTTTGTGTCTGGGTGGGATCATCTCATCTCGTTTTCACTAGCCTCCATGGGTTTGGGATATCCTATTTGACCTCTCATCTGTTCATTGCCGTCACCATCTTATCCGCTGCTCATTTGATGTCAAGTACTGCCAAATCCATTACAGTGCCGTTATGTGTTCAAGAGAAGTTGTCCTCTGCCACAATGCAACCTCGTTCGCTATCTCATCACAAACTATCATACCTCTGTGTCGTGTCGATGATGTGGGAATCATCATGGCCCACCTTCGATCAAGGTCACTTCTCGTCGACTTCAACTCATTATCCAAGAAAGTGACTTAGAGACTCCTTCCAGGTGCCTTGGAGCCTGCATGCCTCAATGGTAGGTTCTTCGTGTTCGACGCAAGGTTTTACACCATTGGCCTTCGATCGAACGATTCCGTGGGTGTTCGACACCAACTCATTGATTCACATGCCACGGATTGTACCTATAGTACCTTGAGGGCCATTGTCATTATTGGTGGTACCTCTCGTGTCTGTTAACGGTTTTCATCATTGACCGGTAATCAGACGATGTTCATGCATGTTCGACTTCAACCCATGTATTCACATGCTTGGACTTGTACTCTGTTCGGGTCGAGATGGAGCGCAAGACCCTGGATCCTTGCTCACTGTGGTCCAGGTTGCAATTTTGTGGATAATCATTACATGACTCATTCATGGATGGCTGCGACCATACCTTGTCATTATTATGGTCTTTTTAGCTGGGTGGCTGCGTCCATACCATAGACCATTCTCGCATGTCTTTTGGATGGCTGCGCCCATGCCTAGACTGCATGTGTTTGATTGTCAGAGATTTTCGGTACTTCCTGGTGGTGTTCCAGTTCGGCATGTTTTGTAAAGCATTTCACCCCTCCCACTCTCTCGGTCTTCATGCTTTAGGGGGCATCTGTTACACAGTAATTTATCACTGCCTTCCTGTCAGTCACCCTGCTGTGTCCAGAATTCACAATCACTAAGTGTTTGATCCCTGAACTGGCCTAAAAACCCATTTTTCCAAAGTTTTGTGCATCAGCGCGTCTGTTCCTAAAATAACCGCGATGACAGGCGCCTTCCAATGTATTCTGTGCGCTGCCATCGCGGAAGAACATCACTTTTCCGCGATGATGCACAGCGCGGCTTTCCCGTGTTCTTCCGCGCTGACATGACTTGTTCAGTTATTGATATGTGCTGACAGCGCGGCAGTCTCCCTATAATCCGCGCTGATCCAGTTTGGGCGAATTTGTTCAAACAACCAGCCTTCCAGATCTCTCCAGGCTTGGTTGTTAGCTTTGTGAATGTCGACTCCTTTCTATGGCATGTCTGTTCGACCCTTTGCAACTACTTCCCTTGAAGATAAGCTCATCCTTCCACCCTTTTAGGAGACTCCTTCTCCTATATAAGCTTCCACCATTACTATGAGCAGCTAGTTGGAACTAGTTAGACTTAGCTTGGATTGTACAGAGCTTGTAGTGCTCAGATTGCTGCTATAGGCTTGGTGTGTTAGGTGTGGAAGTGATTGATTGCTTGGGGAAGTTTGTTTGTGACTTTTGTGTGTGAGAGAGAGAGTTGTTTGTCTTGGGAGAACCATCCTCAAAGGTGAATGCTTGAGATACATGCTGACTGATCCCTCCTGAGAAGTTTATCGACGTCAGAACATTTGGTTGTACTCTTCTCTATTCTGATTAATAATAGATGACTGCTATTATTGTTCCATTCTCGTTTGTCTATGCAATGGGTAAATGTGAATTATGTCTTTTCTGACTGGCATATGGTTACTTTTACTAGATTTCACGCTTGCGTTTGCTTTCTCTTCGTGTGTGCAGGTATCTATTCGCGGAGATCGCGGAGGATTGTGACCAGCTGAAGCGAAGGAGCGAAGGCAACATCTCTTCGTCAAACGACAGCGCAGGAATCCAAGTAGGTGCTCTTTACTTCTTGTTTAATTGTAACTAGGAACATGCGTGGCAGCATTGTGTGATTGTTGCTAGACCCCTGCTGGGCTAGTAGGGATCGCCTCTATCCGTAGAGGGGATTTACCTCTCCAACAGTTAGTTTTGAGACGATATATATGAAAAATAAAAAAATACATAATTAGGAAACTTGTGAAAATAAAAGTACCTCTGTCGTCCCATTGTTCTCCCTGTGGAAGAACCATGTCCGGATCACCTCTGAAGTCCATTCCGGCATACGGAAAGTCCTGTATCACAAAAAGCTGGCCCTCTAACCAGTCAAAGTAACTATCTGAGAATCGAACCACTGTCGCACCCTCGTCAGGATGCCGGGCCATCACCGCAACCCATCGTATCAGCTTTGGCTGCCGAGGACCCAAGATATCAACAGTGAGTTGCTGAGGGATCAACATTGGAACTCTCTCCAAGGCAAAGCTCACGACTATAGGCCCATATCCAAAAGTCTTTAGTCGTCCGTTCTTTGCCTTGGTCAGTTGGCTCTTCATATGAGCCGACACAGCTTCACACCAGTTGAAAATGGTGCCTTGGTAACAGTCAATTGCCATCCGCATTTGGGATCCGGAAGCAATGTGTAAAGCGGCCGCGCCGCAAATTCTGGTAACCGTGAACGCTATGACTTTGAGTTCCGGTAGAGTGATGTGTTTTATCTCTATGCCTTTTGAATGGTGAGCCCCACGTGTGCACCAATCCTCGCGGAGACTATCAAGGGATTGGCCACCCGGCCTAGTCCCCGCAAGACTGAGTTGCTCACCTCTGTTCGGCAAGCCAGTGAGAAAGTATACATCCGAGGGCTCTATCTCGAGTTGGTGCCCTCCTATGTAAAAGCATTGTTCTTGAACGTTCCATCGCTCAACCAGCCATTCCAAGAATCTTACCTGGCCCCTCATGCCCGGTATGGTCCAATATTTGTATAATCCGCATGCTCTTAGGGCATCCAGAGAAGGTTGGTGATTTATTGCAGCTTCATCTTCCTCTACATGCTCTCTTTCTCTCCAGTCTAACATGATTAATGCCCTGCATATCAAAAATAGCAATTAGAAATTGATTTGGGAATTTTTGGTGGTTTTTTGAGAGAGTTGGGGTTTTGAAATGCGCACTTCTCGGAAGACGCACCCCGGCTTTGTAGCACAGGGCGCCCGGACGCAGCTGGACTGAAGGCGAGCTGCGTCTTCCGACCGTTTTCCCGTATGAGAAAAAGTCGGGGGACGCAGGTCACCCGAAGGGCACCTGCGTCCGCCGAGAGGCGCATTCCAAAACCAAAACCCCCCCAAAAAATGAAACTAAGACCTAAAAATTAATTCTAAACGGATAGAAATGCAGAGTAGGATGTGTAAAATACCTGGATGAGACGGTGTTCGATTCCGACGGTCAGATTTTCCGCAGCAACCACGGGAAGTTTCTTGTCAAAAGCTCCTTTTTCAACCTCCAAAGTCAAACGGTAAAAATGACATGGTAAGAGGTCTTTTTATAGGTTTTTTGGATGAATTAGTTCATTTTTTACCATGAAAAGATGTTTTTCAATGTATTTTTGCCTATTTTAAACAGGTATGAGTAATGTGTCACTTTTGTGCAGGACAAAGGGATTTCGAGGGAAATTGTAATTTTTTCACAAACAAAATATCAGAGTCATCTTTTAAGCCCTTTTCTGACTCCTAAAACATGAAAAGATCGCCGAGCGTTTCTTTTACACTCATTAAAACGGAATTAAAAGACGGTCCCCTTTTAGCTCTTTTCTGACCGTAAAATCAGGAAAAGATTACTGGGTTTTTGTCGTTTCAAACTCGATAAGGAAATAAAACGACGTGTCCTTGATCGCTTTTTACTTTTCAGGTCAACGACACTATTATGAAAGTACTCCTTGGTCGCAAGATCAAGCGGTTCCCCCAGGTATTATTTTATACTTTTTCGGGCTTGAGGGACACAAATATACGAAAAAGTTCAACGTGGAGTCTCCTTTAGTTTTTTCAGACTCTCTAAAATTGAAAAAAGCCGAGTTTCTCCTATACTGGGCTCGTTAAACTTTTACAGTAGAGGACCTGTTCAATTACAAACAGGAACGAACCACTCCTTCCTAGGGTTTGAATTTAAACTAGGTTGGACTCGTCCGAAGGATGAGCTTATAATCAAGCATATGTTATCCTCCTCAAGCTTGTTAAAAATAAAGAGGTACTTGCCAGAAATGGTGGGGGAAAAGAGAGAAGAATGAACCTGTTTGTCACCTTTTGTCTCAGAAGAAACTTTATTACCGCTCTTGAACACGACACTTTTCATTCACCTGGGTTGGGAAATCTTTTACCTCACAGTTGACCAAACCACTTTGAAAGTCTTTAACCGGGTTCCGGGATTAACTTTGAGTTATTCGTCACCAAGCCATCTGTTGTGTCGTTATGTGTTCAAGAGGTCTGCAAGAAAAACCTTCATCTGCAAAATACTTGTCATCCATTTGACCATCCCTGAGTCAGTCCTTACAGCAACATTTCTTCAACTTGAACAATGATTTCGTGTTGTGGGCTTGCCTGCAACGGGTTGCTTTCTATCGACATCGACACATTATCTAGAAAGATGACTTAGGAATCGACAGTACCTTGAAGTCTGCATGCATCAATGGCAGGTTTCTCGCCTTTGACGTCAGTTTACATCATTGACTTTCGATCAAAGGATTCCGTGAAGTGTTCGACATCAAAACATCTATTCACATTTCACGGGTTGTGCTTGGTACTTTGAGAACCATTGACATTACTGGTGGTTTCTCTCACGCTTGTTAACAGTTTGCATCATTGACTGGTAATCAAGTGGTTTCTAACATGTTCGACATCGAATCATTTAATCACATGGCTAGAATCGTACCAATTCGGGAAGTAGAAGTGAAGACCCTGGATCTAGTTTCTACCATCCAGGCTGCGAGGAGTTTTGTATTCATTATCTATGTAGACTAATCATAAACAGATGGCTGCGTCCATACTGTGTCTACAAAAGTCTATAAAAATGATGTACTACAAGATCATTCCTGTATCAGAATAGTTAGTCCATTAGTTAAAGTTTTGAATCTGAGTATGGGAATGCCTACCTCAGTGATGATATAATCTTATCCATGTATTTTGTGTTGAAAATTGCAGGTTCCAACCAGGCCATCCACAAGACAATCCTTGAAATGATAAAGCGCTTCACCCTTCCTAGAATTACAAAACCCTACTCTATTCCAGGCTTCGCACTTTAGGGGGCAATCTGTTACACTAAAAAAATGTCACCTTGACTACTTACAGTTAGTATGGCTCAAATCAACAGTCATGCTACCCTCTTAGGCAAGTCTCATGCCTCTGTTATCCATCTCAAACTCAAAGAAGAGAGAAAGTCTTGTAAAAACTATGTTTATCTCTGGGGTCGCAGGTTCTCTCTAGCCTTACCTGCGGGGACGCTGACCATGTTCACAAAATCTGCGTCCATGGACGCTCTGTATGTTAAGGGACAGGTGCGTCCCTCTGTAAAAGGCAAAATGCGCGAGTTTTATCTTGAAAAAGTTACTTGTGGTTACTTCTAGAACATTCTAGAGGTCGGTTTGATGAAATGGATGCGCCTCCAGTTGGTTCATGTATCTCTATTAAGGGGGAACTTATCCCATCAATAAGGGAGCTATCCCACCCAAAGAGGGGGATGATCCCATTGATAGTGGACCTGAATAACCTCTTTACAGCACTATAAATAAAGACATTGAGCCAGAGGGAGGGGAGGTTGGAGCTATACATTTTCTTTGGGTAAATGCTGCAGGATTTAGGTCTTCCATTAGAGCCTTTGTGAGGAGAGATTGTCTTTACTTGATTCTACTTGGAAGAGGGTGAGCTTTGTCAAAGTAGAGGAAAACCCTTGATGGACCCTGGGAGGAACTTGCACAACACCAAGGCCAGGTTGTAAGAGTTTCTTTGTTTCGTTATTAATACAAACTGGTTTATTTTTCTCAATAGCTTGTGTTAATGAGTTATTTCATGTGTTCCTTGGTCTGCATGTTGAATATATGTTTTATTATACGAAATGCAAGTGCTTGGTAATTGTTTGATTGTTTGTGGTTGCAGGAATTGACTTGAAGGAGGAGCTCATCCGGATCGTCAAGAACGGACTTCAACAACAGCGTTTTGGAATAAGGTAAGCCTAAACACTTGTAGTTTTCATGTTGTAAAAGGTGTATTTAGAGAAAGATCACTCCATTTTGTCTTGTTTGTCATTAGAATGTCTTAGACTTCTAGGAAGGTCAGCTGTGTCCGCACCCTTGACCAATTCCGTGTGACAGACAGGTACAGACCCTCTCATTTACAAAAGTAAGAGGGAGTTGGATTTTGAATTTCGAATGGTGGACTGCAAGCCTGTGACTACCCCAATGGAGCCTAAATTTAAGAAGCTATGCGGTAGTGCTACCAGGCCTGATTTGGGAAATGCCTCTGAGTTTCATCAACTCATAGTAGCATTGATGTTATTGGTGAACTCCCGTCCAGATATATTTTTTACAGTTAGCATGTTGAGCCAACATATGGCTGAGCCTCATCACTCACATTGGATTGGTGCCAAGAATCTTCTGAGATATCTTCGGGGCACAATCACTCATGGACTGAGATACACTGCTAGAGCTGTCAGGCTGCATTTTTATTCTGATGCTGATAGGGCAAGTAGTATGGAGGATCGCAAAACACTTTTAAATGTTGTTTCTCTTTGGGTTCTGCTTCGATATCCTAGATGAGAAGGAAGCAGAAGTCAGTTGTTTTGAGCACCGCTGAGGCCAGATTCTGTTAAGTTTTGGGTATGTACTATGCTTAGAGAAATTTATTTCAATTTTCACAAATAGCTCAATATATTGTTCAAATTAGAAATCACATCAGCATAATAGTAAATTGAAGATAGAACATAAACATAAATCACAGAAGACAAGCCAAGACAAGAGTACACAAGATGTGGTGCTAGCCAGGGACAAACCAAAATGTCGGGAAACCCTTGATCAATTCTTCTTATATGTTCTTCAATAGTTCAACAAAGAGAGAGAGAGATAGTAAATATACAACAGAAGTCAACATTTTGAATTATCTAAATAAGAGCATAGGTTATCTCTAAGAAGATGATACATGAGGTAGTTGAACTCAGTTGAAGACACGCTGCTTCAACTGATTCTCCAAGGTGACACCATCACCTATCATTGTGTTGCACCTCATCATCATGCTGCACCTCACTATGCTGCACCATGATGAACCCATCGTCACTATGTTGCATCTCATCATGCTTCATTAATCATAACTGTACCCATCACTGTACTGTTGCACTATGTTGAGCTCTTCATTGCATGCACCCAAATGCATGTTGTTGTTGCAATACCTCATTATCTAGGTGCTACACTACATTCTTATTGCTGCTATATGTCCATCATTACCATGTTGTCCCATTTTTGCACCAATTTCCAACAATACTGATCTACACCATGTTGCACTATCACTACTATTGTGTGCACTATGCTACACTGTACATCATGCTATGTATTGTTGCTCCTATGTGCACTATGTTGCACTGTACAACATGTACTCATTGCTGCTTCCATTGTTGTACCAATGTTGCACCAAGTACCATTGCTGCTCCTATGTACCATTGCTGCACCAATGTACCACTGTTGCACCAAGTACCACTGTTGTTATGACTGTGTTCTGGTTAGGGCACCATTGTGGCCCAAGTTAGCCCTAAAACATACCCACACAGTCCCTTAAACAACTGCGGCTTCCTCCACAAGTATCCTCTGCCTCCACGCTGCTGATATGAGCACTTTAATACCCTTGGACAGTCCTACGCATGCCCTGATTTGGTGTTAAGGCCTACGACCTACCCAAGGAGAAGTGGTGGCTCCCTTCACTATTGTTCTGGGCATAGACAACCCTCAATACACCCTACGTTTCCCTCCAAACAGCTTGTAGGGCTTGCAGCCTACCCACAACAACCTACACTGCCCTTCACCAATGAGTTTAGCACCCAAGAACACCTCTACGTAGGCTGAAACAACCTTCCCTTGTCTTGACCCTTTAGGGAGCTACCTTGGCCTCCCTTACAGCAAATTAGGCCCTCCAAAAGACCCATGAAACAAACCTCTATTACCTCATTGTTTAGTTCTCCTTTGTTGCGGCTAAGACAGAGCTTCCCTTGCCTCCAACGAGTTCCTTTTCTTATTGTGCATTGCTTGCTAGAGCATCTTCTAGGACTGCGTTTAGACTTCAAGATTAGGCTCCTTCCCTATTGCGTCTAGGGCTTACTCCTCTTAGAATTCTCTTCCACTAAAACCCAAAACAGGTGGAGAGAAATCAAGATTGAAGTGTGTTCTAATGACTGTCAAGTCACATCCTTTTATATTAAAACATTGAGCACATGTGAGGGTTATTTGGTTGCTGGGCGACCTTGACGAATTGTCCCAAAATATAAATAAATTCATATCTTCATGAATACTTATCGGAATCAGATGATCTTTAGATCAATCCTACACCTCTAGATGAGAGGGATCCAATAAAAATATTGGCTGCCATAAATAAGATTACCCATTGATGAGCCCCAGAAATGGGTAACTATATGGGCTCATTCTACCTATTATTTCCATTTAATCCACCATTCTTAATAGTTTTGTGCATGTTTTTGACTATGTTTATGCCAATAGACTTGATGGGGATAGTCACTTTGCCACATAGTCTAATGAGTTTTTATTGCAGATTTTTTGAACAATTTTGGACAAGGACCAGGAATTTATGAGCAAAATGGCAGCCAAACTCGAGGAAACAGGGTTGAGGACTTACAGGAGGGGTGTCTCCTTCATTAATGACCCCTTCCTCGAGTTCTCCATCAGCAGCTTGGAGTACAAAGGCCCACATTGATGATTCCAAGGGGAAACCAAGCAAGTCAAGTAGGGCTGCTGTTATCTTCAATTTTAGGCAGTCGAGTTCCTTAAGTTTAGGAGGACTATTGGGAGTCCCCACTTGTATAAATAAGAAGGCTTCAAGCCTCAGTAGGTTAGCCATTTCATAGTATATTTTCTCACTTTTGTGTAGCCTTGTACTCAGCTCATTTTCGAGCTCTTTTTGAAGACAATTTTGTGATGTAACTGTTATTTTTTGATAAATGAAGATGAATCCAGTTTTGAACCAGCACTGATCTTTTCTAGAGGGCTGAAGCTCTTGGGTTAGGGCCTAACCCAAGCTTCCCAGCACCTCCTTTGTGTATTTATATGCTTTTTCTTGCATTCATAAGATAATTTTTGTTGTTTAGGTTAATCTTGCTTTGGTAAAATAGGTTGCTTTTGATGGTTAGAATAGTTTTTGCTTCAAGTTGCTTAAGTAGGTTGCTGCAGTGACAAGAAAAGATACAAAAATGCTACTAGCAGGTCTTGATCTCCTTTCTCCCTCCTTGGGACCATGATTTGAGGTCAAGGCACTACTGTTGCCACCAAAAACACAGTGTTTGCTTTTCCAATGCAATTGCTAGTGTGATATTTCAAGTTGGAGAAGTTGATATTAGTTTGGATTCACATGCTTAGATCATTTCATGTTCATTTATCATGTCTTTGTCACATAATTTTCTATTCATAAAGTTTTGTTCAACATTTTTCTAGTTTTAGGTCAGAATTTAGGTTAAATAGACAAAACTCTATTTTTCGGTTCTTTCTTTGGTTAGTTTTGAGAAGTGTGCAGCTCTCTTGTAGAACATTCCAGCCTATCATTCCTCCATAACATAGCCTGTACTAGTTCATCTCTCAATATTTCCTCACTCATTCACCACATTTCGCTAATGTGCCCTAATTGTTGCGTTGTTCCATAGAATTGCTTTCTTGCCCTTTGAACAAATCCAACCATCTCCTTCATTCCTGATCTTCATTGACAAAGTTCTAGAACCCTCAACACCTTCATCTAGCCTTCATTTCCCTTTTCCCATCATTTTTCCACTTTAAAACCTCCAAAAACCACTTTTGGCCTCCTCATGTAGATCCTCCTATAGAACCTCCAGTAGATCCCCTGCATCCTCCTGTAGAAGTCCATGCGAGTGATTTTTCAAAGTCTGATCACAATGGGAGTCTCCAAAAGGGTACTAGGGACTTCTTAGGACCTCTCCACACCTTCCTCACCATTTGCAAAAGCCAACTCCATCTTCCTTTGCCACCAAACCTCTGCACAGTCACAACTAGTCAAACCATAAGCATAATAATTCTACATAAAAACACTCAAAAGTACAAAAATATGATTTAGTCTCATTTATCTTCAGAAGTAGCTTGAATGAATGTGATTTACCTCTTTAGTAGTCAATGGCACCCATTTTAGTAGTTTCCATCTATTTTCTTGCAAAATTAGGGTTTTCTAGGGTTTGCTAGGGTTTTTGTTTCATTTCAGTTGTCCTTCTCTTTCTGCAAGTAGAATAGCCCCTGTAGAGTTAGCTTTCTTCCATCACAATAAAAGTTTCTTCTGAGAACTCATAGAAGTTGGCTTAAGCTCCTAGTAAACTCGCGCCAGCTAATCAAGTGACAGCCACAGTAAGAGCTAGTACTTGTGCATACAGCACTGTCGCTTCCAAGTTTGTTACGAACTATCGGGTTGATAAAAGTAAAGAAGGAATCCCCAGGAGTTGCAGCATTATTGCTGCAATACCAAAGCTCACCACTCTTTTTGGCACCGTTGCCAAGGAAGCGTCAGAATATTTTGTGATTACTACTTTTCTTCTATTTTCTATTGCAACATTCTTCTAAGTAGTTTATTTCAGCAAAAGTAGAGTAGTTGTTTCATTTCAATTCTGCCATTTCAATTCTACAATTTCAATTTCAGCAAGCGTAGATTAGACATTTCCCGCTTTCCTTTCAATTCTGCAATTTCAATTTTAGCAAGCGTAGATTAGGCATTTCCTGCTTTCATTTCAATTCTGCAATTTCATTTCAGCAAGCATAGATTAGGCATTTCCTACTTTCATATCAATTCTGAAATTTCATTTCAGCAAGCATAGATTAGTCATCTCCTACTTTCATTTCAATTCCGCAATTTCCATTTCAGCAAGGTTTATTTCAGTTAGTTGCAATTTGTTGTTCAATCCATTTCATTTTTTGCAGGTACAAGCAGAAAAAGAAACAAAAAATCACCAAAAAAAAGTGATTTCCTTTCATGCCTCATAGGAACAGAGACAATTCAGGAAAATTCCTACCCAACACCCCCACCACATCACTGAGTCACCCTTCTCTCTTCTTTGGTGGCAACGATCTAGAAGAACGTATAGGTGAACCTCCAGAGATATACAAAGATCCTCGAACAGAAGAAGAGCAAGAAACCATTCCTCCTGAGACCATGGCTGAAAACATAAACGTTAGAGGAAATGGAGAAAGAATAGACGGTGCCTTTCCTATCCGAGAGACCAATGGGGACACAAAAATGAAAAACATAAGGCCTTAAGCCTTACCTCACTTCCATGGATTGACTACCGAAGATCCTGATACCTTCTTGTTTGAATTTGTTTTTCTTTGTCAAACCTATGACTATGCAGAAGACGAGCAGAAGTTGAAACTGTTTCCTTCTACCCTCAAGGATGCAACCTTACGTTGGTTCATGGGGCTACCTGGAAACAGTATCACAACTTGGGCTTAGATGCAGCAAGCCTTTAACAAGAAATATTAGGACTACTGTAGGTCAAAGGATACTAATGAAGAAATCTTTCGAATGACCATGGGAATTGATGAATCTTTAGAAGACTATGAAGAGAGGTTTCCACTCAGTTCTAAAAGGGCCAGGTGCACACTTGACCCTGAATCTCTGAATTTGGTTCTACTCAGAGGAGTCCCTCCACTTGCTGGCTGGGGGAGACATATACTAACTACCTTATGATGACATAAAGACTATGTTTAGAAACCATTCCAAGTCAACTAGAAAGAGAGGTAGAGGAAGTCAACCTTTAGCCAGTACATCCTCATCTAGTTCATCCCTTAGAAACAAACTTGAGAATCGGCTGGAATATTTCAAGAGCGAGGTGAGGCAGACTCTTTCCATGCAAATGGATACCTTGCATATCAAAAGGAAACAAGAGGAAGCAGAGAGGGCTTTGGCCATCTTTTGTCCCAGTTGCACTAGAAAGCATCCTAGGAATGAATGTCCATTGTACTCTACAGAAGTGTGTTTAGTCTGTGAAGAAGACCATCCTACGAATCAGTGCCCTTCCTTGCTCGGAATCAAAGCTGCATATCAGGGGGCTAAAGGAGCCACTGAACCACTCTATTTCATGAACCAAAGGAGGCCACATGGATCCAGACCTTAACAGTAGGGAATGCAAGGGACATCCCAAAGCTATTACAACCCTAATCAAGCCACTTCCATGCCTTCTTGGGGTCCCCCTACTCATCCTTCTTGGTCCACACCCCCTCCTTGGTCGTATCCTCCTCAATACCAGGATCCGCCAGTTGCTCACTCGTTTCACTCTTATGCTTAGCCACAGCCTCAGTGGAATGCACCTCATCAGGGGTGGAGGCCCCATTATAGCTCTCCTTCCACTCTCTTGCCTCCACCACCTACTCAACCACAACCATTACCTCCTGCTCCTCTAAGACAACCCCAAATACTTGCTCAACTGAACCTGAAGCCCAATAATAGATAGGCCTAGCAGGTATATAGTGGAGAAACATCATGCCCGACCTATGTTATGGAGATTCAGGAGATTAACCTACGATCTGGGAAGGTTCTCCCAGATATCCAACCTCCTCCTAAGGAGGACGAGGAAGAAAAACATGAAAGTGAACCAAAAGTCATTCCACCCTTTCCTGAGAGACTAACTGGAACCACACAACCGACCCCAGAAGAAACTAAACTTTTGGGAGAATTGAAACAGTTATGTGTAAAGATACCGCTTCTCCAAGCCATAAAGGATGTGCCTATATACAACAAGATGATTAAGGAGAAGTGCTTCAGGCACCCAAGTAGTGGCAAGAGAGATGCCACAACTATCAATGTCATAGGACAACTGTCTGACCTGATGTTAGGGCAGGTAATCTGTCTGAAATATCTAGACCCTCAGAGTCCTATAGTCGATGTCCACATCAATGGCACCATAATCCCCCATACCTTGATTGATCTAGGGGCTGCCATTAATGTGATGACCAGGGACACTATGCTCAAACTCAACCTTCAGGGTTCCCTAAGAAAGACCTCAACAATACTACAGTTAGCAGACCACTCCACCATGACCCCTGAGGGGATTGTGGAAGATGTAATGGTCTCTATTGATTCCTGGGAGTACCCTGCTGATTTCCTGGTTCTCCAACTAAAGGCAAATCTCACTGGGTATCCTCTCATCCTGGAAAGACCTTGGTTGGCTACTGCAGATGCCTATATCAGTTGTCGAGCTGGGAACATGAAAATCAAGAACGGGCATATGTCCAAACAGCTAGTCCTCTATCCTCCTGCCCAACCTCTGCTAGAACATGATTTAACTCTCTAGTTGGAGGAGGAAGATGAGGATGAAGTCTATTCCACACCATTTTGTACAGTAGAGACTACCATGGGGGGTCCACAAACCGAGGATGATCTTATTAAGAACTTGATCCAGAATCCACCCCCCAATGTGTTTCCATTAGAAGAACTGGTGGAAGAAACCCAAGCCAATCCTTTAGTTGATCTCTCTGTGGATAATTTGACCTCTCTTCAAGTTAATAATGTGGAATTCAGCCCAGAAAAAACCTTGAAGATCAACTCATCCCTATCCACCTCTCAGGAGAAAGAACTGTGTAGCTTATTGAAAAATCACGTGGATGCTTTTGCTTGGAGCTATAAGGAGATGAAGGGAGTCCACCCTTCAGTCTATACTCATCACATTTACATTAAAGAAGATTGTAAGCGAGTCAGGCAACCTCAAAGGAGGATGAATCCAGCTCTTAAGGACATAGTAAAAGAAGAACTGCAAAAGTTACTGGATGCAGGATTCATCTACCCCATCTCCGACAGTGAATGGGTTTCTCCTTTGGTGCTAGTGCCAAACAAAAACAGGAAGTGGAGAATCTGTGTATATTATCGGGAACTAAACAAGGCCACCAAGAAGGACCATTTCCCTTTGCCTTTCATAGATCAAGCGTTAAATGGCCTAGTAGGGAAGAAGTTCTTCTCCTTCCTAGATGGGTTTAGCAGGTACAACCAGATCCAAATTAGCCTAGAAGACTAAGATAAGACAACTTTCACTTGTCCTTGGGGTACTTTTACCTACCGGGTCCTTCCTTTTGAGTTTTTCAATGCTCTCGCCGCTTTCCAGAGAGTAGTATTGAGGATATTTGTTGAATTGGTTCATGATTCAGTGGAAATCTATATGGATGACTTTACCCCTTATCGTTCTAACTTCCAGGAAGCTTTGACTAACCTGGGAAAAGTTTTAGCTAAGTGTATTGAAATGAACCTGTCCCTCAGTCCTAAAAAATGCGAATTCCTAATGATTGAAGGGACTGTACTAGGTCATACAATTTCTCAGCAAGGATTACAGGTGAATTCCAACAAGATTGCTATCATTCAAAGGGTCCCACCTCCTCAGAAGGTAAGAGATGTTCGGAGTTTTCTAGGCTTAGTAGGGTACTATAGGAGATTTATTAAGGATTTTAGTTAGCTAGCCTCTACATTGTTTGGTCTTTTGGGAAAATATGTTGAGTTCATATGGACTGACAACTGTCAAGAGGCTCTGGATGCCTTGAAAGGTAAGCAGGTAACTGCCCCAATTTTGAGAGGTCCAAACTGGGCCCTACCTTTCCACATTTACACAGATGCCTCGAACAAAGCGATAGGAGCAGACTTAGGGAAAATTGATGAGAAGCTACCTTATGCCATATACTTTGTGAGTAAAAACCTGTCCAAGGTAGAATTAAACTACACTATAACCGAAAAGGAGCTCCTAGCTATAGTCCATTCCCTAAACAAGTTTAGACACTACATCACCGACTATCAAACATTTGTACACACTGATCATGCTGCAATTAGGTATTTGATGAATAAATTAGATGTAAATGCTCGTATCATTAGATGGTTACTTTTATTGCAACAATTTGATTTGACAATTGTTGATAAGCCAGGCAAGGAAAATGTTGTTGCTGATTTTCTGTCTAGAATAGATTTGTTTGCAGGTGAAGAAGGAATGGTGGATGACCAAATTCCAGATGAATTCCTATTTGCTACTTCAGTACTCTCTCCATGGTTTGCTGATATAGCAAATTATTTGGTTTCAACACAGTTTCCGCCACACCTGTCTTCAAAAGAGAAGAGCAAGATCATGAGGAAAAGTGCCCCATTCGCTTGGATTGGGGGCAATCTTTATAAAATTGGCCCAGATCAGATTTTGAGGTGATGTGTCAGGGAGGAGGAAGTTTTTGACGTCCTCCTAACCTATCATGATGGGCCCTGTGGGGGCCACTTTGTAGCAAAGAGGACTGCCTTCAAAATTCTGCAAGAAAGTTACTATTGGCCCACTCTTCATCAAGATGTCAGGAGATATATCAGCCAATGTGACCGATGTCAAAGGATGGGGAAGCCTACTCCAAGGGATGAGATGCCCCTGCAACCTCAGGTGATTATCGATCCATTTGAGAATTGGGGCATGGACTTTGTGGGTCCTATCAACCATCCTTCAAAACATAAATCTTACATCATTATGTGTACTTATTTTCTGACAATGGGCAGAAACAAAGGCGATCAAGGCTACAACAGAAGAAAAAGTAGCTGAGTTTTTGAGGGAAAATATCTTCTACAAGTTTGGCTATCCGAGAGAGTTATTCACAGATCAAGGGAGTCAGTTTACCTCCAATTTGGTTGAAGACCTACTCACACACCACAAGATTAAGCACAGAACTTCCACCCCTTATCATCCACAAGCAAATGGACATGTGGAAGTCACTAACAGAGCTTTGGAAGGGATTTTGACTAAGGTAGTGAGCAAAAGTAGAAAAGATTGGGTAGATCAATTGGTTGAGGCCACCTGGGCCTATAACACCACCTGGAAAACTACCATAGGGTTTACACCCTATGAGCTAGTCTATGGGAAAAAGGCTCTGCTGTCAATAGAATTGGAATATAACACATTAAGGATGGCAGCTCAGCTGGACCTATATCTCAGACATGCACAAAAGGAAAGATTGATTCAGCTAAATGGATTGGATGAACACAGATTGCAGACCCTTATCTACTTAGAGGTAGTTTGACTTCAAAGAAAAATATGGCATGAAAGACACATCAAAGAAAAACAATTCCAACAAGGAGATTGGGCGTTGTTGTATGATTCAAGATATAAAGACTTCAAGGGAAAATTGAGGACAAGATGGCTGGGACCATACACAGTAGAAAAATGCAATGACAATGGTTCAGTCCTTATCTGGACCATTGATGAAGAAGCCATCCCCATGCTCGTCAATGGGCATAGGTTGAAGGTATACAGGAAGCCCCTTTCCAAGTAGGAATTCATTGAGAATCTGGGTAAAACAGTGTTGGTAGTGGAGTAGGTCCTTGTCTCCACTCCACCAACACCCTGAACCAAAAAAAAAAAAAAAAAAAGAGAAGAAGAAGAAAAAAATAGAAAAAGAATAAAAGATCTTTGGGTGAAAACCTCTTTGAGGCACCCAGGGCAGGTAGGGAGGGTGAAAATCTCTTGGAGGCACCCCAGTTGTCTCATACAAAAAAAAAGAGAGAGAAAAAAGAAAATAGACAAAAAAAACCTAACTTCTTTTGAATGAATTGCAAGTTGTAGGAGGGTCACACAAGAGAAAAAGGCATGGCCAGGCTGCATACACCCTTCATAGTCCATCCCTCCATCGCTGCTATCCTTTCCCAAGCCTTTGTCTCATTTGTTCTGAAAATTTCGCATCTTACAGGAAACTCTGTGTATTCTATAGGAGGCTCCTGTAGAAACTACAGGAAGCCCAGAATCAAGTTTAGAGAAGAACCCGCGGGCTAGAAATTTGTCTAGAAGGCCTGTGAACCTCCCTGCCACCATCCATCCACCTAACGCTCCATTCCATCCCTACACACCCACATTTCCACTCACTTTTTCTTTCCCTGCACAGACAAATACAGAAATTATGTTTCTTTCACTCTGTAAACATAAAAAATGATGATAAATAAAGCAGCAACATTCTTTACTTACTCTTACCTGATGCCTTCCAGCTATTATTCCTTTCATTCAGAACCTTCTTCAACTATCTTTTTAGCCCTTGCCCAAGCATCAGCCTGAAATTTCAGAAGGAGAAGCAGCTATAGAAAATCCTGCAGGATTCTTGTAGCAGCTGATCCCTTTGAAAAACAAACTCCAGAGACAGGGATAGCGTAGCCAGGATGTATGCAACATGCAAGGAGTAGAGAATGATCGAGCAATCACCAGCATAAGCCAAAGGCCGAGCATGCAGATCACCAACAACAATAGCAACGAGGAAATGAAGTGCTAAAGTCCGAAGCATGTAAAGCACAACAGCGACTAACAGGCAAATGGCTAAACCTATTCCTCGATTGCATGGATATTATTTAGGAACTGCATGAACTATTGGAATGGTCACGATTAAATGGAAATCATGTCTAGCTAACTGGCCACCCTTGTTTAGTTCAAAACACCCTCGTGGAGTTCAAATGAGCCTCGTCCAATTCAAACCACAGTTTAGATACGTAGTTAGCATGTGTGGCTCGTTAACTCGGGAAGAAAAAAACTCAGAACTAGTAGTGGTGGCAGCATATAATGGGAATAAGGGAGGTGATGGCGGTCAGGCAACATGAAAAGCCATAATGACACTGGCGTAGGACCAATGGTCTGGATGGAGATAACGTACCCATCTGGCCACCTCACCTCCTCATCGCAGATTACGCCATCAGCTTAATTACAGTGCGGTCTAAGCCTCCACCACCTTTTGCTTCATTTGAATCGATGAGTTCTCGACTGCAGCACTCACCTACCACCTTCAAGACAGCAAACCAGTCGTTTTCTGCCAGTTTTTTCAAAACCCTTCCACCTATCGGGATCTACAGGAGCAGGAACACCGTTTACAAGAGGCTTTCTACAGGAAGGCCAGAGAGCAGCTCTGCAGAAGAAAAATTCAGAATTTTTGTCAAATTCGAGCTTGAAAAGAGGTAGGCTCGGGAACCCAATCTGCATATGATATATCTATATAAGGTGGTGGATTAAAAGTTAAGTATTGGGTTGAAAAAGAAAGGAAAGAGAAGCTTAAAAGTCTGCCTATGTTTTCCTAAATTCCATACAGTCTCTCCATTTTCTTCTCTGTGCTCAAAAATTTGTTTTTTTTTCTTTCCTTTCCCGAATTCTCCTAAAAAAAGGGATGCAACCATAGAAACCAAGCCTGTGAAAAAAACGAATTTGCAAGTCTGTCTACTCTCTGAAAAAACACTGTGTTATATATTCTCTCTTCTGTTAAAGTATTGATTTTTTTCCAAAAATTGAGAAGCAAATTCAGGTTGAAAACAATTTGAAGAGAGGGAAAAATTGAAAATTGATGTTGTGAAAGAGAAGCACACAGAAAATTCCCTCTCTGGTTTAAAAAAAAAAAAAAAAACAAAACTCAGCTATCCTTCTGTTTCCGGTTTTGAAAGTTGCTGCCTTCTTCCTCACCTGAGCATTTTCAGAAACCACTAAACACCATGCCAGGAGGTTTTATGAGAAAGGAGCCTTTGAACTCCAACGAATTGCATGAACAGCCTGAAGTGGTGGCCCTCTTCACCAAGGAAAACTTGATGTCTTTCTTTGAGAGAATTCATGGATATGATGAGGAGGTGACTGAAGAATTTTTAATGTCCTTAAGACCCCATTCGAAAACACATGCTACAGTCAGTTTCAGGGGTCTGGCCCTAGAGCTTACACTAGATTTTATCAGAAAAATCACAGGTCTTCCACTTGGGCTCCCTTGGAGCAAAGAGGAAAAACCATTGGGACAGGTTGCCAAAAATACATTCTTTTACCCTGATGAACATAATGTAGAGGATAAGAATAGGGTCAGAAGGACAAGTTTACCTCATCCATGGGGTGAAGTCAGCTACCAGATCATGAAATATATCACTTGTGAAGGAAGATATAGTATAGTCTATGGTTATCACTTCAGATTATTGCAGGAATTAAGATATGGAATGGACCTACCTGCAGCTAGAAATCTCAGTCTGCCATATTTTCTCCTCCAGTCTTTGATAGATTGTGGCACCAAATTGAATGCATGGGTTCCAGACCAACTGGCCCACCATGGGCTCATTAAATTGTTAGTAGAGGATGCCCTCCACACATACACCATCCCTATAGCCTGGGAAATTTTTAGGAATATGACTAGGGAAGACGACATAAAAACTCTCCCAGATGAACTTAGTCCATCCGGCAGTGAAGAGGAGGAGTAGATAGAGGAACTTGAAAAGGAAATTCATGAGGAGGCACAAAATATTCAAAAAGAAGGAGAAACAGAGAAGAAACAGAAAGAAGAGGAGAAGCTTGACAAAACCACAGTTGAACCTAAGACAGAAAAGAAAATAGCATCAAAAGTAGAGAAGAGGAAGAGGACAAAAGCTAACAAGAAGAAGCTCAAGAAAGCTCAGAAAAAGACTGCCATAGGAAAGGTAGAGACTCAGCAAGAAAAGGAGAAGACACCACCAGAGATAGCAGAGACAAAAGCAAAAGTAGCAAACATAGGAAAAACTATAGAAGATGAAGGAGAAGAACAACAGGAAGAAATATCCCCTGAAACACTAGCAAGGGAAGTAGCAGTTGTGCTTGCTGCATTGAGCACTCCAACTAAGCAAAAGGGAAAATGAAAAAGACAGACATCTATATATTTGAAAGCCCGGAGGAGCACCAGGATTAAGGTGGGCTAGCCCCATCCACCATCAAAAGAACCCATTATCATTGAGGATGCACCTATTGTGAAGAAAGGAGGAATCTCCCTCCAAAATCTCTATCACCTATTGTTATAGACATTTTTGGGCATTGCAACCCCGAGCATAAAATGTCCATAAACCAAGGGCTCCTAAGTCCCTAAAAGTGTTGTTCCAACCCCTAAAGCAACAAGGTCAACTGATTACAGCTTCTCCCAGAAGTTCTCCATGAAAAACTACTCAGAACTGGTCAAAACAGGATCATTTCACCTGCTCCATAGGCAAAGTGCGTTGCATCTCACCTAAGTACACTCAGTAGGTGCGTTGCATTTCAAAAAGCCCTTCTATGGGGTGCGATGGGCGAGAAGAGACAAATGGCAGTGTCAATCCGCGAGGTGGAAAAGCATGGAATCTTCCAGAAACTTCTCCCGTGACACTTGCCTCTCTGAATTTGACCAGGGATGAGTAAGAGATCATCAATCTCCAAGTGGAAGCAAGAACTATCAGAGGGAAGACACTAATCAAATTACAAGCTGACTCATCTCCCTTACAGATATCTATATATGGATCCCTCATCTCAGAGATCTGGAAGCTGGAATTTTGCATCTTGTAAGGAATTGCTGTTGGTTTATTGGTGTGAGATCATAGTGTTGGGTGATCTAAGCTTGTTATGAGGTGAAGAAGGGCTTCTTCTTGCTGAGAGGATGATGCTGGGTCAGAACAACTGGTTGTAACTCTCTTGGATCTTTCTTGATTATCAATATAGCTATTCAAGTTTTCCTCCATACTCTTGTGTGATTTATGTTTTACGCATTTGTATGGTCAATTTACATCTGATCCTAAATTGTTTATGATAATAGATCCATGTTCTCGTATAGTATTGTGTTGCTTTGATTCTACAGGTACTGTATGAAGTTGGGTATACAAGGAAGCAAGTAGCAAAGGACTATCAGAAGAGAGAGGAATCGAGCAAGGAGACAAACGCAAGACAGAGGTTGGTCTCCTTTATTCTTCTCTAATCTATCTTTCATAAAGGAAAATGAAAGTAGTCTTTACTTTGTTTGTTTCTAAGGTAGCCACTAGCCTTAGTGGGATTAGCAATTCTGCATAGACACTTTTTGCATAGATTGTTTGTCTATCTACATTTGTTTACTTTATAAACTTATAGACGGAGCCTGAAGTTGAGCCAGGTAGCTTTCGAACTGCATTTGCTATGCAAATGCAAAGTAGATAAATGCTGCTTCAGTCAATCTTTGGGTTTTGTTTATGAATTAAACAACTGATTTACAAACTCTCTAATTTCCCTTGGGGTGGCTCTAGTAACCTCTTTAGATCTACCCTTGTTGTTGTTTTACTGATTACCACTTGCTCGGCCAAAATCCCTGAAATGAACTGCAAACTGTGACCCGGAACCCAAGCAAAGTCTCGTCCCTAGCCCACCACACTCTCTGTTCTGTGAATGTGAAATTCAGTGCACTTCTCGAGTGTAGTAGGTGTGCTGCATTTCAAATTCACTGTGTTACAGGTGCACTGATCAGACTAGGCATTGTTCCTGAATTTTGGTTTCTGTTCACTCTTTTCAGATCTATTAAAGAATTTTGCTACCTGTAATCAGTACACCTCTATGTGAAACCCCTTTCCTTGCTGTTATTCCGCCTCCATTGTGCAAAGAACTGTAAGTGTTTTTGTGTATTTGTTGAGTCATTTTCAATTCTCCTTTGCAAAAAAGTAATGTAATTATACTGTCATTTCTTGATTTGAAAGTGTTGCAAGTGTCTTTTTCAGTCATAAAAGAGAGTCTGATTGCTCTTGATAGTTTATTACCCTGTTACTATTGTATTTGATCTGAATTAGTAGTTTTCCTAGTGTCGAAAGCAAGTTTTCATTTCCAAGTCACAAAGCGTTGTCATTGTCTTCGTTTTAATTTTGAAAAGAAACCTGTTAGTAATTGTCGCTTTGAAAATAATTCAGATTTGTGCATTAGCTTTCTTTTTATCATTCACATATTAAGAAGGCTGAAAACAAATACATGCATGTGCATTTGCATTTAGACTGTTTGATTGGTTTGATTTAGGACAATGCATATAGTGTGTGCTCTTTGCTCTTTGTTGAAAGAATTCTGTCTTTCTTTCCTTAGTAGCTAGGATTTTCATTGCACAAAGAAGATAAAAACACTGTTTATCATCTTAGATTGCATTTTAGGAATTGTACATCTACATCACGCGGTGAACCTGAAAGGAAAATTTCTTAAGCAAGATCAACTATAAAATAAATTTAATGAATCTAACAATGCTTTGGAACCTAACGCACAACATCTAGAAGTCTAGGCTAGAGACGTATTCCGGCGTCGTAAAACCTGGTAACTGTTGTTCTCACTGTTGGTTGGGTGATTCCTCTACTTTGAGACGATAAGTGCCAATACGGACTTGTGCTCCCACGTACCGTCGAGTATATTTTGGGAGACCACAATAGGCTTAATCCTTTATCCATAGAAAGCCGTGTCTGCCGCCCTATCGATCGAAATGCACTGAACACAGCATTCAGGAAGATTGACTGCCGTACCGTAAAAAGTATTCTGCAGTTTTGCGATTAGTTTGGTAATCCCTCTGCCTAGATTTCTAGAGCAGTCCCTTTCATTCCTTTTCAGACTCCTTAACGGAAAAGGTCCATCTGAGCACTTGTCACTTCAGGCTCATTAAAAATCGAAGGCGACTAGAGTCATCTTTTGTTTTTTCTCGACTCTTTAAAATTGAAAAAATAAGTTGTGTCAAAGCGTCTAAAATTCATCTAATTCGGAAATATACTTCCCCTTGATTTTTAGTTGATCGAGTAATCTGCAATTGTGGAAGAAAGTCAATTGAAACCCCATCGTTCGTGGAGGCTTATGAGTCAACCGTCTTTGTCTCCGGAATCGAAACTATTACAAACAAAGCGAACTCGTTTAACCGGTTCCAAATCTCCTGGTAAAGTTAGAACAAGTATTCCAACGACATCAGAGACTCCGGTTACTCCAAACATTTCTAGTATCCCTGCCTTTACAGAAGAAGTTCAGCAGCCACCGAAGGACAGTAGTACTGATCCTAGTCTAAGGGTAAACACTTGTGTTACTGAACCAGTTTCATCTACAACCGGTTCGGAGAGTGTTGTTCCCCAAACATCTGTCGCTGCAGATTCCATACCTTCTTTGGCACCAAAAATATTTTATGGACCTAACGGTGTACCTCTTCCACCTGGTCTGATTGCTATAGAGGAGATTGTGGAGGATCCTCCATCTAGTACTCCATCGCAATTTGGAGTCGGGATCACTTTATATCCTTCTTCATCAGAAATTAGTCTACCGCCATCGGAAGCTCCTGTAGAATCGATAGGTAATCTTTTGGATAGACTAGAGATGTCTGAACAACCGTCGACGTCTAGGACTGTGTCGTCCGACACAGCGACAACAGAACTTCCTGCCGCCACTCCAACAATGTTCACCGATATACCATCTGTCCCAACTAGCTCTCAATCACTGGAAGGAGCCCACTTAGGGGCTATTTCGACAGGATGGTCCGTTCCTGTTTGTTCATCTGGAATAGTATCCGGAAACTCTTATGTTGAGTCTCAACAAATTGATCCTTCAGGATGTCAATTTGGGTAGTCCGGTCCTCAAGGGAAAACCATTCCTTTAAGTACCGGATTACCACCGTATGGGGGGCAGTAAACCCTTTCATTGTCTCCTCCGGGAGGACAGCCATACGAGAGTTCAAAACAAAATTCAAGTTATGCTGGAATTACATCTAGCGGTTGGGTACCAATAATACCTCAACAACCAAGAGTTGTATATTCGATGCAACAATGTTTACCTATGTCAAGTATACCAACTATGCCAGCTATCGTGACGGTATCGCAAGTACAAGCGATGCCTGTTGTATGCCAACCTCAGGTTTCTCAGGTTGTAATGCAACAGCCTCTTGACCCTGCGACTCAACCACAATCGCCGACTGGTGGAATGACACAGGCCCAAACGTGTACAATTACCCCTCATCTTGGTCAAATAGATAGTATTGGGCAACAGCACATGGCTTCACAGCCATGGCTGGTGCAATACCAACAACTGCAATTCCAACAAGTATACCAAGGATCTGAGCAACAAATCTTTGCAAATAGTGGGCAGCCGTATATTCAAAACGGTCAAAATCAACCATTCTATAATGGTCATGCCCATCAACCTTACCAAAGTTACCAACATCAAATGCATTATGCTGGTATGCAAAGACCAACTGCTCAAGCGATTCCATCTTATCCTGGGTATGCTTCACCTAACCTGAATCAACATTTACCCTTCGTGGCGACTTTAGAGTTACCGGATCTAAATCGGTTAACAAACGATCCAATCGCTTACGCCCCTTGGTGGCCAGCAATTCCGCACAAACTTCCGTCGGATATTCCTAAATTTAATGGAAATCTGGGTGAAGGTCCGTCGAATCATGTGATGACCTTTCATCTGTGGTGTTCAACAAACACCCTAAACAATGATTCAATTAGGCTTCGCCTTTTTCAGAGGAATTTAACTAGTCCGGCAGCAAAATGGTATATCGAATTGCCTAGAGCTTCGTTTGACAACTTCAGTACCCTAGCCACAACCTTTTTAACCCATTTTCAGTTACCGATAAGGTATGAAACGGGAACAGAACTTCTTACCAATTTCAAACAAATAACGGCCACTCACATATCTGATCATATTCATGAGTGGCGACGTCATCATAGAATGGTAAAAACGTATGTTCCTGATCAGATTTTGGCTGAATGGTTTATTAAGTATTTGTTACCTTCCATTATAGAAGATGTGGCAAAAGGGGGAGTCGTCACCGAAGAGCAGGTTATTGCTCGTGCGCAATATCTAGACTTGATTTACACTCAGTCTGGCACACTCTACGATAAAATACCTGACGCTCCCAGACCGGAATTCTCGATCCCTCCTCCTCCTAAATCAAACAATGACTCTCATGCCGGCGATGGCGTGATTGGCGCAACAGACACGAAATTGATAAAGGCTACATCTAAAAAGGCCCGTAATATTTCTAGTCAAAATGCAAAAGAAGAACTTCTTGCCTCGGAAGTAAATGCCGTCTCGACTGATAAAGGCAAAGAAACCAAGCAACCAGGAGGCAAGAAGAAAAGCAAAGGGAAGAAGAAGAAACAGGAGGAATCATCTCCTGAAAAATCTTCTACAAAACCTTCTGGAAATAGGAAACCAAATCATCCATGCTTTATATGCGATGAGGATCATTGGACAACAGATTGTCCATAGAAAGCTGAGCTTAGAAAACTCTCCAAGAGTTCAAAAACTTCGGCGGTATTAACTGATCCATTTCCAAACCCAGGAACAAATCTGGTTGATAGTGTAAATGCTTCCCCGTCTCAAGTGCTAATGTTGTCAGTCTCCAAACAGCAAAATGATGCTTTGATATCGACAAGAAACAAAGTTTATGGGAATCCACAGCTGTCGAACAACAAAGATAAAGATCAACCTAGTAGTTCGACAACAACTTCGACAGAAGTTGCGCCACCCATCATTCCTGAACTGACAATAAAACCACCAAAGGGAGTGGTACAAAAGTTAACATTTAATCCTCATGCCAGAGAAGCACAACATTATAATATAGTGGAAGATTTGGCCCAATCGCCATCCGCTATTTCGACAGTAGAGGTACTGCAAAATTGCCCATCCCAAAAGTAGGCTTTATTATCAGCTATCGGTGGGATAGACCCAAAGGATTCCAATCTTGTGTCATTTAATCATAAAGGATACGATCCTCAGTTACCAGCTCAACTTTCTTTCCTCATTCAAGTGAAAGCCCTCAACAAAACCGTTCACCGAACAATTATTGATGAGGGGGCATCTACATGTATTATGTCGATGAGTTGCTGGAAAACTTTAGGATCTCCAACCTTGTCGCGATCTTCGACGACATTAAAAGCATTTGACAGACGAACATATACCCCATATGGTATTCTAAGTAACTTGCAAGTTGAACTAGGGGGGGAAACAATAGAAATAGATGTTGAAGTAATCGATGGAAACCTCGATTACAACATCCTACTGGGAAGACCATGGATATATGCTATTGCTGCTGTTGTGTCGACCTATTTTAGGAAGATTGCATTTCCCTTTCAGGGAGGGATTACAATCATCGATCAACAAACCTTCCTCCCCAATGGTTCTCAAGCTACGGGAAGCATTCCAATGATCCATGGAAGCCCCCATTCGCTTCAAAATATTGGAGTAGGCCTACTAAAAGACCCTATATTAATGGGAACTTTTGCCCTTCCACCTCCAATAAATCTAGCGGAAGTAGCATCGGTAGGAACCTGCAATATGATATCTTCGATTAAAAAGATCTCAGAAAACGATATAAACATGGATCATACGCAGGTATTGCCTCCAAGCCCAATGGAAATATTGTAGCAATCAATGTTCCTAGCATGGGAGGTAAACCCAAATCAACACTCATCAAGCGTTTGGATAGATAGGTCTAAGGAATATGGCACCCCTAAAGATCCTTGGTCACGAGTGCATTACACCGACGAAGGAATTGTTCAATCAATGGTAATTGGGGGGTCACCATGGGAAGATTACCACCATCGTTCCCTTCTTCCGGATTATGAAGAAGATACTCTTGATGACCTTCATCATCCCTCAGTTTTTGATTTCCTATCAAATATTGTAAACACGGTGGATTCTGAGCGAAACTTGTCCAACATTGAAGAGACTATTGCCATAAATATCTCAACCAAAACAGATGTTGTAGAGAATATTTATGTTGGAAAATGTTGTTCTCCTTCAGAACTGGAAATATATAACGCTCTTTTTCGCGAATTCAGAGATGTCTTTGCTTGGTCATATGAAGAAATGCCAGGCATTGACTCGAGTATCGTTGAACACGAAATCAAGATGTATCCAGATGTCAAACCAGTAAGAAAGCGGCTACGGCAGGTGCACCCCAAGAAAGCCGCTGCCATCAAGGCAGAAGTTGAAAAGCTTCTCCATGCTGGTTTCATTTACCCGGTTCCCCTAACCAATTGGGTACCGAACATTGTTCCTGTTATGAAAAAACAAGGAACAATTAGAGTGTGCGTCGATTATAGGGGTGTAAATCAAGCTTGTCCAAAAGAAAACTATCCTACACCCTTTATTGACCAGATAATTGATGAATGCGCCGGATGTGAAATCTTTTCATTTATGGATGGATTCTCCGCGTATAATCAAATAAATATCCACCCATAGGACCAGTCAAAGACTGCATTTATTTATCTGTGGGGCACATTCGCATATCGAAAATTACCCTTTGGTTTAAAGAACGCAGGGGCAACATTTCAGAGGGCAATGAATTATGCCTTCCATGACATCAAAAACATCGTTCAACCATATCTCGACGACCTTCCGTCTCATTCACGAAAGCGGACTGATCATCCGCAGCATTTAAGAGCGATATTTCTACGTTGCCGACACTACAAGATACGACTCAATCCACACAAATGTGTGTTCTGTGTCAGTTCTGGTCATTTGCTTGGCTTTGTAGTCTCAAAGGACGGGATTCGTCTCGACCCATGTAAGGTTTAGACAATCATAAATTTGCCTCCACCTTCGAATTTGCTTCATATTCAGAAACTCCAAGGGAAAGCAAACTTTCTGAGGAGGTTCATTCCAAATTATGCCGAACTTGCTAAAGGTTATACGCGTCTATTGAAAAAGGAAGTGCCCTTTGTCTGGGATCAGGTTGCGCAAGCTTCCTTTGATGCTTTGAAAGAATCTCTAATGAAAGCATCATTAATGTATGCTCCCGATTATCAAAAAGACTTTAACCTGTATCTGGCTGTAGTGGATACAACCATCGCAATGGTTTTAGTTCAAGAAGACAACGAAATTGAACATCCTATATATTATTTGAGTAAGAACTTAAATGATACAGAAAGCAAATATTCTTATGTTGAAAAGATAGCGCTCGCAGCTGTTCAAGCGATACAGATATTTCGACACTATGTCCTCTTTCGAAGAACTACCATTCTGTCAGATTGCAACCCCATGACTTATATATTGTTGTGACAGTTGCTGGGGGGAAAATATTCAAAATGGATAGCAATTCTACAAGATTTTGATCTGGAATTTGTAAAATCCAAATCAAAGAAAGCCCTTGTTTTCACAGAATTATTATGCGATCTCCCATCGTCGTCCAACGATGAAACATTCGAAGAAACAATTGTGGATGAATATTTGTTTATGATATATTCAAGCAATCCGTGGTATGGAGATATAATAATTTATCTCCAAACCCAAAAATATAGGCCTAATACCTCCCGCTTCGAACAAAAACGTATTCGATACCAATCAAAAGACTACATGATCGTCGGTGATACACTTTACCGTCGTGGTGTCGATACAGTTCTGAGGAGGTGCCTCACCCATGAGGAGGCCGAAAAGGTCCTGAATGATTGCCATTCAGGTGCGTGTGGGGGGCATCAATCCGGTTACACTACAACGCAAAAATTTTTACGAGCAGGATACTTCTGGCCAAAAATGTTCAAAGATTGCATAACCGCAGTCAGAAGTTGCCATGCTTGTCAAATTTTCGATAGCAAAACCAGAAGACCACCCGCACCTCTACAGCCAATAGTTGCTGTTGGGCCATTCGCCAAATGGGGCATCGATTTCATGACATGTAACCCCACCTCGACCGGGGGGCATGGGTATATCATAGTCGCAGTTGACTATTTTACCAAATGGGCCGAGGCGATGCCTACATTAGATAACACTGGTGAAACAACTGCCCTCTTCTTTTTCATTCATGTAGTCGCCAGATTCGGCGTCACACAGGCTATAGTCACAGATCATGGATCGCATTTTCGCAATCAAATGATAGTTGAATTAGCTGCCAAATTAGGGTTGTCGCATGACAGCTCTACTCCATATTACCTGCAAGCCAACGGTCAAGTTGAAGCAATCAACAAGGTCCTGAAGTGCATGCTGCAAAGGATGATTGGAGTTCACAAAAGGAGTTGGCACCTGATCCTGTACTCATCTTTGTGGGCATACCGAACATTGGTAAGGAATGCAACCGGGTTTACACCTTTCCAACTGGTGTATGGCCTAGAAGCAATCTTACCGGTTCAGTGTGAAATCTCATCCCTCAAACTCGCAATCGACCTTCTCCTTGGAACTTCAGAAGAAGAGGCTCATTTCTTGGAACTAATCTAATTGGATGAAACCCGTCGTGATGCCACTTTGGCTAACGAAGCCCATAAGAAACGAGTCAAGGCGCAGTTCAACAAGAATGTCAAACCCCGTGTCTTCTCAGAAGGGGACTTGGCCTTGCTTTATGACCAAGAATCCGATAAATTGGGAGCAGGAAAATTCAAGTCTTTATGGATGGGCCCCTATATTGTTAAACGAGTGTTAGCAAAAGGAGCCTACGAGTTAATGGATTATGACGGGATTCCATTGGCGCAACCTTGTAACGGGTTGTACCTTAAGCGTTACTATGCGTGATTCAGTATAGTAACCTATATGATTTTGTTACGTTTTTGTTTTCGCTAAAGTATTTGTTTTGGTCAAGTAATCCACTTTTTACATTTATTGCAGATGTCAAACCTATTGGAGTCATGGGTTGAATATGCTGATGGAGCAAGTCATAGTTCGCGGAACCTATCTTCTGCGGCCTGGGCCATTTTTGATCCAAGCGACGAGTTAGTAAGTTTTAGAGGGGTATGTATTGGTCAATCAACGAATAACATTGCTGAATATAGCGCGTTGATAGAACTTCTCTCTGATGCCATGACACATGGCATACGCCGACTGATTGTCAGGCTAGATTCACAACTCGTCATACTACAACTCACCAGTATCTACTCTGTCTGAAATCCAGCTATTTATCGCATGTTCCTAAGGGTCAAGATTTTGGAAAGGCAATTTGACTTTATTCAATATCAGCATATTTCCAGAAACTTAAACACATTAACCGACTCATTGGAAAATTATGTGTTAGATAGACATTTGCAACATTTATAAAAAGAAGCATCTCATCAATATTTGCAGCAGGATCATGTAACTTAACCAAAATAAAACTTCGAAAATCAAAAATATATATATATATATATATATATAACTATTTATGGTTTACACATAATGTTCTGTAACCAAGACAAAATTGGTCAAATGACCCAAAACTCAAAACACTAGGGGGCACCCTAGTCTAATGATGCTCGTGATAACAAGTCACTGCCTGTGCAATCATGCGTAAAAGCCTAGTCCATCGACTTGGCACGCCAGTAGTATGTCGCTGCAACCTCAAAGGCAGCTCGTCAGTCCTCACATCTGGAATACCGAGAGTGAGGCCCTCGACCTGATCTTGTAATGCTGAAAGAGTCTCAGCCACATCAAGGTCGCGAAGGATAGCCCTTCCAACAGCCTCTCCTGCTGGGGCGGCAGCTGGCACTCTCAGGCGTACTACTGGCTGAACGGGACCAACATCTGCATGAACACATGAGTTATGATTAGTCTTGATAGAATAAAGCACAAGGACATTATAAAAGAGAAACAATAAACAGGAATATGGTCAAAGAATTTACCAATGGCACCCCACTGTTCGCCAGCCGGCAGTACCAAATCTGGGTCACCCCGGAAGTCCATACCAGCATATGGATACTCGGAATAAACCATCTCCTGATGATCAAACCACCCGAAGAAGGTATCAGAAAAGGAAATCTGAGACTGACCAGCATGCCTAGACATATGGTCGACCCATCTCTGCATACGTGGTTCAGTCAGTGGAGGTAAACCGAGTGCAATATATTGCGGCTGCATCAGTGGTATCTTTTCCAAGGCAAAGGTGGTCAAAATAGAACCATATCCAAAGTTCTTCAACCTCCCGCTTTTCACCTTGGTCAACTGTTCTTTCATCACAAGGAGTACTGCGTCACACCAGTTGAACACCTTCGGTTCGAGGCATTCCAAGGCGTACTGCATATAAGATCGGTTGGCCACATGAAGAGCCGCACCACCAGCCATCCTACCAAAAGTGAACAGAATGGTCCTCAAAGACCTGTCAGTAACATCTAGGATGATCTTGCCGTCTTTACTCGGCTGAGATCCCTCTCTACAATACCTGCGAACATAATCTCTCACAGATTCACCTCCACGGGCCGAACCTGACAAAGAGATGGGGGCACCTCGCCTCGATAAGCCAGTCAAAAAATAGATGTCCACTACAGTCAAGGGGATGGATTTGCCCCTAATCTGGAACATCTCGCTGGTAGGATCCCAAGCGTCGAGAAAATATTGCAGCAAGTTGATTTGTTGTCTCATGCTAGAAATGCGGAAAAACTTCAGCAGGCCACAGTTCCGTAATGCATTTACTGTAGCTGGATCATGTAAGGCAAGCATGTCATCTTCTTCATGCTCACGTTCTCGCCATGTAATGGTCATCTTGCTCCAATGAATCTCTGAAAACAAACAAGAGAAGAGTTAGATCCTGATTTGGTGAGAAACAAGCAAAAATTTCCATTGAAAACTATGCATAAATTTCCTTCCTTGTGCTCATCGCACCTACAGTAGTGTTCTGGGTGCATTGCATGTCAATTGGCCAGTAGACAGGCTAACATCCAACTCACTATTCGATACATAAAGGGTGCGATGGAGCCAGGGCGATTTTTTCAAACCCTTGAGGCTCAGAAAAACCAGAAATCAAGCTCAGAATGCAAAATGGAAAGGATGAAATGAAAGAGCTCAGGTTTAGCTCCTACCTGGTCCAGACGGCGCCGAAAATTGTCCACAAAATCTCCCGGAATCAGCTGGTGAAAAATCAAGGGGGAAAGCACCTCCAAAGCTCCAACAAGCCAAAGTTAAAATGAAATGGTAAAATGAAAGGTAAAAGCACTTTTAAATTACTTTTACGTAATTAGAGTAAAATATTAGTGTCTTAACTCATTTTTCAAACATATATTGTTCATTTCTAACTAGTTTGATGAAGGAATTGAGCATGCAGTACAATCTTTGAAAGAACAAAGCTATTTGTGGTAAAGTCAAGAAAAGACCGTTATATTGAGCAGTTTTAGCACATAGTTCAAGCTCGTTAAAAAATAAACATAAGTCATGAGCAAATGTTTCCCCTAGTGTTTAAGCTCAATAAAAAAAAATGAACCAATTTTCGGTAAATAACCATCGTGAATGTAGTACTTCAGCCTTTAAAGCCTTGGTCGTGTTCTCATCATCACCTCCATTTTGTATTGGCCGATCATTCACCCCCATTTGATTGTTTACCCCTTTTGAGGAACAACTGCGAAGAGTGATCCTGTTAGCCATCCTTGTGACACTGCCGTGATTGGAAAATTCCAAACCTTACCTGGAATCAGCTGCTACCCAAATTTATCACTCGTTCCTAAAAAAACGAGTCTCCTTTAAGCTCTTTTCAACTGACTCGTAAAATATGAAAAGATTGCTGAGCCATTGGCCTCTCCAGCTCGTTAAATGGTCCGGAAGTGCTATCCCTCCTTTAGATTTTAATATTTTTGGACCTGAGGGATTATTACACAAAAATATCGAGCGCTTGTTTTGTTCGGCTCATTAAAAGTATCGAAAATTCATCCCTTCTGTATGTTTTATACTTTTTCGGACTTAAGGGATTAGATGACGAAAAAGTATTTTTGGAGTTTCCTTTACGTTCCTTTTCAGACTCTCTAAAATTGAAAAGGACCGAGTTATCTTTGTCGTTAAACTCGTTAAAACCTAATAGCGACAAACTTGTCCATAGCAAACAAGAACGAGTTTCACTATCGCTAGGCTCGTTAAAACATAGCGATGGGTTTGCCTGAAGGGAAAATTATAGAACAAGCATATGTTATCCTCCACAAGCTTGACAAAAATAAAGAGGTACTGGTCAGCAATGACTGGGGAAAAATTGGGAAGAAAACTTGAAGAAACTTTGTTGGTAGCAAGTCGCTCTTGAACATGACACTTTCACTCCGCATACAAGTCGGGTTGGGTTGTTTCATTCACCGGTCACATCACCATGGTCACATCACACCATCCACATTTGGGGTTAATGCTACCAATCCATCATGTCAGTGTCGCCGATATGTTCAAGAGAAGTCACTCAGAAAATTCACCTGTGTCTCACCCGCTGCAATACATTTACGCTCCATTCTTTCATGGCCGCCACCCTGAACCTTATATCACCAGACTGTTTTCACCTCCATTAAAATCATTTGCTCCATTCCGTGTCATTGATGTGGGATTCATTAAGGCCCTCCTATGACGGATCGCTTCTTGTTGACATCAGCTCATTATCCAAGAAGTCGATCTAGGAACACCCCTTTCAGTACTTTGAAGCTTGCATGCCTCAATGGCAAGTTTCTCACTTCTGGCGACAGGTTTACATCAATGGCCTTCGATTGAAAGATTTTGCGTGGTGTTCGACGCCAAGTCCCTTATTCACACCACGTTAATTGTACTATAGTACCTTGAGGGTCATCATCATTATCGGTGATTCCTCTCGCGCCTGTTAACAACTTACATCATTGGCTAGGTAATCAGGCGATGTCTTTCCATATTCAACTCTAGAACATCTCTCACATGGATTGACTTGTACTTCGAGTGAAGATCGAATGAGATTGAAGACCCCAGATCTATTTTCATCCATCCGGGCTGCGATATATATTCAAGAAAATAAAGACATCGAATGTACATCATTTCTGCACAGATAATCATCCAATCAAAGGGATGATGGCTCTACCAGAATCATCAGTCTACACTCAGACGATTGTCTGTCCTATGTACATGAAAATGAATTTATAAAGTTGAGCATGGGAATGCCCGCCTCAGCTAGATCATGAAAATATTATGAAGATAATGTATTGTATTGTATCTTATTATAGGTCTCCTCCTAGCTTGAAAGAACTTCAGATCCTCATGATAAAACATTTCACCCGACATCAAAAAAGATTAATGACCTCATGCTTTAGGGGGCAACTGTTATAGACATTTTTGGGCACTGCAACCCCAAGCATAAAATTTCCATAAACCAAGGGCTCCTAAGTCCCTAAAAGTGTTGTTCCAACCCCTAAAGGAACAAGGTCAACTGATTACAGCTTCTCCCAGAAGTTCTCCATGAAAAACTACTCAGAACTGGTCAAAACAGGATCATTTCACCTGCTCCATAGGCAAAGTGCGTTGCATCTCACCTAAGTACACTCAGTAGGTGCGTTGCATTTCAAAATCCATTCTATGGGGTGCGATGGGCGAGAAGAGACAAATGGCAGTGTCAATCCGCGAGGTGGAAAAGCATGGAATCTTCCAGAAACTTCTCCTGTGACACTTGCCTCTCTGAATTCGACCAGGGATGAGTAAGAGATCATCAATCTCCAAGTGGAAGCAAGAACTATCAGAGGGAAGACACTAATCAAATTACAAGCTGACTCATCTCCCTTACCGATATCTATATATGGATCCCTCATCTCAGAGATCCGGAGGCTGGAATTTTGCATCTTGTAAGGAATTGTTGTTGGTTTATTGGTGTGAGATCATAGTGTTGGGTGATCTAAGCTTGTTATGAGGTGAAGAAGGGCTTCTTCTTGCTGAGAGGATGATGTTGGGTCAGAACAACTGGTTGTAACTCTCTTGGCTCTTTCTTGATTATCAATAAAGCTATTCAAGTTTTCCTCCATACTCTTTTGTGATTTATGCTTTATGCATTTGTATGGTCAATTTACATCTGATCCTAAATTGTTTATGATAATAGATCCATGTTCTCGTATAGTATTGTGTTGCTTTGATTCTACAGGTACTCTGTGAAGCTGGGTATACAAGGAAGCAAGTAGCAAAGGACTATCAGAAGAGAGAGGAATCGAGCAAGGAGACAAACGCAAGACAGAGGTTGGTCTCCTTTATTCTTCTCTCATCTATCTCTCATAAAGGAAAACGAAAGTAGTCTTTACTTTGTTTGTTTCTAAGGTAGCCACAAGCCTTAGTGGGATTAGTAGTTCTGCATAGACACTTTTCCCTATAACACCTGTGAGAGAGGGAGTCCCAAAACCTCCACCTGGAAGGAAAGAATCAAATTGATGGAGTCCAAAGCAGTCCTATAGGAGGAAAAAACCTCTCTACAGGAGGCACTGGTCAAGCTTAGAGAAACTAAAAAATTGGAAAAGAAGGCGGAAGAATAGTCACAAGAGGAAGGTAAGGCAAAAGAAATACCTGAGCCAAGCCCTCAGCGTAATTTAGGCTCCTATTACAATCTTCTATAAGGTGGGAAGATCATCCCATAAAAATTCGATGTGCCTCTTTTCTTCGAACTAGAAAAAGAAAGAGTCAGAACCCGCACCTGGATGCAGATTGCTAAATCTAAAGGAGTTGAAGATATAGGGCACATGGAAAACAAGTTGAGAGAGTTGAGCAAGAAGTTTGGCATGGTAAGGCACACAGAAAGCATTAGAAGAGCCCGACTACAGGAAAAAAATGAACTATTAAAAAAGCAGTTACAAGAATGGGAACCTCAAGGGGGAGACAAGTTGCCAATCTTGGAAGGGTAGCAACAACAAGAAGGACCCCTAGCAGATAATGAAGCAGTAGAGAAACAACAGCAAGAAGAAGAACCATAGACCGATGTTGAAATGTTGATGAAACAACAGCAAGAAAAAGAATCTCAGGTAGCAACTAAAGTGTTGATTTTGAAAAAGCAGTTGTAGGAAAAGGAAGCCCAGATGGCCTGCATGGCCAGCTGGGCAATGGAGGCCTTGCAGTGCAGAAAGCCAGCTAGATCCTATGCACTGTATCTCAAAGACCAATGGCTCCAATTCCAGATTAAAACATTGGCCCAGAGGGGCACAATCCCATTCCAAAATTATGGTCAGTTTATGCATTTATGTGATAATAGTTTAGCCGAGGATAAAGCCAAGCTAGTAGAATTTTACCTACACAATATGGCACTTCCTGACATGAATTTATGGGATCCAAATGCTGCATTGGGAGACCTACAGCTCATGGCTATGGCTTCTTGGATGAGCCATGAGGAAAAGAGAGTAGTGGAAATTCAAAAGATAATGGAAAAAGAGCTAAGTGAGCCCCTGATGATAAGGGCCGAACCAGAAGACCCCTTAGCTCTCATCTATGCCCATCAAAACCTTGTAGGAAATCCTCAATTTCTCCCTGATTATGTTGACAGGCAAGCACAAGTTATTGCTCATTTTGAAGATATGGAGAGACTATTTCGCGATGACTACCTTCATGCATGTATGAGAAGGTGGAATACATTGTCACATAGCCTAAAGATCAGGGAGTATCATTCCCCAACCAGAATGTGGGAAGCTATTATGAGAGTGCCCTTATATAATGAATCAATGCAAAACTTGAAAGTCAACTGGATTGGTCTTAAATTCAATCCTCCACTGCTGCTAGCACTGTTGGAAGGGGTTGAGGAGGAGGAAGAACAGAAATAATGGGAGGAAGTGGATAGGAAAGCAGGTTTCCATGAGAGAGAGGAAGACATCACATCAGAGGCTTGGGATGTTAGGGAAGCTGTTAAAGCTATTAAAGATGAAGAACTGGATTAGTTGCTCAGAGGATGAGCAACCCATTCAGCAAGGGGGTGATGATGAGCCCCAGAAATGGGTAACTATATGGGATCATTCTGCCTATTATTTCCATTTAATCCACCATTCTCAATAGTTTTGTGCATGTTTTTTAATATATTTATGTCAATAAAGTGAATGGGGATAGTCACTTTGCCACATAGTCTAATGAGTGTTTATTGCATATTTTTTGGACAATTTTAGACAAGGACCAGGAATTTATGAGCACAATGGCAGCCAAACTTGAGGAAATAGGGCTGAGGACTTATAGGGGGGGTGTCTCCTTCATTACTGACCCCTTCCTTGAGTTCTCCATCAGCAGCTCGGAGTACAAAGGCCCACATTGATGATTCCAAGGGGCAGCAGAGCAAGTCAAGTAGGGCTGGTGTTATCTTCAGTTTTAGGCAGCCGAGTTCCTTAAGTTTAGGAGGACTGTTGGGAGTCCCCACTTGTATAAATAAGAAGGCTTCAAGCCTCAGTGGTTTATCCATTTCATAGTCTATTTTCGCACTTTTGTGCAGCCTTGTACTCAGCTAATTTTCGAGCTCTTTTTGAAGATAGTTTTGTGATGTAATTTTTATTTTTTTATAGATGAAGATGAATCCATTTTTGAACTAGCACTGATCTTTTCTAGAGGGCTGAAGCTCTTGGATTAGGGCCCAACCCAAGCTGCCCAACACCTCTTCTATGTATTTATATGCTTTTGCTTGCATTCATAAGATAATTTCTGTTGTTTAGGTTAATCTTGCTTTGGTAAAATAGGTTGCTTTTGATGGTTAGAATAGTTTTTGCTTCAAGTTTCTTAAGTAGGTTGCTACAGTGACAAGAAAAGATCCAAAAAGGCTGCCAGCAGGTCTTGATTCCTTTCTCCCTCCTTGGGACCATGATTTGAGGTCAAGGCACTACTGCTGCCATTAAGAAAACAGTGTTTGCTCTTCCAATGCAATTTGTAGTGTGATATTTCGAGCTGGAGAAGTTGATATTAGTTTGGATTCACATGATTAGATCATTTCATGTTCATTTACCATGGCTTTCTCGCATAATTTTCTGTTCATAAAGTTCTTTTCAGCATTTTTCTGGTATTAGGTCAGAATTTAGGTTAAATAGAAAAAACTCTATTTTTCAGTTCTTGCTTTGGTCAGTTTTGAGAAGTAAGTGTGAAACTCTCTTGTAGAACATTCCAGCCTATCATTCCTCCATAAAACAAATTTTACTAGTTCATCTCTCAAAATTTCCTCACTCATTCGCCACATTTCGCCAATCTGCCCTAATTGCTGCATTTTTCCATAGAATTGCTTTCTTGCCCTTTCAGCAAATCCAACCATCTCCTTCATTCCCGATATTCATTGAAAAAGTTCTATACCCCTCAACACCTTCATCTAGCCTTCATTTCCCTTTTCCCATCATTTTTCCACCTTCAAACCTCCAAAAACAACTTTCGGCCTCCTCCTGTAGATCCCTTGCAGCCTCTTGTAGAAGTCCATGCGAGTCATTTTTAGAAGTCTGATCGTAATGCAAGTCTTCAGAAGGGTACTAAGGACTTCTTAGGACCTCTCCACACCTTCCTCACCATCTGCAAAAGCCAAATCCATCTTCCTTTGCCACCAAACCTCTGCACAGTCACAACCAGTCAAACCATAAGCATAATAATTCCACATAAAAACACTCAAAAGTACAAAAAGATGATTTCTTCTCATTTCTCTTCAGAAGTAGCTTGAATAAATGTAATTTACCTTTTCAGTAGTCAATGGCACCCATTTCAGTAGTTTCCATCTCTTTTCTTGCAAAATTAGGGTTTTCTAGGGTTTGTTAGGGTTTGTGTTTCATTTCAGTTTTCCTTCTCTTTCTGCAAGTAGAATAGCCCCTGTAGAGTTAGCTTTCTTCCATCATAGTAAAAGCTTCTTTTGAGAACTCATAGAAGTTGGCTTAAGCTCTTAGAGAACTTGCGCCAGCTGATCAAGTGACAGCCGTAGTAAGAGCTAGTACTTGTGCATACAACACCATAACTTCCAAGTTTGTTACGAACTATTGGGTTGATAAAAGTAAAGAAGGAAGCTCCAGGAGTTGCAGCATTATTGCTGCAATACCGAGCTCACCACCCACATGGATTTTGGCCCTAGTTTCCAATTTTAATAGATTCATAGTTGCAAGTATGATCTTGGTTGAAGTTGTCTGGTTAGGGAAGATCTTCAGTCAGCTATTTGGACGCGTGCTGGATACCACCTTGATTCTCTATGACAACCAGAGTGGGATTTGATTATCAGAGAATCCTGTGTTTCATGATCGCTCCCAGCACATAGATATCTGGTGCCACTTTTTTTGGGATATGGTACAACGAGGAGAAATAAGGTTCCATCACATTGAGACTGATGTGCAGGTCGCCGATATTCAGATGAAGCCCCTAGGAAAGGTCAAATTCTTGACTTTCTGAGAATAACTAGGAGTCGTGGAGAGACCCTCTCCTGAGGGTCCTATATGATATGGATATTGAGCTCTAGGAGCTCTAAGGGGCTTGGGGTAGTTCTTGGAGCGATTAGCAACCATAGGGTGAGTGGTTCAACCTTCCCCTAGTGGTTTGTTATGTGGGCAGGATGAGTGGTTCATCCTTCTCCTGCTGAGACACAATCATAGGTTGAGTGGTTCAACCTTCCCCTAAGATACCCCTGGTGACATGTAGGTAGGATGAGTGGTTCATCCTTCTCGTACTTAGACATCCTACCCATGCAGTTTGAGACTCGTGGGAAATACCTCTCATCTGACCAATGAGAAGGGAAATGAGGATAGGGACCATAATACTACTAGTGGACGCATCATGTACTACCATACTCCCTATGCTAGGACTATATTAATTTGGGATCAATTGGAACTGATTTCGGATCAATAAGAGTGGTATGAAACACTCTCTTTATATGGTACTGAGTTCGAGTCAGTAGAGAATGGTATGGTACATTCTCAATCACTTCTTCTTCTTTATAGTTCAGTAGAGCATAGTAGTGCATGGCATTGCATTTATGGCAGAGATTATGGACTGATAGATGGACTAGCATATGGAGTTCTCCCTAGTTGAGAGGGAGTGTTAAAATTCGCAAATAGGGCCAAACTCCGTGTGGGTCTTCTTATCTATGGAAGCTGATAATTTTTCTTGGATTCCTCTCATCAAGAAGTGTAGGATTGATCTAAAGATCATATGATTCCGACATGTATTCATGGAGATATGAATTTATTTATGTTATTTGACAATCTGTCAAGGTCAGACAACAACCACATTACCCCAACTTATCCTCAACTATTTATTATAAATAGAATAGGAGTTCAAGTCATTTTGTAAACACACTTATCCTAAGATCTCTCTCCACTCATTTAGGTTTTGTGGCTTGAGAGATCAAGATGGAGAATCCCTAGATGCAGTAAAGAAAGGGTCTTCTAAGAGAGCCCTAGATGCAGAACTAAAGAGCCCTAGCCACAATCTTATGAGGAGATCTTTTTGCAGGTAAGAAGAGATCAATACACTGTCAAGAGGGAGTTATATTCATAGCTCAAGGAGGAAGTATAGTCACTGTAATAAGATGTCATATCAGTATTCCAAACAAGAAGTTCAAGTTGTTGTTCAATTGTGCCCTAATCCACTGTCAAGGAAGGACTAATGTTGCCCTAGCTGCAGTCCTAAAGGAGGTGATCTTAACTGCAGTTGAAGAGGACCTAACCAATAGCATGTGAAGGCCTAAATCCCTAGTTAGAGGAGTCCTTATCACAACATGAAAGGGACCCTTAGATGCAGTAATAAAAGCGAACCTAGCCATAGAAAAAAGTAAATATCTCATCAGCGTGAAGGGTCACATTGTTGTAGGTCATGGAGTGGATTGTTTTGGGCATGATCAAGCTATTCTTGAACTCCATATGCTGGGTAGGAGAATCGGCACAAAGGAAGAGCTAGCGGCTACTATGTAAGAACTGTTTGAATCACTATTTGAAGGGTCCTAAGCTTCAGTCCACTGTTGGGCTAGGCCGCAGGCCATAGCCAGCAGTTGGAGGTCTTTAAGTGTTGCGTTCAGAAAGATAGCAACCTTATAAGGCAACATGTGGTTGGATGGATTGTATGAAAGCTAGTCGTAATCAATAAGTGGATTGTGGGGTGTGTTTAGGGTGTTGTAGCACACTGAGTCTGTTTCCTAACTAGTGACAAGGTCTGCCATGAAATACATCAGTCCTTGTTGCATATGAAATGTGCCAGATTAGTAGCCTTGTCATGATCAGTGAAGCAGCGAAGGAAGGAGAATATTATTGAAGGAAAGCCTCAATATTTTTGGGTAATTGGTTCAGTTGTTCTAAGCCTATCATCTGCTACATATCTTCAGTCCTTGGTATCAGATTTGCAACCTCATTGTGTCATTGTTACGAAGAAGATCTTTGATCTCCTATTTAGAAAGTCAAGTATTGACTTCAAATCATTGTACTCTATCTATCTCTCTATTGAACTATTGAAGAATATAAGAATAATTGATCAAGGGTTCCCCACATTGGGGTTTGTCCTTGGCTGGTGCCACATCTTGTGTCCTCTTGTCTTAGCTTGTCTTCTACTATTTATGTATATGTTATATCATTTCTTTACTGTCATGCTAATGTGATTGCTAATCTGAGTATTGTCATTGAGCTAATATAAAAAATTGAATTAAATTTCTCTAAGCATAGAACATACCTAAATTTAACATGGGCTAACTCTGTCATCTAAGAGAAGGATTAAAGTTTGTTCTAAGACAATGGCAGCTATAGTTAAGGGCTATATTATGTGTTGAATGGTGATAGAAGAAAACCGAAGACAGAGAGGATATCTTAGACCAAAAGAAGAGATCAGTGAAGGTCGAGGACTGTGTCTACGGTTGCAAAAGAAGAAAAAGGAGATTGAGACTCTCCTAGTGATAGTGTAATAATAATGCGAAGAAGGACTGAGGTGATATAGTCCGAAGGAGGAAGACATTGAAGGTCGAAGAGTGCAAGAGATAGTGATAAGTGTCTTGAAGAAGAATTGAGTCAATTATTTTGTCAAGGGTCTTGGTATTCATCAATAAAAGAATCTATAAGAAGATATTAAAGGGTTTTCCTCTCAAGAGGAGAGGTTTTGGCCCTGGCAGAAAACCAACATCGTGTGTTCTTGTCTCTTTGTTTTGGTAGCTATTTGATGAAGTAAGAAATACACACACTAACGATATCAAGAAAAGATTGTGCTAATAAGCTAAAGATAAAATACCTCACAAATAGTTATCATGCTAAGAAGAATCACATAAACTACATTTGCCCTAGATTCTTCAACAGCCCTAACTAGGCCAAAGTTGACAACAGAGAAACAGACACTTAAATAGTCAGCAAAGGTATGTACTTTGGTACGTTCTTATAGGTGTTGGATCCTTGTTATTGGATCGGTTTTGGATCAATTTGACTAGAAGCCCGTGGGAGCCATTTGGAGGACTTTTCTTGATGGTTGAAAGTCCCTCCTAGGAGCAGATCTTGCAGTTATTGGATTGGTTGCCATTGGACTAATGGAGGGCAGTTTGTTGGCTACCCAAAGTAGTCTGTGACTAGCAGTCATAAAAAGAGTTTGACCACTGAAGTTTGGGGAGCCTATGTGTAGCTCTTTGATGGACAAAAGAGGCTACTAGAAGGCAGATTGGAGCTCAGGGATTGGCCAACCTAGAAGAGCAGATTGGATCAGCCTGTGTTCATTGAAGCAGAAGCGACTTGCAGCAGTGATAGGTGTCATCCCTCATGGAGATTCTAAGATTCTATCCTAGACCCAAGATCATGGAAACTCAACAGTATTCCTAGTTAAATAGGAGCAGCCTATGCACATGGATTGAGGGAAGTAGATGAAGGGTCTTGCAGGTGTTTCAAGCTTAGGAAAAGTAAATAAAACTAGATTGGTTTCCAGTGAAAAAAAGCTGTAAGAAATCCATTGCTCATTCTCAATCAATAAAATTATCAATCAAGGAGAGGGTTTTCCTAGTTGATTTCTCTAGAAAAATTGTGTTTTGTGATTGTGTGACTATTATTTAATTATGTTTCATTCTACTACAGTTAGAAATTATGTGTCTTGGTGTTATGATTTAGCTTTAGAATTCTTCACTACAGCAATGCAACATTTTCAAATATTTTTTAAATTGTATCAGAGCAAGGAACATAGTAAAGACCAGCATAAGTAGATCCATACATCACAAGAAGCAACACAATCATAGGAGAACTTCTGAAGCAACCGTAGCCTCTTGATCTATTGACATCACCATTGAATTCCCCAAAAAGCTTTAAGATCATAATTCCACAGGAGTGCTCGGTCTTGCTAATCATGAAAAAAATATTATTGAATTTATAAACTCTTGTCGACCGTAACCCTGCTTTCTTCTCCATAATTCAGTATACAAGTTTAAATCCTTTGAAATTTTAACAATAAAAATCATAGAAATGAGATTAGAAAAATGCCTTTCAAAGGTATCCATACACCTCGGGGTTCTCAGAGGTTGCAATTTTATCTTCATATGCTAACGACATGTTTTTTGCTTCGAATTGCAGGGAAAACCTCCAAATCCAAATAAGCAAAAGAATATCTCAATTAAAGCTTGAGCGAACCTAGATCCGATATAATAAATACACGTTAAAAATCTAGTCTAATTGATAGGGCAACGAATAATTGAATATCATAGCAGGGTATCTGCTGCGAAATCATAAAGATTATGAGCAGAGAAAGAGCGAACTCAGTCCCAAACTTGGCAAAGAAGAATAACCGCGTCCCAAACCTGGAAAAAGAGAATAGTGGCGGGAAAATAAATTTTAATAGGTCCATTTAGATTTTAGATTAGCGGCCAAATTAAATTTTAATTGGTAGTAAAATCTTATAAAGCAATTGCTATCGTCCCTTAGTTTTTCATTAATTTTTTTTTTTTTTTTGAGAAAAAGGACATCATCTCACGTAGAAGTTATATCTAATGATGTTGAGATAAGTGATAATGTTAGTTTAATGAAGGCATAAATAAAAATTATATGATGCTTAGAAATAAAAATTATATGAGGAGTAAGTATGTTTATATAAGGAAAATGGACCAACTTTATATATTTCAGAAATATTTATCAATTTTTAGAGAGGTGAAAAATATGTTTAAATTTGTAAATAATATTATCAATAAAATTAAATAGCTATAGATAGTTCATTATTTTTGAGGAATTTTAATTAGAGTTTAAAAATACCTTATTAGAAGTTAGCTATAGCTTATAAGGCCTTCACATGTGTTGTGAAAAGATACATAGGATAAGTTTTGACTAAAGGATATAAGGGGTACAATAAGATCAATGTGTAGCACCTACTCAAATCACCAAGAATATACCCAAACCATCAAGATGACACACTTCTATGAGAAAAATTATGAAACACCATGGAACAACTCATATTAAAAGTTACAGCCAAAGCATCAAGAGTTAGAACAAAGTGTTTAAGTGAATACAATAAAAATAGTACACATTGGACATAATATCATATACACATGGATCATACATATCTAGCTAAATGTGGTAGCTGAAGGAACCTCTTCCTACACCTAGTGTCATAGATGGTTAAGGCATGGTGTGATCAAACCAATAAAATTACATATAGATTTGTATACCTTAGATGGAAAATGATCAATGTGACAGGAATCGTAGGGGTTGTGATGACAATCTGTTAATTTTAGTTAACAATGGTATGTTCTATGCTTAGCACAATTACTTCAATGTTCCTTAAGTAACCCAATAACAATTTCAATTTAGATTTCCAGTAGAAATCACATTAACCATTAATCACATTAACAATAAAAATAGATAGAACATAAAAAAATATGTAGAAGACAAGCCAAGACAAGAGGACACTAGATTTGGTGGATGCCAGGGAAAACTCCAATGTTGGGAAAACCCTTTGATCAATTCTTCTTATTATTATATCAAAAGTTCAGTAGAGAGAGAGTACAAAAGTCAAATTGACTTGCCCAATTCAAAGTCAAAACAACCCTGTCAATTTATGCAGTCAAACTTTAACCCTAACCAAAAAGTCAATGTTGGTCAAATAAACAATAAATCTTCTTCAAAATAGCTCGGTCTTCCAGTCAAACTCGACCTGGTCATGAGGTCAAAATCAGCCTAAAATATCTCGGTCAAACTTGGTGAAAGGAGAGAGAAAAATTGTTATAAGTTTCTGCGGTCAAATTGCCATCAACCATGACAACGACCCATCCAAATGTTGATAAAGGCAATAGAACATCCCTTGAATCTCATAATAAATGGGGGCATATACACATGAGATGATCCTTTAATTTTATCTCGTGTATATGGAAAAGATATCAGATGTTATTTAGAAGAGGAAGTTCATTATGATTAGTTTCAACTCGATGAAAATGTAAACCCACTTTGAATGCACTAAGGGGGATCAGAAGGACGACATCTAGTGCTCTTGTGCATATGTGGTTAAACAAAAAGGCCCCCTTTCATTTGCATGAAGTGTTCCTGGTACAAATCCATGTTAGATTCGAGACCCTAAAAAAATGAAGTCTAAGTACGTTGAAAGTATTTTCTATAAATAACCTCTCTAACAACCCGACACAAACATACAATGATGTCATTTATATTCGAGTTGGTTTAAATCACTTGAATTGTGTTACAACTTTAATCGCTTCCCAACAGAAATGTGTCATGCTTCCTTGTTAATGATGCTTCAACCCTATTATAGAAAAACCTCACAATGTAAAAGGAATTTAAAGATGGTGTAACTTTAATAGTTCCCAACATTCACCCCCTAGCTCACCACTCATGGCTAATTTAAGGCTATTTCAAGCATTGATGTGGATACTATCATTTTATTTTCTCTTATGTATATTATTCTACATTAACACAATTTAGTTTAGCGGTTAAGGACTTAAGATTTAGGGGATTTCGGTGTCAGCGGTTAAGGGGTTAATAGTTAAGGTGTTTAGGTGGTGAATGGTTAGGGGTTAAGGGTCACAGGTTAATATGATAAGGAGTTATGGCTTAGAAGCTGGTTCATGGATTATAGGTTAGGGGTTACTAGTGTCTTAAGATTTAATGAGTCAAGGGGTTTATGGGTTATGAGTTGTGAGTGTAGGGGTTAAGGGATTATGGATTGGGGGTTAAGGGGATAGGGAATTTAGTGGTTATGGGTTAAGGGTTTATGGTTTGTGATAATTGGACTCCTAATCACTTTTGGGGGTTCCCTTATCAATTGCTCTTGCTACCTTCCCTCTAGGTCCCCTAGACCTTATGAAATTAAGTTCTAAGCCCCTTTCTCATTCTCTAATGTTAGGATTATAGATCTTAGTAAACTGTGCTTTTACCTCGATCGACTTCTACCATCCATGATACCCTTATGTCCCCTTGCCCTGTTCAATACACCATAACATACCTCCCCCCCCACAACCCTTGTGGTCATGCCATTCCACTTTTCCTAATGTTATGAACCCACAAATTTGGTCCCAATGCCCCTAAAACTACAGCCTTGTGCCCCATTGGCTAAGAGATTAAACACATTAGGTGTTATGGGATGTGATAAGGGAGCCCCTAATCACCTTATCACAACTAGAAATTGTTGAGATTGCAACAAGATGATGGAGCTTAGTGAAAAGAGTCGCCTTCACTAAGTGGGCCCGCAGGCTATTTTTGGCGCAAGTCTATTTTTAGACTATGTCTATTTTTAGACATATGGATCATGTCTATGTTTATGGATGATTGATCAAGTTGGGAAAAATAGATGGACTTCTATTTTTGATGAAAGTGTGAGTGATCACAGTGTGAGTGATCAAGTCTATTTTTAGACTGGCTGTCAAAAATAGAAAAGTCAAATATTATTATCTCACAATAATATTTGGACTATAAACTTAATCTTATTCTCTTGGAGCACTTCAGTTTGAGCTACGGAAGTGGCACATGCAGCTGTCAGAAGGAAATTCGTTTTTCTTATGAGTCAGTTGAGTTGTTGCATGCATGACTTCAGTTAGAACTCAAGTGAGTTGAGTTTAGTGGACTGGAGGTACAGTTGATAGAGTTGTGTTCAGTTTAACTTAGTTAAACTGGTTGTAGTTAGTCTAACTGCAGATAGACTAATGATGAGTTGTTAAACTAATTATTAACTCATAATACAACTAAAGAATATATCAGTTAACTCAGTTGCATGTCAGTGCATGTTCAGTTCAACAGGGACAGGTGGTAGAGAATCAGATTGCTATCAGTTGTGACTATAGTTGTGCACCAGATCTTGCACAATCAGGGGATTGAGTATGCCAATGAGTTTGCTCACGTATTTGGCCCACATTTTAGCCTTTGCTCACGTCCAAAAAAAGTGAGTGACTATTTTGCAGGTGAAAATCGAGTTTGGGAAGCAATTCTCATCAGTTCTTGAGCAGGTATTGAGCAGTGGAGGCAGGCAAGCAGTGGAAGAGATTTGGAGATCAGATCTGAGCTGTATTGTGTGTAACAGAGGTGGAGATACTTGTGAGAAGTATTATGCTGTGTAATGTTACATGACTCAATCATTAATATACAGATAGTGTGGGGTTTTTAGCGAGATGCTTTCCCCGTGATACATACTGTGTTAATGTGTGAATGCTCTTGATGTTTTATTGTTATTGATGCTGCTATATTCTTGATCAACGTAGAGGAGCTTATGTATTGTGTATGTTTTCCGCATTAGTACATGATCAGGATAATCTCCATTGAATATGTGTTAAATTATTCAAAATTTCTACATGGTATCAGAGCTAGATGATTTGTAGAAAAAAAAATTTCTACATGGTATCGGAGCAGCTTGATTTGTAGAAGAGATTTTTACAGGATATCAAGCGAGGGTTGATCATCAGATCTACTATTCAGGAAGTGTTTACTCACGAATTCTAGATCGGAAGCAGTTGAGTTGGTTGCTGGTGGAATTCGAATTTGCAACAGTGTTGTTGAAATGTCTTTCAACAGATTGCGAATGTTATTCCAAAGCAAGAGCGACCTGGCGCTCAAGGATAAACTCAATAACAATAAAGGTGAGAATGGATCTTCATCAAAGGTATCTGATGAAGAGAATTGTGCTTTGGCTGCCAAAGCAAAGAAAGGGAAGAGCAAGAAAGCTTCTCAGTCTGGTGCGAAAGGCAAGAAGCAGGATATGTCCAAAGTGAAGTGTTTTCACTGTCACCAGCATGGACACTATGCCACAAATTGTCCGCAGAAGAAGAAGAACAAGCAAGCTGCTGGATCTGCAGGGGGAGAGGCTTTAGCTTCTCAGTTTGAGCTTGATTTTTCATTGATCGCATGCTTGGTTTCAAGTGTGATGGGATCAATGTGGTTCTTGGACAGTGGTGCGTCTTTTCACATGACGGGAGATAGAGATTTGTTCTCTGATCTGGAGGACAAAGATCTTGGAGTGCACATCGAGATGGGCGATGATGGTAGATACAGTGCGACCGGTATCGGTACCATTTCCTTTGAGAGGGAGTCTGGTAAACCCTTTGTATTGAAGGAAGTCATGCATGTTCCAGGATTGAAGAAGAATCTCATCTCAGTGGAGATGTTAGAAGACAAGGGGTATGATGTTGTTTTCAGCGAGGGAAAGGCCTTCCTGCGCAGCAAGACAACTGGTGAGACCCGGAAGATAGGGGTTCGAGTGAGGAACCTTTATCAGTTGCATGTAGATGGATGCGCAGCAATGGCAGGCAAGGCAGAAGGATTGGTGAGCCGGGATGATGGCTAGTTGTGGCAGAGGAGATTGGGTCACCTTCACCATGGAGCCTTGAAGATACTGCAGCAGATCACTACAGGGCTTCCTAAAGGCACACTTGCGCAGTCAGATCAGTGCAAGGGGTGTACTTTGGGGAAGTTTGTGAAAGCCACCTTTCACGAGAAGGATAGTCGCGCCACGACGATCCTTGAGAGAATTCACACAGACGTGTGTGGACCTTTCTCAGTTGCTTCGACAGCAAAACACAGGTATTATGTGATTTTTGTTGATGATTTCTCTCGTAAGTGCTGGATCTTCTTCATGCAGAAGAAGAGCGAGACATATTCAAAGTTCTGTGAATTCAAAGCACTAGTCAAGAAGGAGTCGGGGAAGAAGGTGAAGGCTCTTAGGAGTGATAATGGTGGTGAATACATCTCGGACGAGTTCAAGGATTTCTGCAAGGCAGAAGGGATTCGTAGAGAGCTCATAGCTCCCCGTAACCCACAGCAGAACGGGGTAGCTGAGCGGAAGAACAGAACGATTGTGGGTGCTGCACGGGCAATGTTGCATGATCAAGGCCTACCCCTTCACTTTTGGGCGGAAGCATGCAATACAGCAGTTTATGTGCAGAACCGTTGTCCTCATAGGATACTTGGCATGAGTACACCCGAGGAGGCTTATTCTGGTAAGAAGCCTGATCTTTCTCATTTGAGGATTTTTGGTGCTAACGTTTACATGCATGTGACGAAGGATGCCAGAAAGAAGTTGGAGCCGACTGCAGAGGTTGGGATATTTGTGGGGTACACTGATACGCCCCACAACTATCGTGTGTATTTGCCAGACAGTGGTAAAACTGTTGTGCGACGGGATATAAAATTTCAGGAGGAGAAAGCCATGAAGTGTTCGCTTGAGAGGGAGCTACACTTGCATGCAGATGAGGAGCTATTAGTTCCTAAGGATGAGCTTCAGGACGTGGATCAGCCACAGGACGAGGTTCATGGAGTGGAAGAGACCACTCATGCAGCGCCAACCATCAGAGGGCGAAAGCGCTTGACAGAAGCTGAGCGACTGGCTCAAGATGCAGAGAAAGTTGTAGGACCACCTACAGCCCAACGCAGGCAGAGACAGTCACCTGATCGGTACACTGGATACATGGCTCTTATGAGCAAGTGTGTTGTGACTGATCCATCCTCTTTTGAGGAAGCTATGGAGGATCCCGCATGGGTAGACGCCATGGTGGAAGAGTATGATTCTATTGTCAGAAACAGTGCATGGGAGATTGTTCCTAGACCGGAAGGGAAATCAGTGGTGGGTTCGAGATGGATCTACAAAGTTAAGCAGGCAGCCGATGGGAGTGTGGAGAAGTACAAGGAAAGATTTGTTGCCCGAGGCTTTTCACAGATTGAGGGGATCGATTATGAGGAGACCTTTGCACCTGTCGCAAGGTATTCTTCCATACGGACGATTCTTGCTCTCTCAGCGCAGATGGGATGGCACATTCATCAGATGGATGTGAAGACTGCGTTCCTCAACGGAGTCATTGAGGAGGAGGTGTACATTGAGCAACTCGAAGGCTTTGAAGTCTTCAGCAGCAAGTCGCATGTGTGCAGGCTCAAGAGAGCGCTGTATGGGTTCAAGCAAGCACCACGTGCTTGGTACACACGGATAGACAACTATTTCACAGGACTTGGATTCTCCAAGAGCGAGGCGGATCCGAACCTATACTAGATTGTGGTGGAGGGTAAGTTGCTTATCATTGTACTGTATGTTGATGATTTGATTCTAACGGGTGATGAGCTGTTGATACTGTCATGCAAGAAGGATCTTGCTACAGAGTTTGAGATGAAGGATTTGGGCCTCCTTCACTATTTCCTAGGATTGGAAATATGGCAGCGCAGTGGTGGACTGTTTGTTTCTCAGGGCAAGTATGCTCGGGAGATACTGGAGAAGTTCAACATGAATGGCTGCAAGCCTGTTGATACTCCTCTTCCTGGAGGTTGGAGGAAGGAGGATGCCACTTCGGGAGAAGAAGTGGATGCCACTGTTTATCGACAATTGGTGGGGTCGCTGATGTATTTGGTCAATACACGACCTGATATATGCTATGCAGTTAACCAGCTTTCACAAGCTATGGTTAAGCCTACCAAGCTCTTCTGGAAGGCGGGCAAGCATGTATTGAGCCACTTGAGAGGCACATTGGGATATGGTTTGTGGTACAGACAGGAGGATGAGGTGAAGCTATGTGGCTTCACGGATGCAGATTGGGCAGGGAGCCCAATGGACAGAAAGAGCACATCAGGAGGGGTCTTCAGTATCGGATCGACAGTAGTTTCTTGGTACAGCAGGAAGCAGAGATCTGTGTGGATGAGGATGATCCTGGTCGGGCTTTTCGGGTCCAAGCACATCAGGTACCATCATATCAGAGATTGTGTGCAGCGGAGAATCATGTTACTTTCGTACATTCCAACGGAGGATCAGGATGCTGATATTCTAACGAAGGCTCTCACCAGGAGCAAATTCGAGTACCACCGAGGCAGGATAGGGGTTGCTGATAATCCATATCTTGTCGAGAGGGAGTGTTGAGATTGCAACAAGATGATGGAGCTTAGTGAAAAGAGTCGCCTTCACTAAGTGGGCCCGTAGGCTATTTTTGGCGCAAGTCTATTTTTAGACTATGTCTATTTTTAGACATATGGATCATGTCTATGTTTATGGATGATTGATCAAGTTGGGAAAAATAGATGGACTTCTATTTTTGATGAAAGTGTGAGTGATCACAGTGTGAGTGATCAAGTCTATTTTTAGACTGGCTGTCAAAAATAGAAAAGTCAAATATTATTATCTCACAATAATATTTGGACTATAAACTTAATCTTATTCTCTTGGAGCACTTCAGTTTGAGCTACGGAAGTGGCAAATGTAGCTGTCAGAAGGAAATTCGTTTTTCTTATGAGTCAGTTGAGTTGTTGCATGCATGACTTCAGTTAGAACTCAAGTGAGTTGAGTTTAGTGGACTGGAGGTACAGTTGATAGAGTTGTGTTCAGTTTAACTTAGTTAAACTGGTTGTAGTTAGTCTAACTGCAGATAGACTAATGATGAGTTGTTAAACTAATTATTAACTCATAATACAACTAAAGAATACATCAGTTAACTCAGTTGCATGTCAGTGCATGTTCAGTTCAACAGGGACAGGTGGTAGAGAATCAGATTGCTATCAGTTGTGACTATAGTTGTGCACCAGATCTTGCACAATCAGGGGATTGAGTATGCCAATGAGTTTGCTCACGTATTTGGCCCACATTTTAGCCTTTGCTCACGTCCAACAAAAGTGAGTGACTATTTTGCAGGTGAAAATCAAGTTTGGGAAGCAATTCTCATCAGTTCTTGAGCAGGTATTGAGCAGTGGAGGCAGGCAAGCAGTGGAAGAGATTTGGAGATCAGATCTGAGCTGTATTGTGTGTAACAAAGGTGGAGATACTTGTGAGAAGTATTATGCTGTGTAATGTTACATGACTCAATCATTAATATACAGATAGTGTGGGGTTTTTAGCGAGATGCTTTCCCCGTGATACATATTGTGTTAATGTGTGAATGCTCTTGATGTTTTATTGTTATTGATGCTGCTATATTCTTGATCAACGTAGAGGAGCTTATGTATTGTGTATGTTTTCCGCATTAGTACATGATCAGGATAATCTCCATTGAATATGTGTTAAATTATTCAAAATTTCTACAGAAATAGGTTCATGAACACCATCAATATGTATTGGAGGTGTTGCGATGAAAGCAATAATGAATACAAAATTTTTGGTCAATAAGACAAGGATCATCAAGATGTTAAACCATCCAATGTAAAGATGGTTTTCAATGCTAGTGATCTAGTCACATAAAATTCCCCATAAAATTTTGCTTTGTGACACCCCTAGGATTCAATAATTAATCTAAGGTAAGAGGATTCGTCGCTAAGGTGTCAATGGAAACAACCTTGAGTTGACACAAAGTGACACTTTGTGAGCCTTGCACACCTAGGGTGTCAGTTTCATCGTCAACAAGAAGCACAATTGACAAGTGGAAACATCTCACATTTAGGGAACTTGGCAAATATTTATGCATGTTTTTCCATCGAAGGTACCTTTCACATTTCCCAAGGCACAAATTACATATTTGGATGAATTTTGGATAACTTGTCACATTCCACTAGCTTCATGCATGAAGAGGAGCTCCCATCCTTTGAGAAGATTTTGGAGGATTTTGTGGCATAGTCAAGGGTCACATGTATAAAAGAAGAACACCATAGACAAGAATACGAAAATTGGCATTTGTATCACATGGTGTAAAGGAGAAGGACATAGGTGAAGAGTACTCCATTTAGAAACATAAAAAAACTCGTTTATGTCCTCTTTCCAGAGAAGAGGAGATATCTTGTGACAAAAAGCCCAAATTGCCAACAACGGAAGACTCGGGTAAGGGTTTACTTCTTTCACACGTTGAGAGACATTCATTTATTTTAAGGTTTGTTTCATTGTTGAGTTCACATATTTGGAAGCACAATTGCACAAGTGAAAATAGGCTGGTATTAAGAAGAGGAAGGTCATTATTATTTGTTTCAACTTGACACAAATGTAAACTCACTTTGAACGCACCAAAGGGGATCTAAAGGGAAACATCCAGTGCTCTAGTTGTGTGTATGTGGCTAAACAAAAGGTCCCCCTTTCATTTGCGTGAAGTGTTCCTAATACAAATCCATGTTAGAATCGAGCCCTAAAAAGATAAAGTCTAAGTACATTGAATATATTGTCTATAAATAACCTCTCTAACAACCTGACACAAACATACATTGATGTCATTTACAATTGAGTTGGTGTAAATCATTTGAACTGTGTTACAACTTTAATTGTTCCCCCACAAAAATGTGCCATGCTTCCTTGTGATGATGCTTCAACCCTATTGGAGAACAAACTCACAATGTAAAAGGAATGTAAACATGATTTAACTTTAATAATAACACACATTCACCCCCTGGCTCATCACTCATGGATAATTTAAGGCTATTTCAAGCATTGACATGGATAATATAATTTTATTTTCTCTTATGTATATTATTCTACATTGACATAATTGAGTTTAGTAGTTAAGGACTTAATATTGAGGGTATTTATGTGTTAGTGGTTAAGGGGTTAGCAGTTAAGGTGTTTAGGTGGTGAAGGGTTAGGGCTTAAGGGTAACAGGTTAAGAGGATAAGGATTTGTGGCTTAGGAGCTAGTTCATGGATTATAGGTTAGGGGTTAGTGTCTTAAGATTTAATGATTCGAGGGAGTTATGGGTTATGAGTTGTGAGTGTAGGCTATAAGGGATTATGGATTGGGGGTTAAGGGGATAGGGAATTTAGTGGTTATGGTTTAAGGGCTTATGGTTTGTGATAATTGGACTCCTAATCTCCTTATCACCATTTTTTGGGGTTCCCCTATCAATTGCTCTTGCTACCTCCCCTCTAGGTCCCCTAGACCCTCTGAAATTAAGTCCTAAGCCCCCTTCTCATTCTCTAATGCTAGGATTATAGATCTTAGTAAATCATGATTTTACCTTCGACTTCTACCCTCCATGCTACCCTTGTGTCCCCTTGCCCCATTCAATACACCATAACATATCCCCCCACAACCTTTTTGTTCATGCCATTCCACTTTTCCTAATGTTATGAACCCACAAATTTGGTCCCATTGCCCCTACAACTACACCCTTGGCTCCCCTTGGCTATGGGATTAAACACATTATGGGTTATGGGATGTGATAAGGGAGCCCCTAATACCCTTATCAAAACTAGAAATAGGCTCATGAACACCATCAATATCTACTAGAGGTGCTGCGATGAAAGCAATAATGAATACAAAAGTTGTGTTCAATACGACAGGGATCATCAAGATGTTAAACCATCCAATGTTAAGAATAAAACTCATTCCTATTCAAAGAAATTAGGATTTAGATTTCCCACCAATATTTTTATGGGTTTCTTGCCATTTTGTTAGGACTATTTTGTTTAAATTGAGAATAGAACTCATTCCTATTAAATGAAATAAGGATTTAGATTTCCCATCATTATTTTTATGATTTCTTGCCAAAATATTTTAGGACTATTTTGTTTAAAATGGAGAATATAACTCCTTCCTATTGAATGTCGAAATTAAGATTTAGATTTCCCACCATTTTTATTAGTATGTAAATTTCCCACCAATATTTTTAGGGTTTCTTACATTTTTTTTAAGCACTATTTTATTTAAATTAACAATAGAACTCCTTCCTATTCAATGAAATTTTCTTTGAAAATGATTTGGAGTATTTTTGTTGAAATTGTTTGAAGACATGTTGGAGTCTCCTTGTTGGAGTTGATTTCCCATAGAAGAAGTAAGTTTACCATCCATAAGAGCTGAAGTTGTTTGAAGATGTGTTGAAATCTCTTTGTTGGAGTTGCTTTTCCATCAATTAAAAAGCCATGCATACGAGGAGAGGAAATCAAAAGAGGTAAATTTATATTTTATAATCATGAATTATTTGAAGTTTTTTATTGTGATTTAAATTGATTTTAAAATTAAGGTTATTAAAAAAGTAAATCTATATTTTATAACAGTGAATTGTTTGTAGTTAATTTATATGATTTTAAATAGATCTCAACTTTACACTGTTAAATCAGTGAAAATTTTCCTACTTAATTAATTTGGAGAAAATCTGGATTTAAAAAATTCAGAAATTGAAGAGCTTGGTCTTTAGCGATGCTAGTTAATTTCATATATATCTGCTCTGAAATAGGCATCTTTAGCCATGCAAGTTCATTTATCTACTTTGAAACAGGCGTCTTTAGCCATGCAAGTTCATTTATCTGCTCTGAAACAGGTGTTCATTTATTTTCTATGAATTAACAGGAAACAGGTGGTTTAATTTCCCGATATGACAGATAATATGCCAAGTCGACTCTTCAGTTATTCATATAATTTTTTTTTCCATAGGAGATGTCCACAAGAACTCACATTTTTCAACGGAGAAGAGTTACTGGATTTGGACGTCTTTAGTAATGTCATCATAGATGCCTTAACTTTTAGAAGTATGTTGTCATAGTGAATTTGTACATTATAGGGAGATGTAACCTTTTGATGCCTTAGAGAAAATGAACGAATTGATATTTGCATCAAAGATATAGGGATCAAAGATCATTGGTTTGGATGTCTTCCACAGCATGTTTGGGTTTGTTATTAGTTTGGATCTGTCATTTAGATTGTTCTAACATGTAGATCTGGGTAAGGGATATGAAATTAATTAGTTGTTATATATCTTCATGGAGTTAATGGCCCTCCAAAGTTGAGTCAATTTGAGGAAATGAACATTACAAAACCCTTAACATCATAAAATATTGTTGAAGCCAGAACAACCTTCACTCAAATAAGCAACTTTCTCTAATGCAAGGACCTATTTTGAGTACGCAAAGTGCCTTTAGATTTTCCTTTACATCAAGAGGTTGCTAATGGAGTTCAAGATAATTACATGCTTTGTGTTTCGTATAATGTGGAAAAACATGCTCTATGTTGTTAAATAATGAATCCATACAAGTGAAGATAGTTTAAGATAGAGGAGGAATGACTTGTTATAGAGTTTTATGAACCAAACTTTTCGGACTACCAAGTGAGTCCATCATCAAGGGTGCTTCAATAGATATTCTAAAGATATTAATGTTGTATCCATGAGCTATGTTTTAGGGTATATATATAGGTTAGTTAATCTAGGAATTGGTTTTGCTCTGGATAATCTTAATTTCTATAATTCTGATGCACTGTCCATCATGTTCCTTCCATGGTAGGAATTGATATTGTTAAATAATGAATATATACAGGTGAAGTTAGTTTAAGATAGAGGAGGAATGACCTGTTATAGAGTTTTATGAACCCAACGTTTCGGACTACCAAGTGAGTCCATCACCAGGGGTGATTCAATAGATATTTTAAAGATATTAATGATGTATCGATGAGCTATGTTTTAGGGTATATATATATATATATATATATACATATATATATATATATATAGATAGATATATATATATATAGGTTAGTTAATCTAGGAATCAATTTTGCTTTGGATAATCTTAACTTCTCGAATTCTGATGCGCTATCCATCATGTCCCTTCCATGGTAGGACTTGATATTGTTAAATAATGAATCCATACAGGTGAAGATAATTTAAGATAGAGGAGGAATGACCTATTATAGAGTTTTATGAACCCAACGTTTCAGACTACCAAGTGAGTCCATCATCAGGGGTGCTTCAATAGATATTCTAAATATATTAATGATGTATCCATGAGCTATGTTTTAGGGTATATATATAGGTTAGTTAATATAGGAATCAATTTTGCTTTGGATAATCTTAATTTCTTGAATTCTAATGCGTTGTCCATCATGTCCCTTCCATGTTAGGACTTGATATTGTTAAATAATGAATCCATACAGGTGAATATAGTTTAAGATAGAGGAGGCATGACCTGTTTAGAGTTTTATGAACCCAACACTTCGGACTACCAAGTGAGTCCATCATCAGGGGTGCTTCAATAGATATTCTAAAGATATTAATGATGTATCCATGAGCTATGTGTTAGGGTATATATATATATATATATATATATATATATATATATATATATATATATATATATATATATACATATATATATATATATATATATATATATCTATATATATATATATATATATATATATATATATATATATATATGTATGTATGTATGTATATATATATGTATGTATGTATGTATATATATATATATATATATATATATATATATATATATATATATACATATATATATATATATATATATATATATATAGGTTAGTTAATCTAGGAATCAGTTTTGCTCTGGATAATCTTAATTTCTCGAATTCTGATGTGTTGTCCATCATGTCCCTTCCATGGTAGGACTTGATATTGTTAAATAATGAATCCATACAGGTGAAGATAGTTTAAGATAGTTAAAATATTCACCTGTATGGATTAATCATTTAACAATATCAAGTCTTACCATGGAAGGGACATGATGGACAACGCATCAGAATTTGAGAAATTAAGATTATCCAGAGCAAAACTAATTCCTAGATTAACTAACCTATATATATACCCTAAAACATAGCTCATGGATACGTCATTAATATCTTTAGAATATCTATTGAAGCACCCCTGATGATGGAATCACTTGGTAGTCCGAAACATTGGGTTCATAAAACTCTATAACAGGTCATCCTCCTCTATCTTAAACTATGTTCACCTGTATGGATTCATTATTTAACAATATAAAGTCCTACCATGGAAGGGACATGATGGACAGTGCATCAGAATTCGAGAAATTAAGATTATCTAGAGCAAAACTGATTCCTAGATTAACTAACCTATATATATACCCTAAAACATAGCTCATGGATACATCATTAATATCTTTAGAATATTTATTGAAGCACCCCTGATGATGGACTCACTTTGCAGTCTGAAACGTTGGGTTCATAAAACTCTATAACAGGTCATTCCTCCTCTATCTTAAACTATCTTCACATTTATGGATTCATTATTTAACAATATCAAGTCCTACCATGGAAGGGACCTGATGGACAGTGCATTAGAATTCGAGAAATTAATATTATCCATAGAAAAATTGATTCCTGGATTAACTAACCTATATATATACCCTAAAAAATAGCTCATGGATACATCATTAATATCTTTAGAATATCTATTGAAGCACCCCTGATGATGGACTCACTTGGTAGTCTGAAACGTTGGGTTCATAAAACTCTATAACAAGTAATTCCTCCTCTATCTTAAACTATCTTCATCTGTATGGATTCATTATTTAACAATATCAAGTCCTACCATGGAAGGGACATGATGGAGCGCATCAAAATTCAAGAAATTAAAATTATCCAGAGCAAAAATGATTCCTAGATTAACTAACCTATATATATACCCTAAAACATAGCTCATGGATACATCATTAATATCTTTAGAATATCTATTGAAGCACCCTTGATGATGGACTCACTTGGTACTCCGAAACGTTGGGTTGATAAAACTCTATAACAAGTCATTCCCCCTCTATCTTAAACTATATTCACCTATATGGGTTCATTATTTAACAATATCAAGTCCTACCATGGAAGGGACATGATGGACAATACATCAGAATTTGAGAAATTAAGATTATCCAGAGAAAAACTGATTCCTAGATTAACTAACATATATATATATATATATATATATATATATATATATATATATATATATATATATATATATATATATATATATATATATATATATATATATATATATATATTATATACCCTAAAACATATCTCATGGATACATCATTAATATCTTTAGAATATCTATTGAAGCACCCCTGGTGATGGACTCACTTGGTAGTCCAAAATGTTGGGTTCATAAAACTCTATAACAGGTCATTCCTCCTCTATCTTAAACTATCTTCACCTTTATGGATTCATTATTTAACGATATCAAGTCCTACCATGGAAGGGACATGATGGACAGTGCATCAGAATTTGAGAAATTAAGATTGTCCAGAGCAAAATTGATTTCTAGATTAACTAACCTATATATATACCCTAAAACATAGCTCATGGATACATCATTAATATCTTTAGAATATCTATTGAAGCACCCCTGATGATGGACTCACTTGGTAGTCCGAAATGTTAGGTTCGTAAAACTCTATAATAGGTCATTCCTCCTCTATCTTAAACTATCTTCACATATATGGATTCATTATTAAACAATATCAAGTCCTACCATGGAAGGGACATGATGGACAACGCAGTAAAATTTGAGAAATTAAGGTTATCCAGAGAAAAATTGGTTCCTAGATCAACTAACCTATATATATATATACCCTAAAATATAGCTCATGGATACATCATTAATATATTTAGAATATCTATTGAAGCATCCGTGATGATGGACTCAGTTGGTAGTCTGAAAAGTTGTGTTCATAAAACTCTATAACAGGTCATTCCTCCTCTATTTAAACTATCTTCACATATATGGATTCATTATTTAACAATATCAAGTCCTACCATGGAAGGGAAATGATGGACAATGCATCAGAATTTGAGAAATTAATATCAACCAGAGCAAAATTGATTCCTAGATTAACTAACCTATATACCCTAAAATATAGCTCATGGATACATCATTAATATCTTTAGAATATCTATTGAAGCACCCCTGATGATGGACTCACTTGGTAGTTCGAAACGTTGGGTTCAAAAAAGTCTATAACAGGTCATTCCTCCTCTATCTTAAATGTTCTATGTTTCCTAGCTCTAATGAGTAATACCTCTGCTACAGCTTTTCTCTACAATCCTAAAACACAAGCATTAAGAAGAGAAAGTGATGGTTATAGGATTATTGTGCATGCATGCTTTCTCAAGCAACAATGGGTGTGAGATGCAAAATTCTAGAATTGTTTGGATGAATTCCAATTGGAAGTTCTCATGCCAAAAGGGAAAGTTTTATGGCTAGTCACACCTCCCATGGAATCCTTTCTCCAATTTTTCACGGCACATGGGCCATTATTCTCCAAATTGTACGAGGGAAATAACTTGCATTGTGTTCAACTCTTTTCCAGATAGATACGGGTACAAGATGTCTAACCATAATTTCATGGAGCTCCTTACCCTAAATGGTAAGAAAATTTACAGAGATGCTAACAAGAATGACTCCTCCCTCACCCTACTTGGAAGTTCCATCCTAAAAAAAAATACTATTGTAACCAAGTGGCTGAGATACCCTTGACGAAAAAAAGTTGTACTTAATCAACAATGCAAACAATTTTTTAAACTAATTTTGAATCCGTCTTCTTGAATTTTTTGGTATCTAAATCTGGCTCATCCATATTGAGATTGAAACTGTATGTTACATTAGAAATATGTTTAACTATTTAGCAAAAATTGCAAAGCTATTCTAGACATGGTTGTGTTTGATGATTCTTTGATATTGCAAACAGAAAATAAGATAAATTTACTTTTGGCTTCAAAATATAAGTGGTTTCAGATAACTTTTCATTTGATATCATTAGTCAATTTTTTAAATGCTTGCTACCATCCACCACTATTTATCAAGAGGTGATGCATTGTTTAGGATTGTTTTATAAATACTTAGTACTGAATGACCAGCATCCATCATCACCAAAAACATGGGTTTCTACCTAGCATCCATATCCCATCATCACAAAAAAGTTGGGCTGCTACCTAGCTTCCATATCCCACCTAACAAAATGTAGGACTACTACCTGCAACCTTGAGACAGGTTAAGGTCCCTTGTGGGTAAGTTATGGGCTACTCTTCTTATGAGTATCAAACCCTTATGAAAACTGTAATAGAGGCTAGATCTTAGAAATCCAACTATCATAAGGTGCTTTTCCCATCATTATTCTGCAATATGATATTCAATCTATGCCATGGAAATGAAATGAAGAATCCAGGTTGTATTTTTAATTCAGCATTTGTTGTAATATACAACAATGGGAAATTTCAGTGATTTTAGTAGTAGGTTTTTTGAATCCTCATTGTGGTACGATTCATATTGTTGTTTCATGGCTCTAATATTCTACATGAAGTGCATACTTCATGTGAAAATATTTCAAAAGGAGTTATTCTCCCTGGTTCTTTTGGAAGTATACAGAATCAATTTATAACCTACATGAACCTTAAAAACTTTGCTGGTTCAGGATTTATGAATCCATTTCAGTAGCAGAGTTTCACCCATAAACGTTGGATGTGCAGGAGCAAGATGTTTACAAGCAACATGAATTTAGACCAGAGTTTCACATGCCATAGGATTTAATGTTTGATGATCTTGAAATTGCCACAAATGGTGTGTATGCAGATGGGTCTAGAAGTAATATAAATGCCAAGCAAGGCTAGGGTAAATTTGTAATTCCATCTAGCTCACCAAACAGTGACTTACTCAATGTGCTAAAGGTTACGTTTTGTCTTAGGTTCTGGGTAGTGAACCCAGAGTGCAGAAAAAGTGAATCAAGAGCACCTAACCAGGCCCCGTTTGTTACTTATTTTATTCCAAAGGATGTGAATAGGAATGACTCCTCCCTCACCCTACTTTGAACTTCCATCCTCGAAATGTGGACAACAAGAAAACTGAAATCATATCTTAGAATTGTAAAACCCCTAGCTGAGTGCCAAGCTGAACACAGTTAAAAAATTATATATATAAGCATATAGCTGCAGCCTGTCATTTCAACCCACTAGGTATGCATGTTGCCAGCATGGACCTCACTGTGATCATCATGTTCACAATGCTTTCTAAATCACTGCATCACCCAAAGGCATAATATTGCCATCGCTAATGATTATGACAATATGCATGCAATTAAGATTGTCCAGAGCAAAATTGATTTCTAGATTAACTAACCTATATATATACCCTAAAACATAGCTCATGGATACATCATTAATATCTTTAGAATATCTATTGAAGCACCCCTGATGATGGACTCACTTGGTAGTCCGAAATGTTAGGTTCGTAAAACTCTATAATAGGTCATTCCTCCTCTATCTTAAACTATCTTCACATATATGGATTCATTATTAAACAATATCAAGTCCTACCATGGAAGGGACATGATGGACAACGCAGCAAAATTTGAGAAATTAAGATTATCCAGAGAAAAATTGGTTCCTAGATCAACTAACCTATATATATATATATATATATATATATATATATATATATATATATATATATATATATATATATATATATACCCTAAAATATAGCTCATGGATACATCATTAATATATTTAGAATATCTATTGAAGCACCCGTGATGATGGACTCAGTTGGTAGTCCGAAAAGTTGTGTTCATAAAACTCTATAACAGGTCATTCCTCCTCTATTTAAACTATCTTCACATATATGGATTCATTATTTAACAATATCAAGTCCTACCATGGAAGGGAAATGATGGACAATGCATCAGAATTTGAGAAATTAATATCAACCAGAGCAAAATTGATTCCTAGATTAACTAACCTATATACCCTAAAATATAGCTCATGGATACATCATTAATATCTTTAGAATATCTATTGAAGCACCCCTGATGATGGACTCACTTGGTAGTTCGAAACGTTGGGTTCAAAAAAGTCTATAACAGGTCATTCCTCCTCTATCTTAAATGTTCTATGTTTCCTAGCTCTAATGAGTAATACCTTTGCTACAGCTTTTCTCTACAATCCTAAAACACAAGCATTAAGAAGATAAAGTGATGGTTATAGGATTATTGTGCATGCATGCTTTCTCAAGCAACAATGGGTGTGAGATGCAAAATTCTAGAATTGTTTGGATGAATTCCAATTGGAAGTTCTCATGCCAAAAGGGAAAGTTTTATGGCTAGTCACACCTCCCATGGAATCCTTTCTCCAATTTTTCATGGCACATGGGCCATTATTCTCCAAATTGTACGAGGGAAATAACTTGCATTGAGTTCAACTCTTTTCCAGATAGATACGGGTACAAGATGTCTAACCATAATTTCATGGAGCTCCTTACCCTAAATGGTAAGAAAATTTACAGAGATGCTAACAAGAATGACTCCTCCCTCACCCTACTTGGAAGTTCCATCCTAAAAAAAAATACTATTGTAACCAAGTGGGTGAGATACCCTTGACGAAAAAAAGTTGTACTCAATCAACAATGCAAACAATTTTTTAAACTAATTTTGAATCCGTCTTCTTGAATTTTTTGGTATCTAAATCTGGCTCAGCCATATTGAGATTGAAACTGTATGTTACATTAGAAATATGTTTAACTATTTAGCAGAAATTGCAAAGCTATTCTAGTCATGGTTGTGTTTGATGATTCTTTGATATTGCAACCAGAAAATAAGATAAATTTACTTTTGGCTTCAAAATATAAGTGGTTTCAGATAACTTTTCATTTGATATCATTAGTATATTTTTTAAATGCTTGCTACCATCCACCACCATTTATCAAGAGGTGATGCATTGTTTAGGATTGTTTTATAAATACTTAATACTGAATGACCAGCATCCATCATCACCAAAAAGATGGGTTGCTACCTAGCATCCATATCCCATCATCACCAAAAAGTTGGGCTGCTACCTAGCATCCATATCCCACCTAACAAAATGTAGGACTACTACCTGCAACCTTGAGACAGGTTAAGGTCCCTTGTGGGTAGGTTATGGGCTACTCTTCTTATAAGTATCAAACCCTTATGAACACTGTAATAGAGGCTAGATCTTAGCAATCCAACTATCATGCGGTGGTTTTCCCATCATTATTCTGCAATATAATATTCAATCTATGCCATGGAGATGAAATGAAGAATCCAGGTTGTATTTTTAATTCAGCATTTGTTGTAATATACAACAATGGGAAATTTCAGTGATTTTAGTAGTAGGTTTTTTGAATCCTCATTGTGGTACGATTCATATTGTTGTTTCATGGCTCTAATATTCTACATGAAGTGCATACTTCATGTGAAAATATTTCAAAAGGAGTTATTCTCCCTGGTTCTTTTGGAAGTATACAGAATCAATTTATAACCTACATGAACCTTAAAAAATTTGCTGGTTCAGGATTTATGAATCCATTTCAGTAGCAGAGTTTCACCCATAAACGTTGGATGTGCAGGAGCAAGATGTTTACAAGCAACATGAATTTAGACCAGAGTTTCACATGCCATAGGATTTAATGTTTGATGATCTTGAAATTGCCACAAATGGTGTGTATGCAGATGGGTCTAGAAGTAATATAAATGCCAAGCAAGGCTAGGGTAAATTTGTAATTCCATCTAGCTCACCAAACAGTGACTTACTCAATGTGCTAAAGGTTACGTTTTGTCTTAGGTTCTGGGTAGTGAACCCAGAGTGCAGAAAAAGTGAATCAAGAGCACCTAACCAGGCCCCGTTTGTTACTTATTTTATTCCAAAGGATGTGAATAGGAATGACTCCTCCCTCACCCTACTTTGAAGTTCCATTCTCGAAATGTGGACAACAAGAAAACTGAAATCATATCTTAGAATTGTAAAACCCCTAGCCGAGTGCCAAGCTGAACACAGTTAAAAAATTATATATATAAGCATATAGCTGCAGCCTGTCATTTCAACCCACTAGGTATGCATGTTTCCAGCATGGACCTCACTGTGATCATCATGTTCACAATGCTTTCTAAATCACTGCATCACCCAAAGGCATAATATTGCCATCGCTAATGATTATGACAATATGCATGCAATTAAGATTGTCCAGAGCAAAATTGATTTCTAGATTAACTAGCCTATATATATACCCTAAAACATAGCTCATGGATACATCATTAATATCTTTAGAATATCTATTGAAGCACCCCTGATGATGGACTCACTTGGTAGTCCGAAATGTTAGGTTCGTAAAACTCTATAATAGGTCATTCCTCCTCTATCTTAAACTATCTTCACATATATGGATTCATTATTAAACAATATCAAGTCCTACCATGGAAGGGACATGATGGACAACGCAGCAAAATTTGAGAAATTAAGATTATCCAGAGAAAAATTGGTTCCTAGATCAACTAACCTATATATATATATATATATATATATATATATATATATATATATATATATAGATATATATATATATATATATATATACCCCAAAATATAGCTCATGGATACATCATTAATATATTTAGAATATCTATTGAAGCACCCGTGATGATGGACTCAGTTGGTAGTCCGAAAAGTTGTGTTCATAAAACTCTATAACAGGTCATTCCTCCTCTATTTAAACTATCTTCACATATATGGATTCATTATTTAACAATATCAAGTCCTACCATGGAAGGGAAATGATGGACAATGCATCAGAATTTGAGAAATTAATATCAACCAGAGCAAAATTGATTCCTAGATTAACTAACCTATATACCCTAAAATATATCTCATGGATACATCATTAATATCTTTAGAATATCTATTGAAGCACCTCTGATGATGGACTCACTTGGTCGTTCGAAACGTTGGGTTCAAAAAAGTCTATAACATGTCATTCCTCCTCTATCTTAAATGTTCTATGTTTCCTAGCTCTAATGAGTAATACCTCTGCTACAGCTTTTCTCTACAATCCTAAAACACAAGCATTAAGAAGAGAAAGTGATGGTTATAGGATTATTGTGCATGCATGCTTTCTCAAGCAACAATGGGTGTGAGATGCAAAATTCTAGAATTGTTTGGATGAATTCCAATTGGAAGTTCTCATGCCAAAAGGGAAAGTTTTATGGCTAGTCACACCTCCCATGGAATCCTTTCTCCAATTTTTCACGGCACATGGGCCATTATTCTCCAAATTGTATGAGGGAAATAACTTGCATTGAGTTCAACTCTTTTCCAGATAGATACGGGTACAAGATGTCTAACCATAATTTCATGGAGCTCCTTACCCTAAATGGTAAGAAAATTTATAGAGATGCTAACAAGAATGACTCCTCCCTCACCCTACTTGGAAGTTCCATCCTAAAAAAAATACTATTGTAACCAAGTGGGTGAGATACCCTTGACGAAAAAAAGTTGTACTCAATCAACAATGCAAACAATTTTTTAAACTAATTTTGAATCCGTCTTCTTGAATTTTTTGGTATCTAAATCTGGCTCATCCATATTGAGATTGAAACTGTATGTTACATTAGAAATATGTTTAACTATTTAGCAAAAATTGCAAAGCTATTCTAGTCATGGTTGTGTTTGATGATTCTTTGATATTGCAACCAGAAAATAAGATAAATTTACTTTTGGCTTCAAAATATAAGTGGTTTCAGATAACTTTTCATTTGATATCATTAGTATATTTTTTAAATGCTTGCTACCATCCACCACTATTTATCAAGAGGTGATGCATTGTTTAGGATTGTTTTATAAATACTTAGTACTGAAAGGCCAGCATCCATCATCACCAAAAACATGGGTTTCTACCTAGCATCCATATCCCATCATCACAAAAAAGTTGGGCTGCTACCTAGCTTCCATATCCCACCTAACAAAATGTAGGACTACTACCTGCAACCTTGATACAGGTTAAGGTCCCTTGTGGGTAAGTTATGGGCTACTCTTCTTACGAGTATCAAACCCTTATGAACACTGTAATAGAGGCTAGATCTTAGCAATCCAACTATCATGCGGTGGTTTTCCCATCATTATTCTGCAATATAATATTCAATCTTTGCCATGGAGATGAAATGAAGAATCCAGGTTGTATTTTTAATTCAGCATTTGTTGTAATATACAACAATGGGAAATTTCAGTGATTTTAGTAGTAGGTTTTTTGAATCCTCATTGTGGTACGATTCATATTGTTGTTTCATGGCTCTAATATTCTACATGAAGTGCATACTTCATGTGAAAATATTTCAAAAGGAGTTATTCTCCCTGGTTCTTTTGGAAGTATACAGAATCAATTTATAACCTACATGAACCTTAAAAACTTTGCTGGTTCAGGATTTATGAATCCATTTCAGTAGCAGAGTTTCACCCATAAACGTTGGATGTGCAGGAGCAAGATGTTTACAAGCAACATGAATTTAGACCAGAGTTTCACATGCCATAGGATTTAATGTTTGATGATCTTGAAATTGCCACAAATGGTGTGTATGCAGATGGGTCTAGAAGTAATATAAATGCCAAGCAAGGCTAGGGTAAATTTGTAATTCCATCTAGCTCACCAAACAGTGACTTACTCAATGTGCTAAAGGTTACGTTTTGTCTTAGGTTCTGGGTAGTGAACCCAGAGTGCAGAAAAAGTGAATCAAGAGCACCTAACCAGGCCCCGTTTGTTACTTATTTTATTCCAAAGGATGTGAATAGGAATGACTCCTCCCTCACCCTACTTTGAACTTCCATCCTCAAAATGTGGACAACAAGAAAACTGAAATCATATCTTAGAATTGTAAAACCCCTAGCCGAGTGCCAAGCTGAACACAGTTAAAAAATTATATATATAAGCATATAGCTGCAGCCTGTCATTTCAACCCACTAGGTATGCATGTTGCCAGCATGGACCTCACTGTGATCATCATGTTCACAATGCTTTCTAAATCACTGCATCACCCAAAGGCATAATATTGCCATCGCTAATGATTATGACAATATGCATGCAATAATCTAGGTTTATTAATGCCTAGACTAGGTTGTGGCTCCATAAGTGCGGGTCCTTACAAATATTAACCAAAAAGACGTATTCCTTTATCCTTTTTGATTAATTCAGACCAATGTCTTATTTGCCAATCCGTCATCTTCAGAAAATTTGGCTGCCTTAGATGCCTTGGATTCCTTGAATTTGTCAAGATGTCATGTTTATGTAGATCTCCTTGGAAACATTTGTAATTCTCAAAAATATATATGGTAGAGAGTTTTCATTCCATAGTTATATAATAATTTAGATGTGTTATGAACCATAGAGAAGTGTCATAGATCCACATAGATTGTTAGAAAATTATATATTACAGAGGAATGGAACACATAAAATATTGTAGAAATATAAACACAGAAAACGCATAAAACAAGAGAGACATAGATATAGGTGGTTCACCCAGTTTGGGCTACGTCCATGGAGAAAAAAGTAGTCCTTCTTTTATATTATCCAGCAAACTAAAGAGATATAACATACAATAGATCCATTGTAACACCCTCTTTGCTCTCAATCTCCTCTCCCTTCCTCACTCAGAATACAAATCTACCTAGACACAATACAGTTCCCTCATATATAGTGAGGGGTTGCCTTCTAGGGCAAAAAACCCTAAATTAAACATAACTTCTACCGTCAAATCATCCACCTAATGAATGACCTAGATTGACTAGACATTACTAGACTTTTACAAGGCAATTTTACATCTATTTTTAGCTTCCGGGGCACTACCACTGAGCCTCCGCTGGGGGACCACTGGCCCCAGACCCCAGCCAGGGGGGATTAGCCCCCCTGAACCTCCGCTGGGGGGACAAGTCCCCCCCACACCCCCCTGTGTGGAGGGGTGTACAGTCTTCCTAGGGTATACATCTGGCTGAGACCTTTGAATACAGAAGATAATCAGGCTCCACACCCAACAATCTCCCACTTGGAGACTGATTATAGCAACTCCACCGCTGCTTCATTTCATAGATAATGAATCCACTTTGGACCTGGTTGTTTCTCATCTTCTTCATCATACTTGAAGACCAATTGAAACTGAGCAGATTCTCAGTTTCTCCCTGGTCACAAATTTTGTTAGCATATCTGCAGGATTCTAGCTAGTGTGTATCTTTTCCAACTTCAGTTGTCCATCTTTCAATGCTGACCATATGAAATGGTACTTGAGTTGTATATGTTTAGTCTTGGATTGAAATGCAGAGTTATTTGCAAGATGTATGGCACTCTAGCTGTCACTGTATAACCTGCCCAACTCTTGCTTCTTACCCAATTCATCTAGAAACCTTTGTAACCAAATCATTTCTTTACTAGCCTTTGTAGCAGCAACATACTCTGCTTCTATTTTTGAAAGTGCAACAACACTTTGGATTTTTGAAACCCAACTGACAATTGTTCCACCTAAATTAAATACATATCCTATAGTGCTCCTCCTGTTATCTCTGTCACCTACCATATCTGCATCAATAATCACTGTATAGCAATGTTTGAACCACCAAAGCATAATGCTTGATTTTTGGTACCTCTCAAATACCTGAGAATCCACTTCACCACCATCCAATGTTCTTTTCCTGGATTTTTCATGTACCTGCTTACAACTCCCACTACACGTGAAATATCATGCCTTGTGCAGACCATTGCATACATTAAGCTTCCAACTGCTGATGCATATGGAACTTTAGACATATGAGCCATTTCTTCCTGAGTCTTGGGACAAGCCTCCTTACTTAATTTGAAATGGCTAGCCAAATGTATACTAACTGGTTTTGCATTCTGCATATTAAACCTTTCCAACACCTTTTCTATGTACTCACTTTGAGACAATGTTAATTTGTGATTCTTCCTGTGTCTAGTTATTCTCATACCAAGGATTTGTTTTGCAGCACCCAAATCCTTCATTGCAAATGAGTTTGCCAATTTCTTTTGAGAACATTTATCTCCTGCATGTTAGAACTTGCAACAAGCATGTCATCTACATACAATAACAATATAATATAGTTGCCATCATTTTGCCTTTTGAGATAAACATAATGATCAGAGTGACACCTAGTATAACCTTGTTCAAACATAAACCTATCAAATTTTAGATACCACTGCCTTGGAGCCTGTTTTAAGACATACAAGCTCTTCTTCAACCTGCACACTAGTTTCTCCTTCCCTTTACCTCATATCCTTGTGGTTTTTGCATATATATCTCTTCCTCCAAATCCCCATGGAGAAAGGATGTCTTTATATCTAACTGCTCAAGATGCAAATCTCCAGCTGCTACTAGACTTAGAATAGTTCTGATTGAAGTCATTTTCACAACAGGAGAAAATATCTCATCAAAGTCTATACCCTTTTTCTGTGAAAACCCTTTCACCACAAGTCTAACTTTATACCTTTTTCTACCTCCATCTTCTTCTTTCAACTTGTAAACGCATTTATTCTGCAATGTTGTTTTACCTGCGGGCAACCTGACTACTTCCCAAGTCTGGTTACGTGCTAAGGAGTCCATCTCTTCTTTCACGGCTTGCTCCCTCTTCTTCCTGGTTTCTAGCTGCACTACTTCTTCATAACATTCTGGTTCACCAGAATCAGTCAACAATACATAATATAATGAAGGAGAGTATCATTGAGGGAGTCTACTTATCCTGGTAGATCTTCTAACACCACTTTCAGGTGTTTGAGGTGCTTGTTGCTATTTTGGTTGTTGTTCTAGCTATTGATCATTATGATTTTTAGGCACCATCAATTTTCTTGTGATATCGTCAAGCACTATGTATTCTTTGTTTTATTTTTCCTGTTTCTTTTTCCTGCAACTGTTTCTTATACAAGACCTTTTCATTGAATATTACATCTCTGCTCCTAATGATTTTGTGATTTTCATAATCATATAAGTGATAACCAAAATCATTAACACCATATCCAATAAAGGTACATTTCTTTGATTTTTCCTCAAGCTTTGTTCTATTTTCTTTATTAATGTGGACAAAGGCTTCACAACCAAAAGTCTTTAAAAATGAGTAGTTTACCTTTTTACCTGTCCATGCCTCCTCTGGAATACCACCATCCAAGGAACTTGAAGGCCCGCTATTTATTAGATAAACAACAGAGTCTACAACATCTGCCCAAAATTGTAAAGGCAATCCTGCATGCAGTCTCATGCACCTTGTACGCTCCATGATTGTCTTGTTCATCCTTTCTGACACACCATTTTCTTTTGGTGTTCTTGGAACTGTCTTCTCTCCGTGAATTCCATTCTTTGAACAGTACCTACCAAACTCTTTGCTACAATATTCACCTCCATTATCTGATCTGCGACACTTCAACCTTCTCCCTGTCTCATTTTCAACCAAAGCTTTCCATTTCTTGAAAGTATTAAATACATCAGATTTATTTCAAATACAATAAATCCAGGTTTTTCTGGTTGCATCATCAATAAAAGTAACATAATAATGACAGCCACCAAGAGATGATATCTGAGCAGGTCCCCATACATCTGTACGCACAAGCTTTAATTTTTTTCTCTTCTTTTCTTTCCCAACTCTAAGGAATCTGACTCTCTTTTGTTTTCCATAAACACAATTTTCATAAAATTTTAAATCAACATGCTTCAAACTTAAAAACAAATTTCTTGAGTGAAGAATCTACATCCCCTTCTCACTCATGTGCCCGAGCTTGTGATGCCACAATGTCGTATCTTCTTCTGTAGAGGTTAAAGCATTAACAGAATTAGAAATACCATTGCATAAATACAATGTACCAACCTTTCCTCCTTTCACTATTACCAAGCATCCTTTAGTGACCTTCCAGGTTTTATCTGTGAAAGTACTTATGCAACCTTCACCTCCGAACCACCCTGTTGAAATCAGATTTTTCTTCAGATTTGGAACATGTCTTACCTCCTTCAATAGCCATTCGTTTCCATTTTGTTTTTTTATGAAAACTGTACCCATTCCAACGATTTTACAGGGTTTATCATCACCCAATCGAACCTGTCCAAAATCTCCTTGAACATAATCACGAAAATGTTTTTTATCAGGTGTGGCATGGAATGAGGCCCCTGAATCTACCACCCAAGCATCAATAATATTTTCTAATGGAAGAATCAAAGCATCTTGCAACACATCACCTATTACATTAGCTTCATGATTAGTTTCTTGTTGTGTGTCTCCTTCTTTTCCCTTTCGAGACTTGCAGTCTTTCTTCAGGTGTCCTTTCTTCCCGCATTTCCAGCACACTATCCTAGATCTGGACTTGGATATGCCTTTTCTTGACTTATTGCGATATCTTGGGCTCTTTCCTCTTTCCATTTTTCTTCCCCTAGTCTCTGCAGTCGAAGAATTGCTTGATGTCTCACCGGAGCTTTCTTGTCACATTTCCTCGCTAAGGATTGCACCGACAACATCATCAAACTTTAAATTACTAGATCCAGAGACAGAGTTACTAATGGCCATAACTAAGTCATTCCAACTTTCTGCCAATGAGCACAGAAATAATAGAGCCCTAACTTCATCATCAAAATTTACCCCTACAGAACTTAACTGACTTGTAACTGTTTTAAAATCATTTAATAGGTTTGCAACAGATCTACCTTCTGACATATTCATATTAAATAAATGCTTCATAATAAATACCTTATTTGAGGCCGAGGGCTTTTCATATAGTTTGGCCAATTTCAACTTTAAACCCTCTATTGTCATTTCGTTTGAAATATTAAACGCTACCAATGCCGCTAGGCACAACCATATTGTTCCAAGTGCATTTCTGTCAAGAATGTTCCATTTTGTGTCTGTCATACTCGTCGGCTTCTTTGTCTTTCCGCTCAATGGTAGGTACAAATCTCTCTAATACAGATAATCTTCCATTTGCATCTTCCACAACTCATAGTTTTGGCCATTGAATTTTTCGACCCTAAACCTACCATCTTCTGCCATTGCTCCCACTCAAACCAGGAACCCTTCTCTCCTGCGAGTTTATCAACCAAATAGAACTTCGACTCTGATACCAGTTGTTAGAAAATTATATATTACAGAGTAATGGAACACATAAAATATTGCAGAAATATAAACACAGAAAACGCATAAAACAAGAGAGACATAGATATATGTGGTTCACCCAGTTTGGGCTACGTCCATGGAGAAACAACTAGTCATTCTTTTATATTATCTAGCGAACTGAAGAGATACAACCTATAGCAGATCCACTGTAACACCCTCTTCGCTCTCAATCTCCTCTCTCTTCCTCACTCAGAATACAGATCTACCTAGACACAATACAATTCCCTCATATATAGTGAGGGGTTGCCTTTTAGGGCAAAAAACCATAAATTAAACATAACTTCTACTGTCAGATCATCCGCCTAATGAATGGCCCATATTGACTAGAAATTACTAGACTTTTACAAGGAAATTTTACATCTATTTTTAGCTTCAGGGGTGCTACCGCTGAGCCCCCACTGGGGGACCGCTGACCCCTGGACCCCCCAGCTGGGGGGGATCGACCTCCCCAAACCGCCGTGGGGGGACAAGTCCCCCTCGCACCCCCCACGTGGAGGGGTGTATAGTCTTTCTGGGGTATAAATCTGGCTGAGACCTTTGAATACAGAAGATAATTAGGCTCCACACCCAACATAGATTTCCAGACTTGTTTGTCATAGTGTCATAAAAATTTCCTGTATCAGAGTACCATAAAAGAATAGAATGCTACCATGTCTTATGTTTCTCTTAATCATGGGTTCATATCCTCTTCTCCTTATGATATACTTATGGTTCATGCTGATTTAGGGTTTTCTGATGGTTCCATTCAATCCTTCTCAACTCTCTTGTGATCTGAACAAGAGGGTGGTTGGTGACAAGAACACACCCCCTAGTGGCTGTCTGACAATTAAAACAAACCTAATTGTAGTGCTAGTTGGCGGTACTCCACAAATTAGCTATTGGAATGATTGTTGGGTTAAATTATTTTCTTGAATGTTTTGTATCCCACATCTTACAACATCATATAAAACTTGATACTCTGTCTTAGCATAGGAACCCTGTGCATTTGTTGGCATTCCACCTATAGCTATAGGTCTTAGTATATGCTCGATGCCATCTACTATAGCAACCACATTGGAAAATTCAGATCTAAGTTAGTCATTTGAAATGTATCTTTCAATTGTGACTTTAGACTTAAATTGAATCACCATTATTTCTAGTGATAATCAAATCATTCACATGAATCATAATTAAGAGAACTACATCATTCATATGTAACCATAAATATTGTGTTCTATGTTAGGATGCCTCAACCAAGCTGTAGAAAAAAATTAGTAATCTTTTGATTTCATATCCTAGGTGCTTGTAATCATTGAGAGGGTGCATGTCATGGGTAAGCTATGCAATATAATTCTTGAGATAGTTCACCATTTGCTTGAAATATTGTAGGTCAAGGTTGATCTTTCGTGGTGGCCAAATAACAATGGTTGAAAAATTCATTGGATCAATGCTTAGTCCATCGTGGTTCACACAAAAATCTAGGATAATCAAGTTTCTTCTACCCAAATGCACACTTCTTCATGTTCACAAATAACTTGTCACGTGATGCAAACACTTGGTTTATTCATCCTAGGTCTGGCTGAAAAGTAATATGTCTAAGTACACAATTAGAGTTGAGTAAAGATGTGGTTGTAGAACTTTGTTCATCATCTCATGAATGTTGCAAGGCCATAATTGGTAACACTTAATGACATCAGTGGCCATGCAAGCAGTCCTTTTCACATCTTGAAGGATGTCTTCCACATATCCTCAGGTAAAATTACTAATCAATTATAGATCTTAAGCTGCATTTCATACTTTTTGTGCCTCTTTAGACAATGTATGTGTGATAGGGAGTCAGTGAGTAAGAATGCACCAAAAACATTGATTCGATTGCATATCTCAGCCTTTCTAAGCTGCATTTCACACTTTTTGTGCCTCTTTAGACAACATGTGTGTGATAGGGAGTCAGTGAGTAAGAATGCACCAAAAACTTTGATTAGATTGCATATCTCAGCCTTTCGAGCAATTTCTTGAGCATAATAAAATTCCCATCAAATGATGGTTTTCCCATTTGGAATTTCACAGTACTAACATCCTTATGTCTATTACATGGCCATCTAAATGTTGTGTGCTTGCTTTGGTTGGTGAATTTTTGTGTGTAAATTGTATAGTAGAATGAAATTTGTGGGTAAAAAAAACAGACCTATTTTCTTTTGAAAATCACCCAACTGATATTTAAATTCCAATGCCACATTCCCAATCTGATTTTGTTTCAACACAACACTAAAATTCATTTGTTGGTTTCTTTATTGGATTTTTCCTAAGGAAGATATGCCTGTTCATTGTGTTGGTGTCATTGAGTAATTATTGTACTATTGTTAATGTGTTGGATCACTAGCTAGTGGTACTCCACAAATTAGCTATTGGACTGATTGTTGGGTTAAATTAATTTCTTGAATGTTTTGTATCCCACATCTTACAACATCATATAAAAATTGATACTTTGTCTGATCATAGGAATCCTATGCATTGGTTGGAATTCCACCTATAGCTATAGGTCTTAGTATATGCTCCCTGTCATCTATTACAGCAACCACATTGGAAAATTCAGATATGAATCTACATAGCTACCCGAGACTAGTTCCCATTATGATATTGCACTTTAAGGGAAAGTTATATTAGGCTCTTACCTTGTTTGACCATCATAGGCTACCCAAGAGGTACTTTCAAGTACATGTAAGAAACTACTGTAATTCAATTTTTTCTTGCAGAGTAACCTTTACTAATTGTAATCCTTATTTAATGATGCTTTATGACACAATAGGTCTCTTTACAATGCACTGTTATCAAAAGATAGCAGTGGTGGGGGTTATGCTGCAACTTTTGCTTAGAAGTCTAGAAGGTAGTCACATAAAGATGAATATGGATAGATTCCAGAGAAACTGGGGTTTGTTCCTAAAAACTCTGAGCCTCTATTGTTTAGTTTCTTTTTTTGGAGCTCATAGCATGATAAGCACAATGGCTTTGGGGAGTTTTATTGACATGCACGTGGCATCCATTGCTTCAATATATCATTCAAGTGTTTTGCTCAACATGATTACTGTTAGATGGTTTTTTCTAAATATCTATTTTTCCATTGGACTTCTGTAATGGTTCTTTCAGCCTAGCTATTTACATAGCAATATTTTTAAACTTTTTTTAGCCTACCTGTTCACATAACAATGGTGTATTGTTTATCTTTAGGAAAAATAACTCCTCAACTATTGTTATATGTGAACCCATTCACACCACCCTGCAATTTGTTCCCTGGAAATGGTAATGTCATTTTGTCTTTACACAATAAAATTTCACAACTCATACTTCTCAATATTTGAGAACATAAATGAAAGGTAAAGCTACATGTTCCAAACCTTTTGTAGTTTGATTCATTGGTGTGGTGTTGCATGGTTTTTGACATTTGGAGGTAACATGTTATGGAAATGTATCTAATTGTTTTGGTTGATGATTTCAACCAAAACATCTATAACTTGCACTCCATTTTGGCACATGTGGAGATGGGTATTGTTTTAAGATAACAAAAATGGACCCTTTAAAATACTAGGACCTGAATTGAACTCTTATGAAATGGCAAGGATGTGCTAATAAAAATGTTTTCTTTTTTTTTTTGTTATGCAGTCTATCTGCAGATATCCATACTAAGGTAAGAAATTATTTTTCGTTTTGGACGTCAATACTTTTTGAACAATTATTGTGCTTTCTTTTCTACTTTAACATTTGTCTTACTAACTTTGATCAAGTGTCGCAATCTATATTTGGAGGTATTCAACAGGATTGAAAGACATCGTAAGAGATCACTTTTAACAATGAGTAAAACCACAAAGTCAAGCCACATTATGAACAAAAATGACACCTTTTGAGGTGGCATCATCAAAACGCACCCATAAAAGAGAGCACCAAGATACATTACCCCATTGCAACATGAATCTAGTTGCTTTAGTGTCAGCAACAATTCTAATGCACATATCTTTGAGAAAAATGTGCATGAACCATTGGAAGGTATGATGATTTCTAAAATTTGTATTTCCTATATAAATACTTCAAGATTTTTTGTTAAGAGATTCATATTTTTATTGTCTTAAGAGGTGTGATTTGTTTTCTAGTAAATTCTCAACACGAACCATCACAACAACATCATGGTTTGGAGCAAGAACCATCACAACTAGATCATGGTGTGGAGAAACAACAACCACAACAAGAGCATGGTTTGGAAGGGGAAGATGCAACTACCCAAGCCCATATTACAATAAATGTGCAAAGGAAGGGTAGAGGACTAACAAAATGCCTCTTTGGAAACACTACAGAGGCCTCTGCATTGCCTAAAATCCAATTTAATGAGAGGGGGCAACCTATTGGTCCAAAGTTAGAGAAATTCTCCTCTTTTATAGGTGTTCTTGTGAGAGAGATTATCGGCATCAAACACATGGAATGGAAAAAGTGCCTGGAGCACTTAAGAAAGACATATGGAGTGCAATCAATGTGAGTATCAACTAAATTATTATTGGATTTTTTTCTAAATTTCATTGGTGTATGTTGAACATGTGTATGATAAGTTTAACTTCAAATAAGACTTTGTATCTAATAATGCATCCTTTATCTATTGTAGCGTACCTACCGAATAGATTTGTTAGTACAACAATGGTGTTATAAAGCAATATCTCAATGCTTGAGAACTTACAGATATAATTTGTAAAAAAATTATTATTTGAAATACAAAATGGATGAGGAGAGGATGGAAAATGTTCCTAGCAGAGTAAATGAAACCGATTGGATTGAATTTGTTAGAATACGACCTAACCCTAAATTCAAGGTAAAAATGAAAGACAAATATAATTGTTATCATCAAATGAGATTTGACTTTGAATCCTTGCACACAATCAACTTCAATCTAAGAATCCATTTGTTGCAAGAGAAGGCAAAAGTAAATAAGGAAAATAGGGTGTTAGAGCAAGAGACCAACAATTTTGGTCATAGAGGTTACTATAGAGTTGAACATGATCTTGTAAGTTGTAACCAAATCTATTTTTTGTTTACAATTTCTAACTGCAAATATACTTAACTAGACTGTTGTATATTTTTTAGTAGAATCAAACTTTCAATCAAAATGATACACTTGTAACTAGGGCTGATGTGTGGATGAAATGTCATACAAAGAAGGATGGCACTCCAATGTCATCATTTAGTGCAGAGAGAATAGTAAGTTCCCCACCTATTCTTGTATCTATTTAATTTTTTTCTTTTTAAAAATATTAATGCTGTTTCTTACATGTATTTGTTGAAATGTTGTCATTGCTAGAAACAAATTGAACCAATACAAAAATGTTTCAGTGTCTCCTGCATATGCAACAAAGGAATATGCCTTTGCAATAGTTTTAGGGCCTAAGAGAAGGGGTCATGTATGTGGGGTTGGCTTTGGGGTTACTCCAACTGATTTGTTTGGAAAAGAGTGCACTTACAAGATGCAGTTACATAATACAGAAGAAAAATTGAGAGAAAAAGACAAGGAACTTGGAAGATTGAAGGCAGTTGTTGAAGAATTAATGGAATGGAAAGCTTCCACGGAGGCGGGAAAAGAAAATGGCCGAGTTGATTCAGAACTAGCCAACAATGTAAGAATTACATCTGTAGAATATTTATTTTTTATGTATGCCATATTTAAAGATTATGATTTTAAAAGAACAATGTAAATATGAACATGATTGTATTGTTGTAGGATGCATAATTAATGAAACATTGGTTTTGAAGCTTAATCCTTCATTTTCTGTTTTCACGGTATCTCATGCAATTTATTTATTTTTTAGCAAAGTTCCTTAAGTCATAGTCAGGCTTCACTAGAACAAACTCCATTGACTTTAGGACGACATATTCATGAACCAATTGGTGACTCAGTAACACAAGTAAGTTCTATACTTGCTTATGTTCTTGTTTAATATTATTTATTATTCTATGGAATCTCACAAGAATTTGTTTATTTGCAGGGTCAAACGTAATTACTACCTTCAAATACAGGATTGAATGGAAAAAAATGTTTACTTACATATTTTAATGGTCAAGTGAAGGTTACAAAAGGTTACATAAAAAACACTGAACCAAATTTTGTCATGTCCAATGGAGAAGAATTAGGAGAGGGATATTATTTTGTGTGCCCACAATCAATCTTGGTTGATTCTGATTATGAAATCAAGCTTAAACGTAGAAGTAATCGATGTGAGGATTTAGCAAATGCACTTAACACTTTTATATGTTGGAAGAGTGGTGACATTGAATTGATCTATGATTGAGAGAAATGACTTGGGAAATCACTATCTCGAATATTTGAGGATGTTGAATGCAGAATGTGATAGCCTAATTTTGTTTAATATCATGGCTAAGATGTTGGATACGTGATTACTCTTATCCTTCTATAAGATATATGTTCCTTTACAACAAATGTACTACATTGTTCTTGCTATTGTTTGCTTGTTTTTTGTTTGTTGGATATATAGTCTTATCATGCTACATATATACCATCTTATCATGTTTTGTAAATGTTGTGTGATTTTTGCTGATAGCCAAAAACCTTTTCAATTATGGCTTAAACAACTATGAAACCATGTAAATTCTCCATTCTACACTTTACTAATGATAGATATTTTCATTTGAGGACAGGGGTAAGTTGCAAATTTTGTTGAAAATGATTTCGTTAAGTTTTTTTTCTCGTATTTCAAAATTTCCTCTTAGTATTTTGTGTAACATACCACTATTTATCCTTTGTACTAAATGACAAACATGACTGAGGAGCTGGTATATTCCTTGCTTTCAGAGTGTCCTTGCAACCCCCACATTGTAGTGTCTGCAAGCCTCCTCTAATTGTTGGAATTTTCGAGAGAACATATATTGGATGTAACCCTTTTATGAGGATACAGAAATGACCTCAAGTCCAGTTCCTTTAAGGGTTAAAATATAACTTGTTAAAGATTTTAGCAATTTTTATTTCACATTTATCAAGCATCAATTTGTTTTTAAATATGATATTGAATATTCTGTGTAAGTTCCATCTACATTTGTTGTCTGTTTTATCTTGATGACCAACAATCCTTTTTCTCAAGTAGTTATGAGCATGTAATCTTTAATTGTAAACCAAAAATGAACAAGGAAAGCTGCAATGATGTGATCTATCCAATATCAAACATGTGACAACTATCAAATCCGAAAATTCCTTGTAGTAGAACTATCTAGAATTTAGTTGCCAACATCTTTGTATTTATGAAAACAAAGTTATGGATCAATGCAACACGTAGATCCATGTGCATGCAATAATTTTCAATGTAAATGTCTTATCATGTTTTGTAAATGTTGTGTGATTTTTGCTGATAGTCAGAAACCTTTTCAATTATGGCTTAAACAACTATGAAACCATGTAAATGATCCATTATACACTTTACTAATGATAGATATTTGCATTTGAGGACATGGCAAGTTGCAAATTTCGTTGAAAATGATTTAGTTTAGTTGTTTTCTTATATTTCAGAATTCCTCTTAGTATTTTGTGTAACATACCACTATTTAACCTTTGTACTAAATGACAAACATGATTGAGGAGCTGGTATATTCCTTTCTTTCATAGTGTCCTTGCAATCCCCACACTATAGTGTCTGCAAGGCTACTCTAATTGTTGGAATTTTCAAGAGAACATATGTTGGATGTAACCCATTTATGAGGATAGAGAAGTGACCTCAAGTCCAGTTCCTTTAAGGGTTAAAATATAACTTGTTAAATATTTTAGCAATTGTTATACCACATCTATCAGAATTAATTTGTTTTTAAATCTGATATTGAAAATTCTCTATAAGTTCCATCTACATATGATGTATGTTTTATCTTGATGACCAACAATCCTTTTTCTCAAGCATTTATGAGCATGTACTCTTTAATTGTAAACCAAAAATGTACAAGGAAAGCTACAATGATGTGATCTATCCAATATCAAATATGTGGCAGCTATCAAATTTGAAAAATCCTTGTAGTAGAACTGTCTAAAATTTAGCTGTCGACATTTTTGTCTTTATGAAAACAAAGTTATGGATCAATGCAACACGTAGATCCACGTGCATGCAATACTTTGTGCTATCATGAAACACATATGAAGACATGTGCTTGACCTCTAGAATTGTTCATTATACCTTGTAGCTTTTACATGGAAAATGAAATAAATATTCTCTATGCCAATACAAGAAGTAGGAAGAAAAAATCTTAATGAAGCTCGTAAACAAGCCTTCTTATAGAATTATCTACAATAGGAATGTTTCACATTTTGGATAATCTCTAAATAAATATTATCTTATATTCTCTTATAGCTGATTATAGACTAGTACAATGGCTTAACTTTATGTATTCTAATGCAACCGATGTTGCATGTTTATCATAATTTGAATCATGGGATTCATCCTACAACTAAATTAACATAAATTGTATCCAAAACTGAAATCAAGAAAATGCTTTGTAGAAGTAGTAGTTATAATGGTAGCTGTATGTTACAACCCACACTAAGGTAAATAAAAGAAAATTAATTGTGGATGCATAAGTAGCTAATATGGTATTTAAAATAATTACTGAAAGTTTTGATAATGGAAAAGAGACCATATTAGTCTTAGAGGGCACCACACACATGGATCATTGACCTCCAAGTTATTCCAATGTGATTGAAGGTTGTTAGTATTATGACAAGGAAAGCTGCAAGGACTTGTTCCCTTGATTTTGAGTAAATGATTTTTCAGAATGGTAATAAAATTACAGATTTGGAAAGAGGTTTTTTAGTTGCTTTAATAACCTCTATTTCAGCCTAATGGCTTATTGCAAATTAATTCATACTTGGGTTGTGGTTAGTATGGAAAATACTGCAAACTTGTCCACTGAAGACATGCTGGTATGGTGTTGCCATGCTACTGCCTTTTACACTAGCAACTAGGAAGGAGATATGCCCAGAACATGTGATGAATGGTTAGGATGTTCTCGTCATATCTCTTAAACCTCACACCTGTTTTCCATGAATTTTTTACAGGAGATGAATGGGGATGAAATGAAAACACCGACTAAATTTCAGCTCACAATGGTGCATGGTTTTCGAGAAATGAGGCATCCTCATCTACATCCATTTTGAAATTTTCTCAAATTTGTGACTCTAATTGGACTGAAATTGTTTTTGGAGGTGAATTATGATGATATTAACTTTCTGTAAAAATTTCAGGCCATTTGGATTTACCGTTTGGGAGATATGCCCAAAATACAATTGCTACAGGAGAGTTGTTGTGCTTTTGACTATGTTTTTATCATCATTTTCAAAAGATATTTATGACCAAATGGAGATGAATTTGGAAACCCAAAGGAGGTTTTTGTTAAAAATGGAAGCACACACAATAACCTTCTTCCATTTTTTCACAGGTGTTATGGTTAAAGCGATACGAGTTTGCCTTCCTTACTTCTCTTTTCATTGTGCTTTTGGACAATCAGTTTTGGAATCAAGTTTGAAGAGGCTAAAATGATGTTTTTGCATGGTTTAAAGGATCCAGGGTGTAGTGGAAATCTCCAAGTTTCTTCACATGTCTTTAGAAACACTCAAAACCTCATTCAAGTCATCAAAATTTCAATACAACTATTTGTTGCACTTCTGCCAGGATTTGTTGCATTTCTCTGTGACCAACTTCAAGCTTGGATTCTGAACAAATGGGAAAGTATTTTGAAAATGGGAGGAGGTTTTTGTTCATAACATACCCAAAACAAAAGCCTCTCTCATTTTTTACACAACAGTTACTTTCTTGGAGTTACAGGTGGCACTTTGAGACCCATTTTTCACAATTTCGCTAGGCCATAATTGCTGACAGGGTTCTAGAACTTTTTGAAATTCGACTTGGTGGACCTCCAACTTGGCATGGTTGACCTAAAATATATTTGGATAATAAATTTGAGGATTTTTCTATCATATCCCATGATTATCTCTTCAGTTATCACATTTTTAGTTAGTCAAAAACCAAACCCTAGATAGTAGGATATGGGCAAATTTTGTAAATATTTTATCCATGCATGCTAGGGAGTGTGAGGGCCAAGTGCCAGGGAAACACAAGGGAGCACTCATTTCAAATGCATGGAAATGAATTGTCAGTGAGTTCTAGGTGTGCTAAGGAGGGAGTGAAAAGGTATACTAGCTAGTGCCAAGGCATCACAAGGGAGAACTAGGTCAAAATGCTTGGAAATGAACAAATAAGAGTGTTGTGTGCCAAGGAGTGTCAGAAATTCAGGTGCCCCAAGGATGAAATGTGTTAGGATAAGTTCAGAATAGGAATTGTAGGAGGAAAACCTATGGTTGTGATAAGGTGTGTACAAAGTAGTTTTAGACAAAGGGAGAATTTGGGTTGGGCACAACATTGTTTTGTTAATGACTTGGTTGGGTTCCCAAGTTGCAAAAAAAGTAAGGCTATCTATGAGGGCATGATAGCTAGGGAGTGCCAAGGTGTTTCAAGGAATGCCGGGAAGTACTAGCACATGATAGACAATTCCAAGGAATTTTAGGCATTGCAAGACATGCCAAGTGCTAAGCATTCGAAGAATTCCAAGCGCGAGGGTGTGGCACCAACACATGCTAGGTAGTGTTAGGGCCAAGTTCCAAGGAAACACAAGGGAGAAATAGTTTCAAATGCAAGGAAATGAATAAATAAGAGTGTGACAAAGATTGTTAGCTAGTGAGTACAAGTGTGTGTTATGTGTTAGGGAGTGCCAAAGCATGCCAAGAAATGTGGGGGATGCTAACATGTGCTACATAGTGCCAAGGGATTATTAGGCGTGCCAGATGTTATGGCATGTCAAGATGTAAAATTTGTTGCTTAGTTGTTTAATTTTACGACCACGGTTGGATGTGAGCCTTGTCTTCATAACTTGTTAAGTTGGATAAGTTGAAATTATACATGAGTATCCTAATATTATAGCTTCATTCAAGAGTCAAAGGCCTTCGCTTTAAGCTTATACCTCCTTCATCATCCTTCACTGACCATTCTCCATCATTCCCCTCATCAAAATCCTTTCATTTCCTTATTTTACAAAAACCCTAGAAATCTGCTGCACATTTACCTTAGGTCTTGTGTTTTGACCCTTTTCCCCCATTTTTCTCACTAACACCAATACCTATCCCCCATATTTTTCCCATAATTTTTCCTACCTCCTTCCCTCTCATTCCTTCCCACTATGTTGTTGCTCTTTTGCACTGTGCTTTTACCTAGTCACCATGTGCTCATCATATCTCTTAAACGTCACATCTATTTGCCATGAAATTTTTACAGGTGATGAATGGAATGAAATGAAAAACCCACTCCATTTCAACTCAAAATGAATGCTTGGCGTTCGAGAATTGATGGCATCATCATCTAGAACCATTTTGGGATTGTCTTGATATTTGTGACT